>VXAD01007239.1:563054-643889 GCA_013399195.1 Dicrurus megarhynchus
AAAAAAAAAAAAGCAAAGATTGTCATCCATAAAAAATGTCTTGTGACTACAACAAAAAGTGAACTCTGGTATACCTGTACAGGTGTGAATTCCCAATAATTCTACCAGCACATGGACAAACAATACTCTTATATTAAAAGTATCTTTGAAATCTTTGAAATTTCCACTATTTCGTGTATATGGAATGCAACTTTTCATTATTAACCAACAACTATTCCTTTGATTATGTGAAGTAATACAGGCACCACCCCTCCTCAATTTCAAAACTGGATGGACAATGTTGAGGTGACACGATTTTACTAACATTTACAGAACAACCCAAAGTGAATTCAAAGCTTCTGAAATGGCTCTACCACTTAGTTTATACAAGCCTGAAATTTAAAATTCAGTTTCAAAACCATCTATTCCAGGATTACAGCTTCTGAAAGAAGGAAAAACCAGGAGGAGGGAAAATTTACAAAAGACATTGTAGGAAGGCTCAGCAGTGATAATAACTGTATTCTATTAACAAATCCCAGTTTAAATTCAGAACTCCCTATATGTCAAATAACTTAAAATATTTACGGTATATTATTTTATTACTGTAAAAACAGTTTTTAGTTATGTGAATAATCACTGCCTAATATATCCCCACATAATCTTTTGGGATTAAGTTTGCAGTATCAGACCTTTCTTAAGTATTGAATTAATATTATGCTCAAAAAAACCCCAACTCAAATCCCCTTGGCACTGCAGTGGTAAAATACTATACTACTCCATGGAGTTTTGGGGCAAAAGTAGTGCTTTTATGAAGACCTGCACTCCCAGAGATGGTTGGTATGAGAATGTGTGTGAAAGCATGATATAGACCTAGAAACTAGAGTCAGACATCTGAAAGACCTCAAAATAATAATAAATACTGGGTTAGTTTAAATTCCAGTCTTTGTGTTTTTAAAGCTCACTATTTTGTTTTCTTTTCTAAAACAGTTGCTCAAGAAAATCTCAATTAACTGAATTTTTCAAGAACAGCAGGATTTTAAAGAAAAAAACAAAACCAAAACCAAACCAGCTGCACTGAAATGAGAAGAGACTCCTAAGACCTGCCACCTGAATAGAAGGCATTACAGCTTCTCCTTTCTGTGCTTTGTAGAGATTTAATGGGCAGTGAAATCATCTTGTCCATTCCCTTCCTGGCAACATTTGTCCCCAGGTGTACCCACATAGCTGGAGAAATTAATACATTTTTTCTTGCTTACTTGCTGTGTGAAGGGTACACGATGCTCTTGGTAGCTCTTATACCACCTGATGCACAAAATCCAGGCAGAGTCTGGCCTTTCATCGAAAGCAGTGCTCCAAATCCGCTTCATTTTGTTGCTCATTTGTCTGCAGAAGAGTCCTGGTACACGACAGAGAACAATACCTCTTGCTAGAGGCAAGCACGATTTCAAAAGACACAGCCTAATTTCTCCTCAAAGTTCTGCCAATGCACAGCATTACTGACTTGCAAAGCTTCTGGGAAGACTCACAGAGAGGCTGCCAAGCTATCCTGGTGCATTGATGTGGGCTTATGACCAAAACAGCTCCCATGCAGGCTGCTTTGCCATACTGCACAATAATGTAAGTATCCTTCCATTGTATCAGGGTTATTCCATGAAATCCATTGTCTTATCTAACCCAGAACTGTTTAGTGGCTGGAGGACACTTTGGTCTTCACTGCTCCTTGAGCAAGCAATGATTGCCTGTGTTGAGTCTTCACTCGGAAAGCATCACAGCCTGGGAAGAGTCAGAGCAATTTAAGGTTACACTGGTGGGAATGCCCTGCCCACTGTTGTATTCTTTCTCTCTTCCACCCATGTGTCAGTATTTTGGACTGTAAAAATTTCTGTGGGAGCAGGCAAGGCCTCTCTAGAGATTCCCGATTTCATGACAGATGTTTGCCACAAACCAAAGTGAGCCTCCAAATTAGCAAATAATGTTTGCCTTTGGACAGCATCTTTTTTTCAAAGCAGGAAAATGATGTTTCAAACACACACTCATGTATTTTAATAGACAGAGTTTGACAGAGAAGCACACGGGAGAGAAATCCAGCCCTGCCCTGTTTGTGCCAATATGAACTTGATCACTCGTTCTTTGAAGTGAATAGTGAAGTCTCAAGTATCCACTACACCTCTGTAAAAACAGTACTTATTAAACAGGTTAATTAATAGCCTTGTTTTATGGACACTGGAAATGAGATTAGTAACTACTTATTCCATTTAGGTTCCATCCTATGCCTAGTCACCTCAGCATGACTGTCTCCATCTAGTCAAGTAAATGGCAGATTTTTGGCTGCAGGGTTTTTTCCACCTCTTCCAGAGGAGGAAAAGTTAATTTTAAAATAATACCTCTTGCACATGCAAAAGTGGCCTACTTTGTGTCAACTCTCCATTCCTGTGAGAATTAATTCCAAGAGCAAGCAGCAGCCCCCCTGTTGTCAAGTGACTGTAAGCGATATGTGGTAAGTGATACACGGAACAGAAGCAGTGGGCTACATCCACACCGGTGTTACTGCAAGGAAAGGTGTTACACCACATTAACCTGCACTCTGCAACTCTGCCTGTTCACTCCGTGGCTCTGGGCTCTAATGACTGTCCCCACTCAGAGAGGCAGGATGCAGTACAGCCAGGGCAGGCACTTCCTCACTGGGCTTTCTTTGGGAACGACGTATCAGTGATTATATGAGCTAACCCTCCCCACAGAACTCTTGCAGTGTCCTCTCACCATGGCCAGCTCACCAGAGATTACTGCACATACAATTTTCAGCAGCTGACTCGTGTAACACCCACTCCTCTGAACATGTGTGACCACTGAATCCCTGCTGAGCCCCTCTGTACACAGCGTTGGTGAGAGCAAAGCGTGGCAGAGTCAGGAAAACTCCAAGTACTAAACGTGCCAATTCATAAGTATCCTTACTATTCTTAGTACTTAGGACTCTTATCCCCACCACCACCATCCTTTTCCCTCAAGCTCATTTTCTAATTTCTCTTCACCATTCGTACTCATTTCTATTTCAAGTTGTATGTGTAGGGTTTTAATTATCTTCTATTTTGGGGCATTAAAAGATTCTGAATCATCCCACCTTCTGGGAGATTAGTAAATCCAGCGATTATCAACAAAAACGCTGTTGAATGCCTATTATCCATGCTAATTATTCAATTAAAAAATATGCTGGAGCCATCAGCAGGACATTTCCATTTCATGGTTGAATAAAAGGAAAAACATCTTTCAAAATTGCTCTAAAGCAATTATTTTAAAACTTGCTTTTCAGAGCTAATCTTTCCCCAGTACCTCCATGCTGGTACAATAAAACCTATGCATAGAGATCAATGGATGTGGCAACCCATGCAGGAAAAATTCAGGAGATGCAGAGACTTGTCTTGGACACCCCACTAAGAGAAAGCCCTGATTTGTACCCTTTTTTTCCTGAATAGAGTACATTTTGTTTCTGCCTAACCTTTTCAAACACATGGATGCTGCCAACATGTCAGTATCCTGACACTCTTCTGGTCTCAGTATTTTAAGCATACATTTATGATCATGAAGGTAACTTTCAGCCTAATCAATCTTAAGACCATCAGTAGTTCAGAGTCTTTATAGTGATTTCTCCTCTTTCTAGCACTTTCTAGCACTTCACCCCCTTTTAAAAAAAATTTTTAATCATGATTTTGCAATCACAGTGCCTATATGCCATCTTATCATCTGGCTACAGTCTGAAATGAGTTGCCTGACTAAACTGGCAAGGAAACCCAGAAGCAGGTGGAAAAGTAGCCTGGGATGGACCTTTCCCAACAGGTATTTACACCAGTCAAAGCACTCACAGAAATATGCTTCCTCCCAGGTCTGTCAAGCCAGTCTTAAATTCAGAGATGCCCTTACACTTCATCACCACGGCAAATTGAGCTACTCCAAAACTCCTCTAAATCCTCCTAACAAAACCCTGGGTGCATTTCAAAGGAATCTTTCATTTCTGGGATCTGTTTGTGGCACCTGTGGAACAAGAGTTAGGCAACATAGAGCAGCTTGCCAAAACAAGCAATTTTGAAATTAGTAACCCAACAAGCACCACTACATGAAGATCTCACATTACCTGTCTGAGATTCCCATTATCAGGACATTTAGCTATTACAAATAAACATGCCCTAGAATGCAGGCTTTGAGCAGAAAACACATCTGGAGGTACACCAGTATTAGGCAACAACTTGCAAGGCTTGCCTGCCTTTTACACTTTCACAAAGATTTTCAAGAGGACTTTCAAAGGGCCACCATAGAACAGTATCTACACATATTCTGCCTCAAGGGAGGATAGGAACAAACAGGGGTTTTATTCCAAGAGATGGCATATGCAGGAAGTCTGTCAGTGCCTTGTAATTCCAGTAACCGTCCATGCTCACCCTAGCAGCAAAAGCAGCGTGGATGTGACCATACAGAATGGGCTCTGGAGAACAGAGCAGATAAATGGGAGTCAGCTGTGCATGATGCCAATGAGCGGGTCAGGGGCTAACATGAAAGGCTCCTGTCAGACATATTTGTATACATATTTTTATACATACATATATAAACATACACACAAGCTTTAAAATACAAAAGAAGGATGAATAAATAAACTTCGGACTTGCTATTTTCAGGTGCATTCACATCTGCTCTACAGACACAAAAAGCCAAAAAGGTTAGACAAATGACTATATGCAACTTGTGACTTCATATGAGAGAACTGTGTCTGCTGCCTGGCTCTAGGGTCTGTTCTTCCATTTGGGGCTAACCGGACAGGTTCCTGCTTCCCTTCTATTTCCAGCCAAACGGAAAAGCTGACCCCAGCAGAGCACTCCAACTACCACAACCACGCTTGTTTAGAACAATGTGGTTGTATCCTTCACCTTCGTGCAGCTGGCATGGACAAAACACTGGTGGCTCCATGGAGAAAGTTCTCCATATCAAATGGAGAAATCACTCTTCCCAGTCCAACCTGGAATGATTCTGCTCACCCTTCAGTATCAGACTCGATGGAGAAGGTGACTGCCATTTGGTAAAGCCACCCACTCATCTGTCTCATGAAGATTGAGGGCAGCTAACAAGCAGCATTTCTGTTCTCTCCTACCCAAAGCCAAACACAGAAAAGTAACATAAAATCAAAATATTGACAAATCCTTCAAGTATTCTGTTTAAAAGACTATTTCCATCCCCATTTGCTTTTCTCAGTTGCTTAACTTCAAAAAAAAGAAGGCAAATATTAATGCAGAGCCCTGTGTATGTACATGTAGACGCCTGACACACCCCAGTGACTTGTTTTTATGGGAGTTGCACAGTAGTCCCTGTGTTGTCTCAGTAACAACTCCTACACCGGGATACTTGAGGAAACCAGGGCACAACTTAATGAGTACCATAGCACGTACTCTGTAGTCCTAAAGCTACTTCAGCAGTGTTTGGGAGGGGCCTGTTTACTCCCTACCTTCCCATTTACAAAGAGAATATGAAGTAGACTGTGTCACCCATGACATACATGCAAATCCCAGTGCTGTGCAGGGCAATGTGACACAGTTACTGGCACAAAGTATTCCAGAGAAATGACCAAAGTAAGGACTGGGTTTCGAGTCTTTTCCTAAATGTCTTCTGCCTTTTTTTTTTTTTTTTTAACTCTGTCTGAATGCAATTTACTAAATCAAATATTCTGTAAGAAAGAAGAGACAAAAAAATAAATGAAAGGAAAAAAATAATAGCGTTAGCCTTGAGATAGAACAGGGAAGATCCTGGATCCTGTAAGGAAAACATTCCAGCTCAGTACCCACTAGATTAGTGACGTTTTACAGTACCCAAACCCCGTTCTGGATTTCACATGATGCCTTTGTAGGGGAGCTAGCCTATAGTAAAGGAGAACTGATGAGCTGCAAGCACACCATTGGCAGCAAAAACAGCAATGAAAAAAGCAGGACAGATGCTTTATGAATAGCAGAGCGGGATGTGACAGCACTCTGAAAAGCTGGTAGGGAAAGTTTAAGAGGTAAGCAAGTAAACAAGCTAATATGTCTTCTTCTGGGTTTACCTTTTTACAATTGTAATCTTTCTTATAAAAGCTGTTTACTTTTCCCCTACTCAAACAGCCTAGAGCTGCCAGACCAGTCTGGAATGAACACCCCTCTATTTAATACCTTTATTTTGTACCTTTTTGCTTTTCTGGTCAGGAAACAGGCAGACAGGAAAGATGGAGGCCAGATAGCAAATTCAATAATGATTTTGTGATTTTTTTTTTTCAAAGATAGCCAGTTCCTAAAAGGATTTGAAGGGTCAATAGGTGTCAAGGAAACAATTTGCTCTGGAACTACAGCACCTCTTCACATTTTTATAGTAATTGTTAGGGACAAGACATTATTCTTGCAATTAGGGGACAAATGCAACAGTCTACAGGGTCTGACACAGCTGATGTGAAGAAAACAGCATTGCACTTGGGAAACGAGATGGCCACCTCAAATATACTGTAACCCCATTCTGAGCTGCAGCTTTGCAAATTCCAGCAAGTGATGATTCTTTGCAGTAAGATCTTTGTGAGCTTTACAATTAACTTCTCTAGAATCAGAATTTACTCCAAAGACAAGGACAATCTAAAGAGAAGAAATAAAGATCCAAGATAGCCATGGGGAAAGCACAAACTCTTCAGATGGCATGCTTGGACTTATTCTTCCTTCAGCAATGGTGAAGCCAGGTCTGTTTTTTGTTTATTTTTATAGTATTTTTCAAATTACACTCCAATATTAAGCATTCATTACTCCTTGAAGATGAACTTGATGATAAATTTCAGTGCTGGTTCAAGGGTGCCTAGGGTTTGAAGAAGACAAATTATACAGGCTTTGACACATTGAAAATTTTAGCTTTGTATCTTACATTTTTTATTTACCAAATTGGCCAAAGAGAAAGCAAAGGGCTACTACACTTCTTTTGCCCTATCCCCCCTCAAGCTCTCAGTATCTGTTTTAGTCTATGGCAGGTTTAATTCTTGTACATTTTGACACTGCATTCTAAATATTGTTTCAGACATTTTTTTCAGTATGTGTCCTTTCTTAATAGAAGCCCGCTGCATTAATCCCTGGAAAGAGCTACACAGAAGGCCAACTAACAAGATCTTCTCTTTACTCCCAGTAAAAAATCTGGACACTACCTGTAAAGGATAGTCTATAGTTATCTGTAAGTATTGCTCACAAAATAGTAACACAAACATTTCTCTGAATTTTGTCATTTTACAAGTGCCTAAAGTATTCACTTACCCTTTTTTTCCCAGCCTACAATGGGAAAATGTATTTATTCAAAATCCTTCTAAAATGAAAACCAAATTAATTTAATTGAATCTTATATATTCAGCTAATCATTAGGAATAATATTTTTTCTGAATTCACAAAAATAAAAGGTAAAATAATTTCTCTCAAAATAGTTGCTTGTTTTTAATTCCTCTTTCTTACATTACTGGAATTTCTCAGTCATTTGTTGTTCTGTGTCACTCAGATGTTTTACTGAAATAGATGGCAATGCTACCAGAAAGCTCTGCCAGATGGCTCTGAGACAACACACTCTACCACCCTAAAGGTAGCTTTTGGCCCACATTTGGTAACAATTCAGTTCGTGTTCTAGAACCCTATGTCAAGCACACAAGATATGAGAAAAATGTATAAGCAGTGCCCTGAGTATAGAGAAGTAAGAGCACCAAAAAAATAGCTCCCAAGACCAGTCTTAGCTAAAATGTATTTTAATAATATCAAATATTTTAAACTGATTAAGAAGGAAAAAAAAATCAGAACTTCCAGATGCAGGACTGAAATTGCCTTTTCACCCAGATACCTTATGTCTGGGGTTTATAAATGCCTTTGTCTGTGTTGTTACCATCGTGCGCTGTGTGTCCTCCTTTTTAATAGGAGTTAAATGCAAAAATCAGAACAAATTAAATTCACCTGGGAAAGAGAAACTGAAGTTGTTTCCTCACTTTTATATATGCATGTGGAGAAAGGCATTTTAAAAAGCTGTAGAGAGACTTTAAATGTATTTAATCTAAGCAGTTAAGTCTTCCAGATAGCACTGGTTCTGTATGAGTGCTGGTGACAGCTGCTCCAGCTTTTAAGTACAAAGGACAGGGATAAAACAATCATTAACAGTTTTTAACCCACAGTATTCCTCTGAATCCCTTGAAAATGTGAGCAAATACGGGTTTGAAATTTATCATTGTTGTAAGGGCCATTTACCACTGTATTTAAAACAGTGGCATTTTTCTTCATTACTGCTTGGTATTAACTTACATTTCTCACAGTGTTCTCCCTTTTCTGGTGCATACAGCAGTGCTTTTCCTTACAGACTTGAATTTGTTTAGAAAATAAAATATATATAGTGATTTAGCACATAGTTTAGGAATGGCTCTTGAACGCTGCTGGCTAGTACCTTCTGTGAGAAAAACAAAAAAAAAGGTCATGAATTTATAAACATGAATTCTCAAAGCAAGCCTGAAAAGAAGAGCAGCAAAAGGAAGGAGTGGGATTCATTTCGAAACCCAGTAGATAATTGTAGAAAATGCGTATTATAAAGAGGAGTCACCCAGCAAAGGCTGAAACAAAAGGCAGTGTGAGGACAGAGATAGCACTGGAAAAAAGCACATCGAGCTAGATAACATACACAATGCCCTCAGTCCTTTAAGTGCTCCATGAAACCAGCCAAACCTGCTGTCTTTCAGTTTCTAAACACAATTACATCCTTTAATGGGCAAATAACTTGCAAGACACTATCACAGTGCCATCCTTCACTCTATCACCTATGCAGAATCATCAGTTCACTTATCATACTCCCTGAACATTGTCTTCATTATCTGAACCAAGAAGTAAATTGCCGCTTGCTTTTCACCACCACTGGGACATCCCTCCATAATACCACACTGCTGCCATGGCCCCGATCTCACCAGCACAAACAAACAGCAGCCCGGCTCTGTATTCCAAGAATTCCTGCTCACACAGGACCACAGCACACTGCTACTTCTTGACTGCACCCTAAAGAAATTAAGGAATAACTTATTTATTCATCTTGGCGAGAACGAAATAAAGGAAGCTCCTGAAGAGAATTTCTTAGTAGAAGCAAATTTAACACATAGAAATTGATACTTTTCTCCCTAATTAGAGACCTGCTGTGCTTTAGACACGCAGTATTTCTGCAAGGAGACAGCAACGGCAGTTTCAGAAGCTGCACAAAAGCATCAGCAGCAACTTTGTCAGACTGCACTGACACAGTCCATGGACCGCCCTGGTTCTGTTCTGTCAGAGCAGCGATTCTTCCATGGGCTCTCTCTCACCCAGGGAGCACACTCTGCAGAAAGCACGTTTTGATGTGGGAGCCAGAGCTTTCCATACTGCATCCCGCTTTGTGAGAAAGTGCCCTGGTCCTTTCAGCATCCAAACAACAGCCCAGAGGCTTGTTTCTCCCATTCTGTGAAAACAATTACTGCTTAACTGTTTCAAATCTCCTGGCAATATGTTTGTAACTGGGAAAGCTACAGTTGTTGCAATGGGCACCTGGATTTAGAAGGTAATTAGTGTTGACAACGTTCCCAAAGCTACTGTCATGTCTGAGCGGATGGCACTTCCAAACTGTGCTGGGATACACACAACCTTCTGTGCTCATGATTTCTAACGAATTACAGGGAAAAAAAAAAGGGAAAGTAGTGGGATTCATTCATTTTCGACCAAATTTGCATTGAAAATCTGTTTTTCATATAATGGATGCACACTTCTGATACACAGCAGCTCTAGTTCTTTGCTCCAAGGAACAAAAACCAAGAGAAATGACCGCAACAAGAGTGACAACAGAAAGCTTCAATGATGAGAAATAAAGACACATTATTTCTGGTCAAGGAGCAAACAAATATAATAAAAACCCAAGGCACATCATTTTTTTTGTGTTAAATCACTGCAGGATCATTACATTTTGAGTAATTTCCCCAGGAACTGTCCCCAGTCTTTGGAAAGATGCTACTTGGAACAAGTACTAATATATAAGCATGGCATTCCCTTTTCTGCCTCATTGCCCACTGTATGCTAATAAAATGAAATGGCCGCTCCAGAGTAAACACTCACCCATGTATTATTATCTTAAAACTGTCAAAACAACACAAGGAAAAAAATAACAAATGCACACATGTAACATGAAATGAACTGTAATGCAAGATTTAAGTACAATCAATACATAATTAGAGCTGCCTGGAAGAGGCAATACTTTTCAGACTGTTGACTTGAAGGGTACTTTTTCTTACATTTAGGCTGAGACATTTCCCTTAAATGAGATTTCAAAGTGCAGTGTTATACTATTTCAGATATACAACAACAAAGCAAATTCTACTACAGCATGTGGTGATTGAGCTGAGGTATCATTTCAGGTTCAGCATAAGTTTAGCTAATAAAGAGAACATAAAAGTACCTCCTTAGCTTTGTGTCCTTTACTAATTTACTAAAAAATGGCACAAAAGAAAACTTGGAATCACTGGTTTTACTACAGAACACAGCTCCGTTAACATGAATCCCAGCTTCTTACGGAAAAGGACCCCAGCATTGCAGCTACCATCAAGCACAAGTGTATCTGTCTGCTTGTCTGGTATGATCACCATGGTACCCAGATGCTTTAGAGATAAATATGAAAACACGGTCCTTAATTCAAAGGGCATGCAATCTATCAAGGTAAATTTACACAGGGGTAAACACATAGGGGGCTGTGACCTCATGTGCAGCATGCAGGTCTGGACTAGGTGACATCAGCAGTACAGGAGATTCACACAGAGGTCGGGAACATCAGTCATTTCTTCAAAATCAGCTTTGATAACAATAATCTCTGACAATGGCCTCATTAGAGACAGAAATGTAGCTTAAGGTGGGACACGCAGGACGGTTACCATGGGTTTTGAAGGTGAACTGAAGCAGGGGGTATTTTGTGGATCAAGCTGTGCCCTGTGAATGTAGGAGGAGGGGGTGGTTACTATTCCAGTGCCAGGAAGGTAACAGCATTTCCAAGATTTGTAAATCAAGTTTGCCTAAAATAAGGAGACTGAAACAACCCCAGACTTTGGTTTCTTTCACATTGCTTCTAGGTTTCTGGGAGCTTGCGATGTACTTGCATCACACAAACAAGCTTTGTTTCATAATAGAAAGAAACAAACTTAGAAGAAAGATTGATTGATTCTTATGTAAACCCTTGTTTCCTGGAGCTGAGCTTTCAAGCAAAACACCAAATACTGAAGTTGCATAGCAACCTCCCCACCCCCATTACAGGTGGACTGGGTGGCCAGTTCCACCTTTCCTGTTTCTCCAGGCTGCACAAACACAGTGCTTGCATAGGTAGGATTTATGTCGGCAGGGTGAGCTTCCTAATTGTGGACAACTTGTATTTAAGAAAACAAGAGTTCTGCCCAAAACACCCTGAGGTGAAAACCTGTGATGTTCTGTATTTATGTTTTCGAGTATATTATGAAAATGAACAGCATCTAATGTCTTATAAACTCACTCTTACATATCATCTTATGATGATTGGATTATTCAGCTAAGTAGAAGGCATTTGAGTGCAAGCAACATTATGCTTAGATAGTCAATTTTTATTTGTTGGTAATCACTAGCATTTTTTGGAAGCACTGCAGTATTATGTCCAATAATCACAATGAACACTAAGTTTTGTATCGCTGTTTTTAAGTGAGAAATAACTGCCATCACCTCTATGTTTTTAAAAAGGCTTTGTCTGTGTATTTGCAACCAGAGTAAACATACACTAGAAAACACCTGTGGCTAAATACTGGTATGCAAAAGCATAACACCAATTACAAGTAAGTATGTTCTGCCCCACCTCATTTTGTTCTCCCTTTTATTTGTTGGATGATCTCTATGCTGCCTACCGGCAAGTTCCCTCCTTGATTTCCAATCATCCTTTGATGACTCTATTTTCCTTCCATATGCTTCTACTTTCTGCCCTTCCTATTAACTGTTAAAACCCGTACACTCAAAATGTGCGTGACTTTTTCCTAAAACAAGTTAAAGCTAAAATAATTTAAAAATGATTCATCATTGCAAGCTGTGACTCGACAGAAGAATTCACAGACAGATACTTGTGATGTCCAACAGCAATGTGGCCGGAAAAAGTCCTGTAATCCGGACACAAAACCCCCTAAGTTGTTGCCGTGCCACTTTCCCTGTTGGGCGGCTGCCAGGTACGTGCAGCTCTCCCCTCGCTCCGCTTCCAGCCGAGCCGCAGCGGTGTTTGCCTGCCACCTCCCGGGTGAGTCACAGCGCTGGGGACACCGAGTGGGCACAGGCCGACCGGGACCAGCCACAAGAACACATGGAGCCATGCTGGTGGTCATCAGGCACGTTTTAACGACTTCAAAAATACTTGGGTTACAGACACTCAAAAATGTGACAACACTGCAATCAGTGAACTGTGCTGCTATTTGTATACATTACCTCATCTTGCTCCCTCCAGCTGCAAGGCTTCATTTGGACTCCACTTTGATCCAGTACACAAACAAATAGCATTTTTCAGTTGGTTTTTGTTGTTGTTGTTGCTGCTGTTGTTGATTTGGTGGTTTGGATTTTTTTTTTTGGTGCTGTTTTTTTTAACTTCGTTGTGTAATTTGAAGTTTTCTAGATTTCTACTCTTTTTCTGCCTAGAAATTTTGTCCAGGCAGAGCTGGTGGGTATCAGTCTCTCTCCGATTTTGAGACCCTTGGACACTGTTGCAGCCTGGTAGTGCACATGCAGGAATGCCAGAGGAATGGCTGCTGGACCTGTGGGAATGACTGTGCCTGTCCTGGGGAACTGATCTTCACACAGACTGTACACCCACAGCATTCGGGACATGCTAGACTCATTGTATGTACACTATAAATGGTGCATCCATAAATATCTGCCCATGAATCTTGAGGAAAAAAACCAACATAACCTTGCCTCTGAGGATACCCAGTTGTTGGCTTAAACAATTTACAGCACTAAGTTCACTGCTTAGTGTTTCATCCTTAAAATACAGCTTTGACCACAGAGAGATAGATCCAGCTTCAGATTTCATTTCATTATGGTAAATTTTCCAAAGAATCCACAAGGCAATAGAAATAAACATTGATGAATACTAATAATGATCCACAACAGCAAGAAGTGTTACAGAAAGGCAATAACTACTTGCACTGGAAAAGAATTCTGCATTGAAAACAGAACAAGATTTAGAACAAGTTTCTTTGGTCGATGTGAGGATTATTTATACTTTTCTTAGAAAACTGAAAAGCTGCTTACAAAAAATAAATTATGCAATATTGTAATAAATAGCTTTAAATGATAGGCAATTCAAGGAAATGAATTGATGTTGAGGAGGCTAGGATTCAATCCAGAATTTTAACATCTTATTACACTATTAAAATACATTACTGCAACTATGTAGTCTGCTGTAATTATTTTCTACTAATCATGCTAGTTATTCACTGGTTCATTCACCTTTGTTTTCTGCTTATACACTAAATTTCTAAACTAGTTTCAATCCCACTACTGCCTTCTCCTCCTCAACACCCAAATCCCCCCCAGATGCTTCCTTCCCTCTTGACTACAAACTCCAGTAGTGTTGGGGTCAATGAAATAAGAAAACCATATAATTATGAGTGCCTAGCAAAAGATGCTGAGAGTATAGAAACTCTAGGCAAGACTGAGATGAAAACAAGCTTTGAGATACCAAACCCCAGTTACTGAACAACTGGAAAACAATGGTATAGCCGACTGAAACTAATCCCCTTTGATGAAACAATAGCCCTCTGCCCACAGAAAGGTCCAAGGGTCAGAGCAGACCCTGCCAACTTGGCAGAGGGTCCAAAAAGCAGTTTTTAGGGTTTAAAATATAACGCCATATGGTAATGCAATGATTCTTATAGGCTGTATGTAAATGCTATAGGATTTGTAGCTTGTTCTAGATTGGTTGATGTAAGTTAGAATATTCAGCACAGAAGATGATTTATTGAGATGTAAACGGGAAAAAAGATATTCTGCTCTGTATCTCTGTTCTGTATTGTATTCCTACTCTGCTCTGTATTCTGTATTCTTCTTCTCTGCCTTCTGACCTGCCTTGAGCTGCGTCTGGCAGCTCCTAGCAGGTCCCTTGCCCTTCTACAACAAAACTCATGCTCTAAAACCTGACTTCAGAGATCTCTCGTCCCGTCCGTCCTGTCTCGTCACCGTCCCAGCCGTCGTGGGCAGAACCACACAGAAGGCAGGGAGAAAGAAAAAATCTTACACAGTAGTAGCAGTGCAGAGCCCAAGAAAAACTCATCAAAGCTTGTTCGGGTTTTGCTTCCTCCCTTATGTTTGACATTGATGCACCTGATTAGTGAGACACAGCTCACTGGATGTCAAAGGGGAAGGAATCCAGTTTGGCAGAAGGATGAATTTCGTTCTGAATTATGGCCTATGGAAATACTAATTTAGACTGCCTTCTTTTTTTGAGTTCACAGAATCCCCACGGTGTTGTCAATTTAGAAACACGAAAGGAGTGATTATGGATTCTACATGGGGCTCAGGCACTGCAGAAATCTCACCTGAAGAGAGACCAGGGCCCACCATCCCCCTGGCCAAGAGCAAGTCAGGATCTCCCAGTTTTCAGATCAACATACCTTTATCCTATGTTTGAAACCCATCTCAGAGGAGGGGTGACAGCCCACAACCTCCAACAGCGTGGTGACACTGGTGACACAGGGGGGAGGACAATCTTCAGCATCCTCTGCATTCTGGTAGCTTGAGATTCAGCACTGACACATAGAAATTAATAGGGCAGTTCAAATCTAAGGGCCTTAAACTTTCTCTCTAGCACTGAGCAGACATAATTAACATAATTATATCTGTGATTGAATCCTTTTGAAAATAAGGTTGCAAACAATGTTTTTAGTGGTTATAGTTGCACAAAACCTGTGATTTCATAACTAGCATTAAAAATAAGCTGCTGTGGCAGCTAAAATCACTTGGAAGACAGGTATGTCAGGTCTGTTTGATAACCACTGCCCCAACTCTGTGAAAGCAGCTTCCTTTCAAATTTGCTTCACTTACAGTCTGCCAAGATCTTGGCCTGGCAGCCTTTAAGGTTCAACATCTATTTAGGTTCTCATTTCCTTCCAGTTTTAAGTACCACAGACCTGCAGGTACAGTAGTCTTCAATTCCTGACCAGCTTCAGATTTGTTTTTGATTTCTGCCACATTCCCTCCCAGAGCAGTATCATCCACAACAGTTTCCTTGTTAACTCACGGCTCGCCTTCAAGTTTCACGGCAATGACTGAAATAAGCATGAATCACTACAGCACAGCAGGTATTAACAGTGTCCTCTTGCTTTGATATCACAAACCATATGAAAATTAAAGTGCAGCCCTTCCAAGCAGCCAGGCCTGTAATCATGTCCTCACTGCCCCAGCTACCTCAGGCTGGGAGCCTCGAGCTATTCCCCTGGAGATGACGCAGCTTCAGAAGAAAGGGAAGGAACAGCCAGGTTGGAAAACAACGTTTGGGTTGCGCCGGAGGAATTTGTAACTAAGTACTTGTTGTAAGCTCAGCTGTTGCATCCCTATTATTTGCCCTCATGCCACCAAGGAGAAAGCCCCAAATCAGCCTTGTTCAACGGGCCAACAAAATGAATGTACAGCACTATCAAACTCGAGCCAGGCGACTTTTGCATGAGGCCCAAATTTAAATTACAGTGAGACAAAACTTGAGTTAAGCCAAACACTGCTCTATTTAAACTCTAAACTTAAGACAAGGAAACGCTTTCCAACCTACTTTGAAATGTGACTTATCATTTACATCCTTTTTTTTTAAGTAATGCTGCTTCTTTGGTGTGAGATTCATACCAAAATGTAAACCTGGCGAACTAGAAATAAATTTCAGCCAGGGCAGGGAGGCAGTGGACACTCTGCAGTCCTGGAGTAATGTAAGTATTGTCTGATTAGAGGTTTCACCAGCATTGCTTCAAGCAATTACTTTGAATGAATTAGTTCCTGTATAGGAAATGGAAAAACATTACAAGAATGAACTGGAAAATTGCAGGGGTTTTGGAAAGAAATTGTATTTATTTCTCAAATATTTTCAACAAATTAGGCTCATATCACAAAGTCACTGTTCTCCAAGGACAGGACAGCTTATCTGCCAAGACAGATTGATAGGCATGTTTGTATTTCAATTTTGAAGAATCAAAATTCTGAGAAATGCTACTGCACAACCAGTCAAATAACTCTTCACTCTCTGCTCCCTTTATTTTTCCCAGGTGAAGCTTCAGAAGGTTGCATATTATGTTTTCCTTATGTCCTCTTTCCACACATTTCTGTGTTTAGAGAATGGGACTTTTGGAAAATGAGGCAGAAGGGAACCCCCAGTACTGACACCGAGTTACTTCATGTATGTCTGCATGCCTGTATCGCACAATTTTAAGAACACTTACACTGCTGTTGTGAAGGCAGCTAAATCACCTTGGTATCTGCCAAGCCTCCTCCAGACTTTTTTTTTTCATATAGCACAGTTTCCCTGCAGTGGCTGATTCAAGGCCCTTTTCTCATGAACAAGCTGGTGAGCATTTTGTAAATAAAATGAAGTAGCTTTAGGGGGAGCTGCCTCCTGTATCCTTGAGGTCTTTTGTGACCGAGATCTCAGCCTGTGTTTTGAACTTGCCTCGATTAGCAAGAGCTCTTGTGAGGTGGAAGGGACGAGTCTGCGACTTGCAGCCATCGCTGGCGTTACGTCAGCGAAGGCAAAACGCCGGTGAGGTGCCGCTGGAAGTCACCAAACCCCCTCAGCTTCCTCCGTCCCGCAGGACACGGGGAGCGGGCGAACGGCAACGCCGCGACTCTCGCCAGTGCCGTGAGCGCGGCTACGGCGGCTCCCAGGGCCACCCTCAAGACATGGCCTGGCCGGCCCGGGCCGAGCATCGCGGTGTCGCCCTGCCCATGTGGGGCGGGAGCGGCTGCGGGGAGCCAGCTCTGCCCCCACAAGGAGGAAAGGGAAGGAAGGGACAGGGAAAGGGGAGGGAAAAGGAAAGGAACAGGAAGCGCCTCCCCACGGCAGCCTCCCGCCTCAGCGGCCACTTCCGGCCGCCCCCGCGCGCCTCGATGACGCACTTCCTCCCGCCAGCCCCGCTCCCCCGCCCCCGGGCCGGAGGTGCCGCCGCCATTTTGCCGCTCTCTCGCTGCCGCTCTCCCGGGCGCGGCGGCTGCGGCCGGAGGAGCGTTTTTAAGGGGCTTTAACCCGCTCGGGGCTCTGCGCCCCAGCCCGGTTTTAACGCGCCATGTCCGGGGAGGGAACCGCCGGCGACCAGGTGAGCAGGGGCCGGGTGGGCGCAGGCCGCGCCCTGAGGGGAGCGGTGCGGTGGGGGCTCGGCGAGGGCGGGCGTGCGGCGGGGGCTGAGGGGACCGCGGCCCTGCCCTGGGCTCTGAGCCCGGCTGGGGTTCCCCTGCTCTCCCGTCTCTCGGAAGGAGCTCCGTGTGCCCTGCCGCGAGCGGGGGAGGCGCCGAGCGGAGCCGCCCCGGCCCAGCCGGTGAGGCGCCGGGAGCTCCGGCTCGCTCAGCCTTCGCCTTCCTGGCTCAGGGCGAGGTGGACAATGGACGCCCCGGCGAGCTCCGGTGTCACGGTCTCGCTTGGTCGTGGTCGCTGAACTCAACGGACTTGGGAAGAAAATTGCAACCCGGAACAAGCTGTTTACAGTGACAGTTTGCGGTGTTATGTAAAGTGAACGTTGGCTGAACTCGAGCGTTTAGTGGAGAAGATCTCTTTAACGACACTATCTGCCCCCAGAATAAAACGTCATTTAAATGCACTTAATTCTTAAACTCGAATCAATAAAAACGCGGTTTTTTCATAAAGGGTCTTCTTCGTGGTACAGGATGCATTCTGTTTAGTAGGGAGCTAAACTAAAGAAGTGCCACCTCAACGTAAGGAAGAATTTTTTTACGTTTAGGGTGGCAGAGCACGTGAACAGCTGCCCAGGGAGGGCGTGGAGTTTCCCTCTCTGGACACATTCAAAACCCACCTGGACGCATTCCTGTGTAACCTACTGCAGCAGGTGACCTTGCCTGGGCAGGAGGGTTGGACATGGGCATCTCCAGAGGTCCCTTCCAAGCCTGATAATTCTGGGATTCTGTGAAATAACTACACTTTCAGTGGAGTTTGGCTTGTTGGGTTTTTTTTTTTTTTGGTAGGCTAAAGTATGTGTTTACCCTAACCTTTTAACGTATAGGGAGGTGCCACCAGAGTGTTGTATGTGACCTTTTGTACATCTGGTATTAGTGTGAACGATCTCCAACTTACTGGTAGAGTTTCTCCAAAATGGCTCTTTTTAGTAGTTGGGATTATGCTTAAAATTGGTAGTAATTGGAGGGGTGGGGATGCAAGTCCTGATTGAGGGAAGAGTGATTGATAACAGTCACGTGTCTTAGGGGCCAGTGTAGCCTTTAGAAATACTTAAAATTAAGCTGATGCCTTAGTGCTTTCTGAAGTACCTTTTTCTTTGTAGAATGATAATTTCTTACAAAACAGGTTAATATCTGTCTGTCTGGGCCTGTACCCCTAAAGGGTGGTGTGTAAATTTTATAAGATCACTATTTTGGTGGACGGGGTTGGTGTAGGAAATGTAGTGCTCAGAGTGTAAAATACTCAGTTCTGCCTCTTTAGGATAATTTCCCAAATTTCCCTGTATGCTCCAAGCTGATCAGGCTAGTTAAGTGTACTTGGAGTATGTTTGAGCAAGAGACTCTTCAGAATGGTTCCCTTCATCATGAGACAGGTGGCTGCAAAGAAGAATATGCTACAGCAAAATTTTGTTAATGCTGGTGTGTGGTATGTTCCAGATTTAATCTCCCCACTCCATTACGTTTTTAAAAATACATTGATGTTTCATAGCGTAATTAAGCTGTTTGTTAAAGTGGCACGTGTGTTTCTGTAGCTTGTAAAGTGTTACTGTTTAACTTCAACAATGCTGACTTGAGGCTTTATTTTCTTTTGCAAGGGAGAATTTGATAGGCAAAAGGTTGAGTTACTGTCTGTATACTGCATAAAAGTAGCAGGTGTAATACTGCTATGCCATATCTCAGAGGGGTTTAGCATGCCGAAACCTATAAATTGTTATTTGCAGCCTATGTAAAGCATGTAGTCTAACCTGTGACTTTGGTCCGTGCTAAGGTTCATCTTTTTTGCCCAATATTATTACTGTGTTCATGCACTTCAGATAAGTAAAAGAGCTCTTATAGGTTGGGTTCATTTTTATTTTTTTATTTATACTGCTCTATCCTTTTAATGAAGGCCTCTGCATTCTACTTTCCTAGAAGTCTCTAATTTTGTTATGATCCCTTACCTCTCTTCCATCAGTTTTCTTCATTTTAAAGAGCAGCTTTTTTCTCACCTGGCAGACTTCTGTTTCTTACTGCTAATGTTGCCATAGGCCATATTTAGATCCCAGTGTCTTTAGCAACACTGCCGTGGAGTTTTCAGCACAGAGGCTCCCACTCACCCCGTGGTGTAGCCAGGGGGGTCCCTTCAGTGAGCTTGGCTATGGTGTGACATGGCATGAGAGATCTAAATCCAGTGTCCCTGGAGGGAGGGACAGCAGAGCCTGGTGATGGGGGCAGGTGGGCCTTGTTCCCTTCCCACACTGCAGCTGCTCTAGACCAACCTAGTGCTGGCTGCAAGGTCTCTAACTTAGCATGCACAGTGTTCTGAGGGTTCTTAAATGTGCCTTGCTGTAGGAAACTGAAGCTGGGCAGAGGTTGGATTGCAGCTGCCCAGGAATGTTTCAGGTTTCATCTGCTGCTTCCACGACCAGCTCTGACGTTTTGGGTGCCGTTTTCATTGGCAGTCACAGGGATCAGTACAAAGAGGGGACTGCACAGTTAATTTGCATCTGTGCTGTGCATAAGATGTAAATGTGAGAGTGTATGATGCAGGTGAGAAATCTTTGACAAGTCAGAGCTCTTAGCTTTGACCCACTCTCAGGCAGGGGGTTCTGCATCCTGCTTCCCAGATCCTAGCTTTTGGAACGCACTGCCAAAAAGCAGCCAGGTGAATAATAAATTACCATGCCGTCTCTAGCAAGTACAGAGCTGTGGTAGTGTGGAAAGGAAGAACAGAGTGGAATGCTGATTGTAGGAAGAGAGGGAGGATAAAGGTAATGTAAGGTTCAAGACATAGGTGGGCTTTGGGAGGCTTTATTGTACCAGGTGCGGTGCAGTTGAAACATGGCTTTGCTGCCTTTAGGCCAAGCTTAGCTCCAGAAATTTTTGGGCTGCTTTACTGTGTAAATCAAGAGCCTAATATATGTTATGTCAGTTGTCTTCTCCTTATGTTATTGTAGAACAGACTGGAGCAGGAGGACAAACAAATACAATGCAGCCACAGCTCTCAGAGTATCTTTTCAATTCTTGCACTGTGTTAACTATGCTGGACCCAAATTAATGCTGCAGAACCAGTTGAATCATGTGAGGACTTAAAATCTGTCAGGCCCTTACCAGACTTCTGGCAAGGCCTCCATGATGTTTAACAAACCAGAATTTCCCAGGCTAGTTTCTGGAATACCAAACACTTAGCCCTGTCTGTATCGTAGAAATGCACTTTTGTAGACTGAAAAGCTGCATCTGCTGCTGTTTGCCAGAAAATTCCCTGACAGGCTCTTCCGAGCCTAACGTGTTACAGAGAGCCCATGCTTGCACCTCTGTATGTCTTTACATTTTTCTGGTCCTTGATGTACACATCTAGTTTCATTCAGTCATGGTGGTTGTTTCATGTGCTTTCTAACAAGACCTAAATTCCTTGTTCTCTCTGCCACTTTCTACCATGGCACAACCACTTTTTTTTCCCCTCTTAATATATACTTGCCAGGCATCAACTTCATCTGAAGATGATGGAACATTTGCTTTACTGCTGCATTAGTTGCCTTCTAATCTTTTGAGGTTAGAACATGCATTTCACACTTCCAGTAACTGTTTCTTAGATACATACCCCAGTCTGTGATGCATTTTGTATTTTACATGAATATGGATCTGGTCTAAGACTGAGCTGTGGAAAAAAAGATGTCTGTATTGTCTCTGTGACTAGAGAAAATACCTCAAAACCAGTTTGTTCTGGTTTCTTGATGGTACTTTTGTCCCTTTTGATTCCTTCCTCTCTTTGTCTTGTGTCCGTTTGATGTGGTATATCATGAAAGTTTCTGCATGCTCAGTACAATAGTAAATGTTGTAGCTTAGTTTAACGTTTTAAAAATAGATGTCACTGAATGCAGTGCTGAAAGCAGATTTTTTTTGTAGGATTGTGTGGTTTTAACATCACAGGAGGAGCCATTTTAGGGAAACTTCTTTAAGAGTAGGCTGAATGAATCCAAGTATTGGTGAAGGAAGTCTTCTGAGTTCATAATACAGTGGTTTAGTGTTAATTTTTACACAGTAGTAAATAAATTGTAATTTCAGTGTATTTCCAGAGGGAGTAAGTTCCAGGTATGCCAGTAAGAAGTTAAAGTGAAAAATGTGTCAGTCCAACATTTGGGAAATAGTCTATGAGGAAAGAATGGTAATCATTATTAATGTAAAACTTTTAATTTATCTAGGGTTCTGAGCCCAGATTGTGCTGGGATGGGGCAGTACTTACAAAAGTGCCCTTTTTTTGTTAAGATGAATGTGCCTGGGCTATCTCTGCTCATAGTGATCCAATCTTAAAGGACAAAATTTTTTCAAGGCTGTTCACAGTTGAATTGATTTAGTGTAGAATAGAAGAAGTCAAGGCATTAAAAACATTTAAGAAAGTGCAAGGATTGATAAACTGAAACTACAGTTCCCCCAGTGAAGGGATGTGTTACTGAGGGAAGGATTTTAAAACTTTTTCTCTGCACACACAGCTATAAATAACCTTAAAGGAAAAAAAAGCCTTAGACTAAACCAGCCTGTAAATTTAGCAAACTGGACAACTAACAATGCTTGTTAAGTTGCATGTTAATATATTTGAAATTTTATTCATTGGGTCTGTTACAGGCCAGGCTGTGCTAAAGTGTGCAACACCCAGCCAAAACCACCGAACAGTGGCTTCTATCCTAATGGCCATAAACCTCCTTTTGGATATTGAACCAATTTGAGTAAACTAGCCATTAAAATTCCTGCCTTTCCTTTTTGTATACAACAGCCTACATGTCTTGTTTGTAGAAGTTCTTATTTCATAATTAGTGGTAGTTTTTAAAGCATCTTGAGCTGACCACTTCATGCATATAACAGCTGTTTTAAATGCATTTCCTTTTCACTGCAGAGGATCCTTTTGTGGAAACAGGAGGATGCCTTAAGCAACTGGATGTATTTAGTCCTGCAAATAATGGAAAAGTGTTTAGGTATTTTCTTAGACACTTTGTAGTCATGAAGGTTCATTCATGAGGCCTGAGGAAACTGTTGCTTTTAGGACTAGGGTATAAACCAAGAATATTCCCTTGGTGGTGATTGATAAATAAACAAATACTGAAAGTCAATTTTATTTCTTCTGGTTTTGTTCCTTCAGACATTCTTTATGAATTCAGAATTGGATTTTGTGCAGTTGATGTATTTTGCAGGAAGGATCTCCTGGATTTCTTCCTAGAAAGTTTGGGTTTAGGTCTCTTCAGATTTTGGAAAGATCTTTTTATATTTCTAGTATCTGTGAAACTTAAAATCTATTGCTATTTGTCAGTGTGTAAATAATAAAAGGGTAGTTGTGAACTGGACTAGGAGGTAATAATTTGTAGAAACCCTGAGTGCTAAAATAATTCCATGACCTTCAGAGAGTTGTTTATGGGATAGGATCCTGATGATGTAGAGATCTACTGAACATAGTTGACAAAAGCAGAGGAAAAAAGTGTTTTTACAGTTTGTGTGCGATACTTGTTTCCAGGTAGTAAAGAAAAGTTAAAAGCCAGCATCTGATTAGGTTCAGTTTGATGGTGTTTAAGCTGATCTAAGTTGAGGCTGCTAGAATCCTGAATGGTTTTGTGTCCTTTATTCTGCATCACATCTGATCCTGAAACCAATGGTTGAACCATTAGAAAGTTAATAGCTTTTCTAATAGGATTATTTTTCTGCTGATTTAACTCCCTGAACTGGCTTGTTACAGGATGAGCTTATCTGAAACTGCTTATGTAGGGGCAGGATAATGGCAGTGAACACCCAAGAATTACGTGTTCACAGTTTTGGATATTGGCTGTTGTGCAAGGAGTACAGTGAAAAATACATAATCAAAAGCTGTATGTCCTTGAACTGTGATAACAGCAGCTCTAAGCACAAAGTGCAGTTAACGTAAAATTCTCAAAACTAGGATCAAATGTCTTCCTGGCTGTAGTTGGGTTGGGTTAAAAGTCAAGCCCTTTGTTCCATTTTGCTGTGTGCTTGCAGTAGATGTTAGTCCTCACAATGGGTGTTTCTCACACACCTAGTTCTGGCAAAATGGTCCAGACTGGAAATTCTAAGTGTTGGTTCCTCCAGGGTATTAGGAGTGATTTTTTGTAACGATGCAATAAGGCCTTATTTTTGCTCAGGTTGAACCAGGACACTGATTTGCCTGCAGTGCAGTGTGTTCCTGAGATGTAGATGGCTTTTATCTGTGCTGAAGGTGGAGGGGGGCAGGAGAGGGAGTTCTCAATGGCTGTAAGAAGTTGAGTGTTTTCTTCGATGTGACCTAAGGTACAAGCAAGTCCAGCCAGACAAGTTTAAAACTGTGATGATAGAGTTATTTTCAGTTCTGTAGGGTGCCTATAATTTGTCTTGTATAACTGAATGGAGAACTTTATCTGCTGCTGCTAAACAATTATTTGCCAACTTAGAAAATCAGTCTTTATTTTCTAGTAAAATAATGGGCATTTTACTGTGCTTCTTGCACAGATTGAATCATGTATCAAACATACAAAATTAGTTTAGGAGTGCTATGGTTGTGCATCTTATTCCCATCTATTTCTTTTCCTGAGCTGTTTCAGCCTTTCTGAATTTATGACCCTGTATCTGCGTAGGTGAAATCAAATTCCTGGAAGTCTTAACTCAGCTGACACTGCAGTGAAATTATTAGTTTTTTGTCACATGGAAAGGTTTGAGATAATACAACTAAACTATTGCTATAATAGTTGAAAGGTGCTTCAGTGGCCCATTCTACTTTATCTTGTTGAAAAGTCAGTACTTACAGCATAGGACCTTGTGTTTTTTGTCGGGTGGGGTCCTTTTTATTGTAGCAGACACTAATGGTACATCTGACAGGCACTTGTCTTAATTGTATCCAGAACAATATATTTGAGACAAGTAGATTTCACTGGATGATTATGGTGAGAAGCAGTGTTTCCCACTGATGTTGATGTCTTTATTGAATAAGCAGCATTTCAGCTTTGGGTCACCTGTGGGGGTAGCTTACAGAAATAGTCTTTAAACTTCAGAGATTTCATCTCCAGTGCTGTTTCTGGAAGCTGAAATCTGTTTGTGCAGGTCATTTGAGAAGAAATGAAACCGCTAGTTCATTTTATACTGTTTTACATCTTAAGCCTGTATCAGTTGAACCTGGTACTACAGAATCAAAATTTTGGTGGACTTAGGGATGTAAAACTATTCATATGGCAATTTATAAATTTACTACTTTCAAGCTGACAGCTTGGAGCTGCAGCTATTTAATTTGATTTTTTAAATCAAATTAATTTTATAGTAGTTTACTGTGGGACTTGATATTTGCCTTCCAAGATAACACTGCTTTGCATTAATTAGTGTTAAAAATTGCTTGAACTACTTGAAAAGTGAATCAAAAGGAATAATGGTCTTGAAACTTCTATAAAGCTCAGCCTACTGATTATTTTCTTTTCTGTTTAATGAATATCTGCCACTACATGTCCATTTAACAGTTCTGCAACATTTTGGATCATTTGTCCATTTTATAAGTAGTTTTATTGAAAAAACATCTCCAAAGGAATATGCTTTGAATTACAATCTGCTAGGAGGATTGACACAAAAACTGGCAATGCTTAAATATATTCAGAACTAGTCTAGTTACCTTCTGTTTCCCATGATAAAGGATGATGGCACCTTTGAGAGAGAGGAGTGTTGGTTCTCTCTGTGCTGTTAGTCTTTTTCAGCTTCAGAATGATGTATTGACCTGTGCCATGTGCTCTGGGATGGCCCTGCTTGGGCAGGGAGGCTGGACCAGGTGACCCCCTGTGATCCCTTCCAACCTGCCCCATCCTGGGATTCTGGGACCTAGACCCAATATGAAGAATTAAAATTAATTCCTTGAAATAATCTTTTAGCAATTTGCAGGGTTTGGGTTGGTTTTTTTTTTTTTTTTTTAGAATTTTCTGCATGATAAATCAGTCACACTGCGCTATGCATTAGAGATTAATATTCTAACAGTAATTATGTAGTGAAATTGTAAAATTTCACCAGCAAGGTCTTGTAGTAGTGATTTAAGGGTTACTATTGTCACATCTCACAAAGGCAAAAGTTTAGTTGGTGTGGTTTTTGTATTGCTATTGTCTGCCTAAAAATGAGCCACGTTTGCAAAGTTAGTAAGTTGTTTGGAGTACAGGTCAGAACAATATTTCAGGCTTAATAATAAACTTCAGATCATTTAGGCTTGTAACAAGCATGTATTTTAAGGGTATCTGTGTGTGATCTTGACACTGTAGTTTTTTATGCTACTTGGTGTTAACAATGCTAGATCTAGAAAAAAATCTCTGAAAATCATAAAGCAAGTTATTTCCAGAAGTGTTTGAAAGAACACTTAAACTTACACTATAATAGTAACTATGTTAACAAGTTTGCATTCAATTTGGTAAAGCTTTTAGCCTCAAAAAAGCTTTTAAACTTCAACAGGAATATCTGAGTGTTAAAAAAAAAAAAAGGTGGTTTTAGTGCCAAAATTACAGGAAGGCATCTGTAGGATTAAGAGGTCAGAAAGTTAACAAAAAAATTGTGCTTGGGTAGTGTGTATCTGCTTCTGCTAAACTATCATCCCCTGGTTTTCTTGTTAAATGTTTGATACCAAATACTTGCTGTTCTCCATGTGCAGAATGACTCCTGCAGTAACCTGGATTTGTTTGCCTGAGCTCTGTAATAGCAATGTTGGTCTGAATTTACTTTTTGCATCTTAAATTTCCAGGTTGGTAAAAATGTTTAAAATTCATAGTGCAGTAAATATTCTGGCAAACTCAAATTTGTTCTTATGTTTTAGAGACATTGAATTGGTTTAGTCTAACATCTTGGTTGGTGTCCATAACATGTAGAACTTGTGTGTGCATTATCTTCCTGGGACACCTTGTTTTCCAGATGAATTCTGATTTAGTAACTGCATCTTAAAAACTGAGCTCTGGAATGCTACACTGTTGGAATGTTATCTTTAGCTTGACTATGTAGGTGGGACAGAACTTTTCAAACACTGCTTGTGATCTCTTATGTCTTCTTTTTAATTTTCTAGACTGCTGAATATGTCCCAGAAAAAGTGAAGAAAGCTGAAAAGAAACTAGAAGAAAATCCATATGACCTTGACGCTTGGAGCATTCTCATTCGAGAGGCACAGGTTTAGTGATATAGGATTACATTTCCTTATCTATGGTCCACTCACACTATTTGGTTCTGGAGTAAAATCAACATATTCATTTACATAAATCATAATATTGTAAATGCTGTTTTGATTTTCAATTTTTAGAATCAGCCCATAGACAAAGCACGGAAGACCTATGAACGCCTTGTTGCCCAGTTCCCCAGTTCTGGCAGATTCTGGAAACTGTACATTGAAGCAGAGGTTAATATTTTTACATTTTTTCTTATATAACATTTCATAGGATTTTAAGTTTATATTTTTATAAGCATGAATAAGATAGGCACATAATACCTAGGGGAAAGGGGATTTTAAATATGCCTTGCCTTTATTTTGTAAAATAGGTACAAAGGAATGATTAAAATGAATTCTAAAGTATTGGGTCTTTTATGAGTTGATGATTGTTGCATTATGGAATTGCAACAACATTAAAACTGTTTCAATGGTATTGGAGTGCTTTAGCCTTTTATTTGCTTGTCGTGTCAATTTATTGCCTCCCGTGTCACTTACTTAGAGGACTTTTTTTTATTTACACATACAAACTTATTTGAATGACTTTCTCTGAATATTTGGTTCTTTTATTTTTTTTTGCTTTCTTAGGAAATTGAGTGTTTCTGTGAACAGTGTTTGCAGGGAGGGTGTGGGGATGGAAGCTAATTTCTGGAATGAAAATGCATTAGCACAACTCATTAGCTTTTAAAAATCCCAACCAAATTGTGATTGTTTACATAACTGGGTAAGACTTACCACTGAATGCATTGGTCAGTTGAACTGTCTTTAAAGACATGCCATGAAATTCCCTGTATAACCTTGGGGGGTGGCGGTGTTCATTTTGGTTTGATTCCTTTCTGTAGCTGTTATTTAATACTAATACACATGGTTTCTGTGGGCATCTTCCAGCTGCACATTTTTCTTGAGACAGATTTCCTATATGCTAAACTTCAGGGGTGGGGACCTGTATTCTGTAGATGAGAAATGGGCTCTCTTTTTCTTCCATTTTATGTGAAATTTCATTGCATAGTTATCCTATCTTATTTTACGTTAAATTATGTACCCAGAAATGTCTGGCAGTAAATTTTGAAGATAAGGAAAATTTGGATCATGGGAATCTAATGGAAATTTTTATATGGCAGTTTATAAGTAAGATGCTACAGTGCAAAATAGTGCCATCTAAATTGAATGTTACCAAATTAAATATATAGAGTTTTCACTGTCTCGTTTCCAGCAGTTTGTAGCAGTAGTTAGAATGTTGGTGGCTATTCATGTTTGGGAGATTGCAAATGGACTAACATACAAGTACATATTTTTCCTTTTTGGACCCTGCAGCCAAATCCATTACCCTGTTGTACCCTGAAATGTTTGCTACAGGTTTTAGTCTTCAGAATCTAATCTAATTTCATAATTGCATTAAATTACCTGATTTCTGTGCTTTTTAAAAACCTTTATCTTTCCCATGCCTCAAATTTAAGGGTTGAGTAAGGCCATCTCAGAAAGTCAGTCCTATACTGTACATCCTTCAGCAGAATGTCCTGTTATCATTGTAAAGCTTCCTGTCTTAAACTATGTTCAGAGATGAATTGACAGACATTACCTCCCCTAATTTATAATCTAAGAGTATTTAAAAACAGTAACAGTGGCAAAGCTTCTAACAGCCTAGGGTAGAATGTTTTACCTGTTCCTTCAAGGAGGGCAGATCAGCACCTCAGCAGTTACGGTAACCAGGTAACACAAGGTAAATCTGAGAGGGAAAGAATTGGCATAACCATCACTAGTTCTTGTGTGTCTGCTTATTAATACACTTCAAATATTAGAGAAATGGAATATATGTCTGTTATTTGGAACAATGGAAAAATAGGAACTGTAGATTTCTGGTAGAGGTTGCACCTGAAGAGGGTTATATTTGAAAGAAATGTAAGAGGGTAATTTTCAGAAATTTATCTTTCATTTTAATAGCCAAATTTTTAAAATCCCAGTTATGGCTTAATTTTCAACTTTCCTTTCCTGGTTACAGTAACATATTTCAACTGATATAGTGGCCAATTTACCAACAAAGCAATATTCTTTTCTCTGTTTTTTTTTAAGCATGTGTGAGCACATATAGCTGTAAGTTGAAATAACTTCTTATTTCCAAATTCCTCTCTAAAAAACATATGCTCACACAATTGGGCACTGTTGTCAGTGTTGTTTTCAGTTACCTATCATCTGTACAGTCCATCTGGGTGAGTTCAAATCAAAATGCTTTATCAAATGTTCTTTTAACACTGTGGTTAAATTAAGACTTCAGTTAATTTTTGAAGGCTACATGAGTAGAGAAATTCCGTTCAGGCTTCTTTTATTGCAGCCTCAAGATGTATAAGGAGTATAAGGAAAGTATTTTCCAAAAGCTTTTTTCCTTGGCAATTTTAGTAGTTTCCTCCTGCTAGAAAGCTTTTCTTGGACTGTTCAGAAGTATAGAACTTTCTAGCCATGACTTAGTAAAATAAACCTGTGGTAGATCTCCAGCCTTGCTTTCAATTTACTTTTGCTGCCTCATTATTGAAATCTGAACATTGCAAAATCTTCAGTCATCTGTTACCTGCATTTCCTCTGATGTCAAAACAAGCATTTTACTCTTTAACATGAAAACGTTTCCTCTTTGCATCCCAGAAAGACAGAAAGGGGGAGGGATTTGGGGGTTCTTTTCTGGCAGGTTGTCTTTCAGTAGAGAATTTTGCCCTCTGAAAGACATAAATCAGAGCTGAGTAACATTACCTAGTTGTGGTGTAGTATTGGAAGATGAGCCAGGGTGAGGGTTATGAAAATGGCCTTACGAAAAAGAAATTAGCCGTTTAACAGCTGTACTCTGGATGAAGTTGTTAGAAGTCTTTAAATTCCCCTTTGTCTGACCTAACAAATGTGTTCTCTTTAGTCACTTCCAGTCTTCAGTAGAAAGTGTTTATAAACTATCTGAACAAAAACTGCATGTGCCAGTTCTTTGGTAATGTATAACTTCTGAGTGCGGGCCTTACCGCTGTGATTACCTCTTGGTTTTGTGGCTGTATTTGTTCAGCTCACTGACTTTTCCTTTTTGTGTATGACTGTGTTCCCTAGTGGAATATAGTAGAGAGCAGTGCTCAGCACTTAGTGTGTCATTCAACTCACTGCAACTGATACACAGACAGTGAAGTAACCAAATACTTCACATTAGCACTTGGTGTGCCAGGCACTGATTTATATGCTCTGCTCTCTGTATCGTGACTGGGCAGATAGTCAGTAGAACATGGAGATTAGTTAGGAAGAGCATGCTTTGACAGTTTGTTAATGGGAATTACACGATTAAAGTTGAAATTGATGAAAAAGTTTGGATTCTTGCACTGCTTCTTATTTCCTCTGACCTTCAAAGAAGAATTACAGGACTTAGAAATAATATAAGTGGATGAAACAACTCACAGTTCACAACTTTTTTTGGGTCATATGATTTGAATATCTACGTAGAGTTTTGGGTTTTATAAGCATTTAAGCAAGTAAAATAGTTAACTTGCTATTCTGCATCTCTTTAAAATTTAGGAAGTGGAACAGTAGTGCTACTCTTCCCAGACTCTTGTTTTCTCTAGTTACTTAAAGTACCTTTTTCTCTTGATACCTTTCTCGTAAAAATCTCCTCAGAAAACTTAATTCACATGGCAGTGCCTCTTTAACAGTTGTATAAAGGAGTATGTAAGTCCCAGCCCCACATGTTCCATAATGTTAAATTCATAGATCACACGATCTGGACTCTAGCCTGCTCTGCTGATGTGCTGTGTCTTCTTGGGTAAGTTATTTAACCTGTTTGCCATTATTGAACAGATACCTACCTACCTCACAGGGTTGTTGTGAGGCTGCTTTAGTGATTAAAGTGCTCTTGGCACCTGCCTAAAAGGTGCTACAGAAATATGAAAATAAATCCAGTTTAATACCCTGTGATCCCATAGGCCCAGCTGTCTATTGCTATTTCCTTTGTCACTTTGACTGTTTGAACCATCTTTTAGATACAGAAAGACCTGATAATGCTTTTCATGCACATGAAAGAACATTTACTTTACCAGTGTTGTAAATAGTTCAGTAGTTCTGAAGCAAGCATTTGAAGTTGTCACTTTTTTCTCTGCTAGTTTCCTTTGAGAACTCACCAGGTTGAAAATCCTCTTAGGCACATTTATTAAACTGTATTCAGGTATTTGCAACATTTTTTTTAATGATTTAAGGAATTTTTAGTTCCAGTTACTCTGAATGGAAACTTTCCTCTGTAATTGTCCTGAATGCTTCAGGTCAGTTCACACCACACCTTTTATCTTTTTTATTGAGTATACAGCATTATATCCTGGTCACTGTGAACCATTGGTAGTAGGGGTTAAAAGATTGCCATAACTAAAGACAAAAATCATAACCAGAAGACAGCCGTGACAAATAGCCCAAGTCTAGAAACAATAAATACAAAGCTGGTAACATGCATGTAAAAGGTTTGGCTGTTAATATGTATTTTTTGTCTTGCCAGTTTTGCAAGTAAGACTCCTGTGTTATTGCCTGTCCTAAAGAAATGCAACTAGCTACATTTGTTTAGATAACTTCTATTTCATATGGACACTGAATTTTAGATGTCTCGGTAACAAACCAGATGCTGTATGAGGATTCAGGGGGGTGGGACCACAGCTTAGGGTTGATTGTTTTGCATTTCATCATATGCAATACATCAGTATCTTTAATCCATGTAATTCACACTGGTGTGGATACTAGTCAGAATGTATCATTTAACGTACTTGTATATGAAAAATGTAAATAAAACCATTTAGAAAAATTATTGTTTTTGTTTAAAATGTCTGTGTTTCTTCAAAGCATTTTCTTCCTGTTTTACTTTAGTCTGGTTATGAATTCAGAAAAAAAAATGTACATACCACCAAAATTGTTCTGCCTGGGGAGAAATGGGAACTGACTCCTGTCAGGATGAAGTTGGAGTGATCAGAAGTCAAAGTAGAATAGACTTCTTAGCTGAGATTCTGTTTAGTGGTATTTTCAACTGAAAATATTGTGTGTATCACCAGCTGATCTTAGTTAATTTCTTAATGGAAGGCATCCCTATGATAATCCATGCCCGCCCCACTAGCCAGCCACATTTCTCATGGTAAGCTTCTGCTTTTGAGAAACTGCTGTACAGGTGCTCTGTACAAATACCCATATTGCACAGTCTTGACTACCTCAGTCTGAGATTTTCAAGCTTTTTTACAACTGTATTATTTATGATCTTCTCTTATTCATGTGTGGACTTGTTCCATTCCTGTTAATAAATGTTGTTCTGTCTGTGTGATTATTGTAGACTTGCACTAGAAAGTGAATGCAACTTCTTTCCTGTCTCTTCTGCTCAATATGTCAATACGGGTGTGTACATCTTGCATAGTTCCCCTGGTCCTACAAGCTGTGTAATATCAGAAAGTTGCCCACATATTGACATTTGTAGTTTCAGAAGATGCACGGTACAACACTAGTGGGTTTCTTCATAATTCTGTTTTCTGTATTTGATCATTAAAATACTATGGAGAAGTTTTAGGAAATTTTTGAAGTGGAAGCGATGCCTAATGAAGAGATTATTCTGAACCCTCTTCTATAGTGTGTTGCTGTTTTCACATGAATAAACACAAACTACTTCCTGTTCTGTTGTATTCTTTCCATGTGGGGTGACAGAAATATATCCCTGCTAGAAATGTTAGCTATTGTACTCTTGTTCACAACGCTCCTGAAGTCTCACTTTCAAACATAACAAGGACAGTGAAAACCTATTGTGTGCTTTCTTTTGTTGAAGTCATTTGTTAATTCTTCTTTGGTATTTTGAGGGGGGGGAATCCGTGTGTCAGGTCAGGCACAAACTTGGGCTTCTTATGTCTGAACCTGAAAGAACCAGAAGTAAAGAGAGGTTTCTTGTGTATCCTGTATTTGCTATGGATTGGTTCTCCATCTGCTTGGAGAGGGAAACTATAATTGTAATTTCTGATTCTTTCCTACATCTCATCCAGCCGCCAGCTGGTTGAGTTTTCTGATGTTCTGTATTCAGATTTTGAGAAGCATGATGGCTGAGAGAACACTTTCTCTTAAACCTTCTCTACTCGTGCTACTACATAAAATAATACATGACTGTTTGCTGCAGCCTGTCTTTACAGACTGTGGGAAGGCTTTGAGTCATGGCTGGGATGAAATCCGGTGGCTTCTCTTAGCTGGAAGGTCTGTGGAAGCAAGCCCTTCCCATGGCATTCCTGTGTCCCGTTAGTACCAGTGATCTTCATTTAAAAGTGTACATTGGATTTCCACCTGATTTTTCTCTTGACTTTTCTCACCAGTGGCTTCATTGTGATGGGTGCTCCATATCCAGTGACAGTTTTGGACTTCTGCACTGACATGGTGTACCTAATACCCTATGACATTTTTTTTGTTTCTTGCATAAAACAATTCAAAAATTAGAAGAAGGAATATGCATTAGTTCATAACTGTACCATTGCATAGGCAGCATTCACTTTGTGCACATTATATACATGTAGTTAACTACACATGAGGAAATCTTATAATAATTTGCATCTGATCCATATTGGGGTTTAGCTGGTTTGGTAATGACAACTATTCATGATACAAAAGCATGGGAGCATTTCAGAGTTCATTGGAACATCATAAATGTTACATTTTAAGGATAGGCAGATAAGTAGAAAGATGTTCTTTTTTAATTTAGTTTGTGTAGTTTTCAGTAATACTTCTCTAGAGTGGAGTCCTGTTGCATCTTGAGATAAGACTGTTTGCTAGAGCTCACTGTTAACCTGAAGTATAAACAGCTGGTCTGTCTCTGTTCCCTTAAAAGCAGATTGTACAAGCCCCTGTGACAGGGGCTGTGCATTAATCTTAGTTTGCACACACTGCTGATCTGTTAGGAGATGCTGTAACCAGTGGTCTTGCAGATTGCTGGGCTCAAGGCTTTCAGAGCTTTAACGTCTTTGGTTTACTCCAAAAGCAGAAGAGGTAATTGTTAGTATACTGAGGATATGTGGTAATTTTACTCATGCTTTCACCCTGTCTCTGGGTTTCAGCAAAACAACTTATACATATATTTAAGCTATATAGTTTTTATCCTTAATTCAAACTATTCCTCTAAATCAACTAATTTGAAAAGTTTAGTAATGTAATGGAGGATCAAGTGTCTTACCTCCTTTGATTCCTGTAATGTACCTGGATGAAACTTAGACTTTATAATGAGGACAAGGTACTCTCTCCAGTTCCTCGTGGTTTGCATTAGTGCTTGAAATAGAGAATAAGAAATAGTCAGTGTTTGAAACTGGAACAAGAAATGACTGTACATTCTTGCTATAAACCATCTGATAACTTCTGCATGGGTTTCTGTGAGAATGAATACATTGCTTAAAATATATTTCAGGTCTTGCACTTGGACTAAAATAGTGCCTAATTGTTCAATTTACAGTATTTTCTTTGTCCAGACTGCAACAAAGTCATTCCTTCAGCTGTCATTCACCCTGGAAGTACAGGTTTTCAAACACAGTTTTTACTGTTTAAACAAAATAAAAATGAACTCTCGGTTTGAAATTTAGATTTGCAAAAATGGGGTGGCAGGTGGGTCCTTGTATATGTGCGGTCCTGCAGATAAAACAGATGTGGTGATGTTAGCATATGAGCTAACTTCATTGTGTTCAATGGATCTGCATTTATACATCAAACTATGTTTAAAACATTCTCTTAATTTAGGATTTTGATTATTTTAATTTTTATGGTTAAATGAAGACTTACTATAGGTTCTATGCCTGTGGATTCCTTAGGAATCTCCCAGACTGTGTATGTGCATATCATTTGTATATATATGTTTAGGTAATAAGGTCACACAGCATAAATAATGTTCTTTTTAAATCATAATTCAGAAATAGGAGTGTGTGAGCTTATCAGTGCAGATTGTCTGCAGATAATTTACTCAGGCTATCTAAAAGTTTAAAGGTACTTAGAAAGATAATGTGTGTAGAGTATATTTAGAATAACAGTGAAAAGGATTTTATTATCTTCAGCTTCAGTCTGAGTGCAAAATCATGACTTGGTGCTGTATGTAAAGGAGTGGGAAGATAGAGCTAGATTTCCTCTTTATTTTTGTTGTCTTTAACCCAGTATTGGCCTGCCTTTTCTCCATTCCTCCCTACCCATCACAGTACTGGTTTTGTGTGTTTTTATGGGCAGATGTAGCAGTACATGCAGTGTGAGAATTGTGAACTGTCAGGTATTGCTGGGGGCCATATCTTTCAATGTGTGCCTGTAGTTCATCTTTCAGATGATGAGGAGGTCCCAGGAGGCCTTAGCCAGAAGCTGTCATTGCACAGCTCAGATGTGTTCTTTCAGTGCCATAATTCCACTGACCATTTCAGATGGGGCAGCAAGGGAGTAGGGGGGAGATTCCTTAGTAATGAAATATAACTCCTGATTTGATTTAAAAAATAAATCTCAAGCTAATCCCATAGCAACCTTTTTAACATTGTTATTATTGCAGAAGAAATCTGGTACTCTTGCCATCTCTGAATTATGTTTATGCAGTTGAATAGCTGCTGGTGAGGTAGTAATGGTATTGCATTTGTCAAGTGTGCAAGCACATTCAGCAGCTTGTGATGGGCAGTATATTGCAGAAACAGTTCTGAATTAATTTCTTTTAAACTTTCCCTGAAACATGGTTTAGTTAATCTCTGTAGGCTACTCCTTCGTATTGTATCACAGATACTTAGAAGATTGCATTACAGCATGCAGGAGCTTGAGGTACAAGAAGCCTTGCATTGATGTTAATGCAGCAGGGGCTGGAATGATGGTAATTTAGTGTATGTAGGCTTGCATGTACTTAAAGGTGTTACACACTTCTAATATGCAATTAATAGAAGCTGAAGATGAGTGACAGTGAATAAGTTTACCAAAAAAATTGCTTTTGTAACACATATGCTTTTGGAAGCTTAGCTTGCAGTTTTCCTTCCACCAGCTATGGCAATTGACCCTCTCCTCAGATTTTCCATGGCATTGCAGTAATTAACAGTTTTAGTAACAAGCAGTGTGCTTGGGAAGTCTCCCTTCACAACCTGACAGTGCTGACAGCTTCATACATGAAGAAACATTTCCTTCATACCGGATCAGAGCGGCCTTAGTCTAGCAGGTTTCATTTCACTGGGGGAATTTAGTCATTCTAGTCCTGACTGACTGTGGCTTTGGGAATTTTGAATTCTGCCTAATTGCAGGATTGTGCTAGATATTCTTACTCCATGTGATGATGGCTGATAGTTGTATAAAAAGTGACTAGGAGAAAGTACGATTCATTTATAATAAAGAATGTAAAGTTCGAAGGGACTGGTTGTAAATAGACTGGGATAAATGTTTAAAAGTACACACAGGTGCCCTGGAAAACCCTAGTAGCTATTTAAGGTTTTCTTTGTAAAAATGCACTCTTAAAATAGTCCCTAATGCACTGGTCCAAGTTACCTGAAGAAGTTCTGTGGGTGCAAACTAAATACAGAGCAGGGACCCCATCCCCACTACACCCCCTAAAAAAGAAATTGCTGCCCTGGTACCTGTGTCTGACTTACCCATGATTATTGTCCACCAGTTGCCGTTCCTCAGGGAAATGTTATCAGTAAATTTACCTTGACTGAAATACCACACAGAAGTACTTGAGCAGGATGGGCAAGCACCTCAGAATATTCCACAGTATTTGCTATTGATAAAGTATCAGTGCTTGTAAGCCTGAGCAGGAAACAGACTGTATGATTATTGTTAAATGATAAAACTTTAAGTTCTCCCACATAAGATGTAACTAAATGTATTTCAGGCCTCACTTCTTTAGGGGGGGGAATTCAATTTCAGATTGATACTTAAAAATAACGTAGCACATGCTTTTTTGTATGTGTACAAGATGGGTATTAAAAGGGAAGTAGTGTGGGCCTTTAAAATTAGCTGAGAGACTTGAATTCAGCAGGAATCTTTTTCTGGCACTAAGCAAATGGAGGTAAGTTTCGTGCTAGTAGTCTTAGCTGTTAAAAAAACTACTGTTGCATTATCAGCTATTTACAAAAGAAAAAAGGCACAAAGATATAACATGTTCATTTGTCATTTTACTGATGTTCCCAAAATTGGGTTTACACCTATAGAAGTTGTGAATAAGATCAGTCTGTGGGCTTTTTAATTTACCAGTGAGAAAAATAATGGTGTTTGCAAATAATTAAGTTTGATAATTCTGATTGATCTTTTGTCTGAGTCAAATGAAGACCCTTGCACTGAGGAGGTGTCGTTAGACTTCTAGAATTTTGTCATTTCTGCAGAAGCTTTGCAATCAAACACTTTTCACTGCTCTTGGAGTGTACCTTTGTGCCTCTAATGCAGAGCAATGTTGAGCAACTGCTGAGTTGCCCCAGCTGCTTAAACTTGGTGGTAGTACCTGTGTTTTGCCTCCCAGGCTGGCAGAGTTGCTAAAACTGTCTAGAAAATGCTTGTTTTCACCTGTGAGCAGAGATTTCTGCTGCAGTCAGTACTGGAAGTCAGTTCTCAAGTGCTGGCTGATTCAATCACAGAGGTTTTGTAGTGATGCTTCACCGTGTTGCTGAGCCTTCAGAGTGGATTTTTTAAGCCTGCTGCGTCACCACGACGACATGCACCCAAACTGAGCCGAGCACCATTGTCAAGCACCGTTGTCTTCCAAAACTGGGCTAAAGTTTGGATGTGGGGAGATCCATACCTTTTCTTGGGAACCTTGGCTGCCTTGCTGTGAGCTGTGCCTTCTCAATTTAGAGGGCTTACGTTATATTTTGGTAGCAGTTCTCTGTTTTGTACTTAGCAAAATATTTTCTGCCATTGGTGGAGGTTATCAGTTAAGCTGCTGTGTTAGTTACATGTCACTTTTACAGAGTGCTTTGGTGTTGTCATGTGCTTGGTGTCTTTATATCAAACCTGCTCTTGGCATCCTAGCTTAAAGCAGCAAAATTTAACAAAAAAAAGCTATCTTAGGATTTCTGAGATCCCTCATGTGCCTCTATGCAAATTAAATTAGCTTGGTGCCTACATACATTTTTAACACTATGCTTTAATCTTCTTTCTGCAGGCATTTGCAGCATTTTGTAATGCAAGTGCTATCTGAATGTATTCTCTATGTAACAATGCACCTAGCCTAGGAGTCAGTCAAGTCTGAATCAAGTAATTGCCTGCTGTCCATCTACTGAAGAGGCTCTTTTCTGCAGAAGATTTTAGAACACTTTACCTGGGTTTCTGAATGATCAGTTGTAGCAGAGAAGCCACAGAATGCTTGGTTAGAAGGGTGAGGGAGAGAAGTATCAAACTGGCCAGATGTCTGCTGTCTCAAAACAGCAGTTGCCTGCAATGTGTCTCACTTTGCATGGCCAGCACTTGGTGGTGGTGGGGTGCAGAAGAAAACACTCTTTTCACTGAAAAGCAACAGAGAAATGAGATGATTGGTACCAAACAGGACTTTACTGCAAAGAAGCTGCAGTTGTTCAGAGTGCTCTCTAGCAAGGGAGGCAGAACTGTCAGCGGTATTTATTTCTTCTGTACAGCTGTCTGTAAAAGTAGCACATTTCTGGTCAGGAAGCAGGTGTTCTTTCTAGCATATGGGTCAAGGCTGACCTTTCTTTGGCAAGGCTAGGGGTTTACCTGTGCCAGTGTCTTTTCATTACTCCAACATCAGAATCTTTAGCTTAAATATGTGACCCTAACTCCTGGTATTTCTTCTCAATATACTGAGAGGGGGAGAGGTGGGAGGAAACTGGAAGGTCAGTTGTATTCCATCTCTCTCTTGTTTAGGCTACAAGGGCTGTGAGTTTCTATACTGCTTTTATGACGGGCTTCTGCATTTCATCTTCCTCTCAAGAGGTGAATTAAGCTGCAAATGCACCTCCCTAGGCTGCTTGGGAAATGAACATTAGCACATGATTGTTACATTGAAATCTGACATAGAACAGCTCTTCTCTCTGCTAACCCAACACCAATGAATTTCAGATAGGAATAACAAATTGTCTTTACAAGTCTTTTGCCTTAGAAGTGCAGCTGACTTAGTTTTTAATCCTTTAATTCTAATTGCACTGAGTGTATAGAAAAAAGCCCACAAACAAACAGAAACCAGCCTCACATAAAGTGTAAGTTATTCTGAGTTGACCTGTGAAATTAAAAGACTTCAGTATAGAGTTAACCCCTCTCACCTGTCAGTGTCAATGCCACCAGTATTTCATTTCTAAAGCATGGGAGTATGTGATCTGAGGTTTTACTTTCCAATTTCAGTGCATCTCTGTGTAGCCAATTATTCAGGTGTAAAGCCACTTACTAAGTTATCTAAGCACTAACATCAACTCATAGATTTAAAAGCAGCTATACAAATAGTTTTGTCTTGATCCTGTTTTGTGAATAAAGGGACTGTTCCCATGGATGGAAGTCGAGCAGGCGTAGCTTCAACCTTTGAGGACATGAAGCTGAAATTTAGGGAGGGAGAAGGGGAACCCACTTTAAAAACTCAACTTTTGCAGTGTTTAAGTGGGGAAAAGCAGTATAGCATTTAAATATTCTAGAAACTTGATGATTTTGTAATGTAAGCAGTCCCATTAGCTAGGGTAGTAATTACACTCAAATTCAGCTATTCTGGAAAGAAGACCCAGCGTAGTTATGCAGAGCCTATCTATGAAAAGTTTTTGGATCAAGTCTTCAACAAAAAGATTTGCATTGTTCATGTGGTTTCGGATTAGATTGCTGGTGATCAGTCCAGACGTGGTAACTAGATATTGAGGAGACCATGCTCTAAAACCCCTATCTTGAAGGAAACTATTTTACCACTGGATGTTATTTTTATAGTGAATTCTCTTTTCTCTTCATGGCCAAAAGACAGAAATCTGGATGTTTAATTCTGTAATTGACTCTTCAAATACAGTCTTTCCTTTTTAAATATTAATTTAATATTATAGATGAGATTTCTCAGTAACTATGATTAAGAACATGCATTCTTAAAAAAGACACAGCAGAGAATTTCCTTGATTTCTGACAGACGTGAAGGATTTTTGATGAGGGCAGCTGCCTGTATTAGAAAAATGGGCTTATTTCCTGAACTCCAGCAGAATACCTCATTATTGTAAACCAAAAGCAGCTCAGTCATCATCTGAGGCTGATTGTTTATCCTAGTTCAGTAAATAATTGACATAATAATGTTTCTTAATGATTTCATAGGAAATCCATGGCAAAGCCAGGAACCACATCCCTTCCTTTAAAGATTCTTTTCATAGCACTGCAGTTGAAGTGTGCTGCATTTGGGCTTAGTGGGTTACCTTTAGTAGGGTTTGTTTGATAATGCAGTGTACAATGTACAACATCTCATCAGCTGCAAGTTGATGCTGAGATGCAGTTGCAGAGAGTTACTTGGGCCTGAGCATTAATCTGTGCTATTGACTTTGAGATTTCTGATTTACGCTTTCCTGTGATGAGACAGCTGGCTTGTGTGGTCAGACATGAGAGCCCTTAGGCACTTTAGGAGGCTGAGGATCAGTCTAATGGTTTTGAGAACCATTCTCTGGGCCATTTCTGCTACAAATTATTGGAAAATTGCTTTTTATGTTCTAAGAACAGAGGCAAAATATTAAGAACAATTTGTTCTCTGCTAATGGGCCAAGCTAGTCTTGTGCTAATATTACAAGAGTAAGAAGATTATGCTGTATGATATAAGTACATCTTCTAGTACCATTTTTTGCTCTTTGAATAACGCGTATTCCTTTTCCTTAGGAGAATTGCTTGTTTGGCTGGCTTTATTGGGGAGAGCCTTTATGAGACCAGTTCCATGCTAGAAAATGGGAGCCCTTAATACATGGTCTCTGAATGAATTTGACCGCTCAAAAGGACAGCAGTTCTTTCTGGTCTTAAGTTGTCTTCATTTGGGCTATCAGCCCTTTTTTCTAAGTCACTGTGGAGGCTGCCTTACAGATGTGTTGCTTTTTTAAAATTTGGTATTCAAGGATCTCTTTAAGAAGTAAGATCTCTTTGAAATTGTAAATTGCTCAGGTGTACTTTTAATGTATGCTTGTAAATGAACAGAGATTTCTTCCATAAAAATTATTATTATTTGATAGCCATATTTTACTTGAACAAATTCTCTGAAATGCTATAATTGATGGTGTGGAAAAAATATGCTTATCAAGCTTACTCTTTTCTGCCCTTTTATGCAAGCCCTTTTCTTCTGAAAAGAATGTGTCAAAACTGTAGGCATGTGATGAGTATAGTGAGAAATGATAAAACTATAAACCTAAAAGGGAACTTAGTGCCCTCTAAAATACCTCATTTTCCCCAGCTATAACCTCAAATGACATAGTAAACTGCCACTTTCTTAAAAATTTTGAGGATAGCAAAATGAAAGCAGGAATGATTTTTTTAATAGCTGTATGATACTATAATGGACACTGGTTTCAGATAGAAGTGAAAAAACAATTATTTCAAATTAAGAGTTTTAATAAATGAAATCTTAGGTTAGAGCCTTGTAAGGTGTGAGATCTGTGTAGTGGAACAATTGGCTTTTTTTTCCCTTAGGTGGTGATGCCTCATGTACCCTTTATGCCATGTAATCTCTTGCAGTGGTCTGATCCCTGCCTTGTTTTTAAGGTCTGAGTGTTGCAAGGAATTTCCAGTTTGGGTTATGGGGTAGTGCCTGTCTGGTGGCACTGGCAGACTGCAGTGTATCTGTGCTCCTCAGATAATAGGCACTGGTGCCTATTATCTTATTAAATCAGCTGAAAAAAGCATTAGAGGAGTGCCTGTGCCCAATTCCATTGGCCCTGCTGAGGGACTGTTCTCTTACAAGAAGCAGTTGAGGTAGACAAATGGTGTAATTTGTCTGATTTTACAAGTTAGGGACCTCTAGCCCAGTGAGATGGGCCAAATACCTTTGCTTTAGGCTTCCCTCTTAATGTAACTTTCTAACTTTAATGATCTGGCCAACCGGTAAGACTGCAAATCTTTGATTTATCTCATTGCATTTTGTCATGTTAGAGATTATCTTGCAATCCATGGGTGCTGTATGTGCTTTTGAGTCCTATAGTCTGAGAGTTAAATGATAAAGAATTTAGGAAAGGAGGAAAATCACAGCTGGTTTGCATACTTCCTAAGAACTGCAAAGGATCCCAGTAGATCTGGGAATGTTAGCTAGAATGTTAGAACATCCCACTGCTTCTGTAAAGTACAAAAGACACTGAGAAATGAATGAGAATCAGAAGTGAACTAAAGTACATAGGAAAAACCGAAATGCATAAGTTGGGAAGGAAGCAAGTTTACAGGGGTGTGAATGTGGGGTGGTGCTGTGGCTAAAAGGGAGTGTGAAACGGAAGAGGAAATTACAAGCCACAGGGCATGCTGAAAATTGACTTTTCATTAAAATGAGATTGAGAATCTGGTTATGACGTAGAATCTGGCTAGAAAGTAGTGGGTGCTTAGCATTTGTAAATTACTTCATAGAGCTAATATTACATTGCATTTCATAATGGGCAAATTGCCTAAATACAAAAGGTAATGGTTTTCCTGAGTTGGAGAACATATTAAAGAATGGGTAGAAATAGAGCAAGGAAGAAAAGCTGGCAGTGCTTGTGTGAGCTGTATATCTGGGAGCACCATCAAAGAACAACCAGTTCAGTAGACTGAGGCCAGTACTCACAGGAAAAGAAAACTTAGACATGGAGCAGTTCTCTTCTTCACCCCCAAATTTGGGGCAAATTTTGAATGTCAGATCTGTAGGGTGGTAAAGTAACAGATAAATGAGGCTCTCTGTCTTTCTGTTTTGAAGAGCATAGAGTGTGCTTTTCATCATGACTTCAAAAGGGCTGTTTTTGCAGCTTCACTTCACTACTAATCCACAAGAAATGTTTGCAATAATGGGGCTCAGTTTGTCAGGAAGAATAGCAGTGCAAGTAATAAGTGGTGGGTTTGGTGTTTAAACAAAACTGCAAATTGGGGTGGGGGTGTGTTTGGTTTTGTTTTTTTTTTTAAACGAAAAGTGTGTTCTGGAAAGAAAACTCAAGCAAAATGAGAAGAGATAGCAGTAGGATGCTGTAGATAGGAAGGAAGAGAAAAGACACATGAGAAATTGCTTCTTTTTAATAATCAGATTAAAAACAAAAGAAAAGAGAGATATTTGATGTCAGAAATAAATGAAATAGGGAGTGAATCAGTGATTGCAATTTAGTATCATTCTCCAACCAGAAAAATCACTGAAGAGTTTTGTCACCACAGGTTTTTATTTTTTAGGCTGCCTATAAATAAATATTTCCCTGTACACCCTCTGTCTAGTCTCTTGATAGTGGTGCCTGAAAATTATGCATGCTTTTCAAAGTATTAACATGAAGGAAGGCCCTCCCTGCAGGACCAAGAAGCCAGCATTTTTTGTAAGGGGGTAGAGGCAGATGCTACTCCTGGAGATGTCTATTTGTGAAAATTAATCATAATCCACTAAGGTGTAAACCGAAGCTCAATTGCTATTTTTAGTAGCTCTGTCTCTGAGATCTTATTTCTTAGTGAAGTCTTTGTTCTTTACACTGGAGTAGGTATTTAGGAATTAAATGGAGTAGATAGTTCTTCTATATTCCTAACTATATTATTAGTAGCAAAGTTTATTTACTGCAATACATTAATCCTTCATCACTTCTAGGTCAGTGTTTACTGTAAGTAACAGTGAGGTTGTCCATATTCTCAGGCCTTGTATTACTGCATTTTGGAATGCAGTTTGCTCATACCTAAGCATTTTCTATTCAAGTATTTGCATGGATTGATTTCTTTCCTGATGCATCTGAAAATTAAAGCTACTGGTACTTTCAGTCTTATAGATTAAACAAAAAGACATCTTCCACTTGCAGATTTTTTTAATTGGTAATTACTTGTTTACATAGTTTTCCTAACTAAGAATGACTCTTAACACTGTTTTAACTGGGGAATGTTACTCTGTCTGCAGAGGGGCATTTCACACGTTCTTCTTTTGCACCCTTTTCTGAAGCCTTCTGCTCTGAGCTGCTCCCTCACCACCCTTAGGCCAGTGCAGCTGGGTTCCTTTCTTTCCCAGACTTCCAGATAAATCTAGTTTTATGCTTGCAGTTTCAGAAATAGCCTTTCCAAGTCTTCAGTCTAATTTTTGCAGTTAGTCAGTGAGGGAGATGTTTGGGCAGAGATTCTCTAGGCTGCTGCCTCTGAGAGAAATGTTGGTAGAGTGTGTTAACTTGATATGCTTTGGTTAATTGTTTCTGAAGGCTGTTACAGGTTTTATGGAAGGCTTGGGGTGATGAGGCTGTAATGACAATTTTCAAGAAGTCAAGAGAGTGAGGAGCAGTCGTGCATATTACTGGCCATTCACACAGTGGCTGTCTCTATCTCTGCCACTGCCCTGTCCCCATTTCCTGCTGCCACTTAGCTCCTTATGAAAATTGCTGCCCTTCATTTCCTAATTATCATTTTTCCTGTAGACATGACCACCTTCTTCTGTTGAAAATGGTAATGTGGCTCAGAATTTTGCTATTAAAAGTCAGCTTTCTCACTATCTGTTGAGCAAGTGCCTGTTCAACTGTTTTTGAGTGCAGGATATTAACTGGTAATTGGATTTACAGAACTGCAGCTTTTGGTTCATTAGCAGAGCCAATATTCTTAGTTACTGTCAAGTTTTTTATTCTAAATTACTGTGAGCAAATTGGAAGTGTATCTAACTATAAATAATAGTGTATGTGCTAGACCACTCTTGGTAATCAGGAAACAAGTGTGACACCTAAAAAATGATGGGGATGAGGAAGCATGGCTGGTGGAACACTGGGACAGGCTTCCCAGAGAGATGGTCAATGTCCAGAGCCTATTGCTGTTTGAGTGTTACTTGGACAGTGCCCCTAAGAACATCCTTGAGCCTTTGGTCAGCCCTGAAGTGGGACTGGGTGATCAGGGTAGGTTCCTTCCAACTGAAATATTCTGTTGTTAGGTTTCCTCAGAAGCTGATTGCAAAATTGTGGGGGGTTTTCCCCCTCTACATTATAGCTATTCTTACGGCAGCTGTGACTGAATCCTGTTTTTCACATGATATATCTAGTGGAAACAACATGACTTTTAAATTTTGATGCCATGGTTTTGGAAGCTCTGGAAATAATACTTGTAATAATAGTTGGAGGCATTTAATTTAGAATAATTTAAAGGAACTTTTCAAATCCCATTTTATGGCAGACTTTGAAATTGAAACACATAACCAGGTGAATGAAAATATGTAGAATCTCATCTTGCTGCCTTTTGAGAAAGTGAGTTTTCCCATGGTCAGTGTATTCTATCTCTTCCTTGCAGGCTTTACTAATAGCAATATAAAAGCTGTATTTTCACAGGGAATATTAAAACTCCGAATGAAGACAGCAGAAATACCAAATCATTCAATCCTTATCTGGTACAAATTGTAGCAAAACAATATATTACAGAAATTGCATCTGCAATCACGTGCTAATGTTTTTAAATAAAGGATTTGGAATATCTGGCACAAATGAAAGATGTGCTTTGTTCAGCATAAGTAAGTTTTGCATCCAGTTATTGAGACAGTAATAGTCCAGCCTCCTTGGGTTAATGACCACTGGGAAGTGCAGTGCTAGCCCTGCCTTTTACCTGCACTTCAGGTACTTGAGCAGAGCTTGGGCTGCTGTTTGCAAAGGCAATTGCTGTTCCCTGACCTGCAGGAAAACGAGTTTGTCACGTTAAGTGCTCACACAATTGGTCACTGACTGGGAGCCTTAGCAAACAGCAAAAGGCTAAATGTGCTGAAGATGGAACAGAGAATTAGCATCTCCATCCTTTCAGAGATGACATTGCTTTGTGGTGCTCTGAACAGTTTGAACTGCTGTGGTCCCTAGCCTGTATTTTGGAAACAGAGAAATGTGAATGTATTTTGTTACACCCACAGCTCTCTACTGCTAGAGACCCAAATTACACCCCACTGTGCTTGACAGTGGGGAGTGGATTATTTCACCCTAACAATCAAGATGTAAAAAAAAAAGGCAAATGGTCAACACAAATGGATTCAGTGATGATAAATTTTGTGTAGTCTGATTTTATTTTTAAAATGTTAACTTTTATTTATCTAATACCTAGTAGTGTAACTGTCAATGAATTTAGGTCTTTCACAGTGAGTTCCCTTCAGTTAACAAACAAAGGTAATACTTCCAAATACATATATTTAGACTCTGGTCGTAATTTTGTACTGTGAAACAGATGATGTTTTTTAAAAAAAACCCCAAACCCAAACATTAAGGATGGTGCATGCCTTTTAGTGTTGTAACAAAACCAGAAAGTCCTCAAAAAGGTAACACCCATGCAGCTGTGGTGTTTCTTTCTCTCCGAGTTTGTCCCTCATCAGCTGGTGCAGTCCCAGGGATGCAGAGTGTTTCTCTTCAGGTCCCTCTTCCAAAAAAACTGTAAAAAACCTTGGAGAGTAGTGCAGGGGCAGTGGGTACAGTAAAGAGAGCAGGAGGATCTACCTCACCAAGGGGAGAGCTGGAGGCAGTGAGTAAGGGAACATCAGATTTTCTGCTGGAGAAAATATTTTTTCCCCCTGGAAAATAACAGTTAAAGAAAATGGAGTTGGGATACAGAGATAAATGACAGAACAAGCCATGCAAGTCCTTAATTACCACGTACTAAGCATGTTTCCTTAGGAGCTTGATGGAATGCAAGAAACACTGAAAAGGTTAAAAGAAAAAAGGGATGCTTTTTAGGCTTGTGTTGCATGTTGCCAGACAACTAGAACTAGTATTAAGTCCCTAGATTAGTAAAATCACTTGCCTTGCATAGTCATAAATGATTCATGTGTGTCTTGTCTGTTTAAAAGGGTGAAGTGCTATGTAATTTATGGATTAAGTTTTGCCCTTCAATGTTTGTGAAGCTTATAGAGAATTACACTGTGTACTCTGGGAAGAAATTTGACTTGTATTACGAATTCATCTTGTACAAAGCTGATACGGTAGTGATCTAAATTTCTTATTGGAGCATCAAATCTAAAGTTACTCTTTCAGCAGAACAGGTGGAATTTCTCCTTGTCACAGGCAGAGGAAGGCAGGTTCAGGTGTGTTCTGCTACAGGAATGTCCAAGCATAGCTGGTCAGACTGGGTGGTCTTTGTGTAGTCTTCAAGGATGGATGGGAGGCACTCATTGCATGGATTTTACCTTGGAATGAGGGTATCCCTCAGCTCACTGAATAGGAGGTGGATTCATGGTGGAGCCACTCCTGTGTGTCAGCCTGTGAGGGTAACACCTGCCTCTTCAATGAAAGCAATCAGAATATTGCCAGGAATCCTGGCAGCTGTAGAAATGGGAGGATAAGCTGCTGTAAATACAGTTGACTTTATGTTTGTCTTTTGAGGACAGAATTACATTATTAATGTCAGTTTTTAATGCTTTCCCACATCTCATCACTGCCTGTTGCAGTGTCTGTAATAGGAAAACCAAGAAGTGTGTGATGGTGGGTCCTGGAGGCAGCACCTGCCCTTGCTGGGGGTGGACTTTCCCTGAGCCAGGGCTGCCAGGGTGTTTGCTTGGGAGGCTTGAGCCAAGAAATGCTAACAGATTCCTGCAGGAGAGGTAGTTGCTTTGCATTGAGAGACCCAGTAATCATTGGCCAATATTCCTTTGCTTTTTTTTTAAACAAATGCTTCTGCGTGCCAACCTCCTAACTTCACTGGTACCAAGATTTCTGAATTTTAAGATACCAAACCACTTGTGTGGATTTAACAAATATGTAATGCTGACTTGAAGTCCAGATGTGGTCAGCAGCTTTTCATATATATGATAACCACATAGAAAATATTTTGCTTTGAGTCATAACACATGCAAATAAAGAATATACCTTCTTTCCTTAGCAAAGTAGTTTTCTTTTCAAGGTCTTTGGTTCTGGGATGTGCCTGCAGTCTAATTGATACATCTTCCTTGTGCTCCATCCTTTGATGTCTCCTGGTGACAGTGCTGCCAGGAGCTACTAAACTTGCTGACACTGTTTACATAGCTATACCTCGGAGGCAAACTCATTTTTTGCCCTGTCTGCTTACAGCTTTTTGTTCTGAGCTTTTCAAAATTATTTTTCATCTTGTTACTGAATAACTAGAAGCTGATGCATTTTGTCAGTAGCAAAGCCATTAATTAATTATTTAATTTTCACAAGAGAATTCATACTATCTCCTATCTCACTCTGTTTAAAAAAGAAAATTAATCCTGCATATCTTATTGAAGGCTTTACTTAAGTACAAGGGAAAGAAGGTGCAGACAGCTGTCCTGTGTTCTAAGACATAGAAACCAAGATCCATTTGTTCTTTTTCACTCAGCCAAGGATAGCAGGAGATTTCAGGGAGTGGGAGGCGTAGACTGAGAGCTCTGTCTCTTTAGTGAATCCTTTTCATATTGTAAGAGGTGCTGAGGGACATGAAAAGTTACTGTCAAAAAAGGATGAAGTAAAAATGTGGTGGTTTTTTTTGGACTCTTTGCAAGGCGCAACTAGGTTTACCTTCCTGCCATCCTGGATTGTGTGGAATTCTTTCAGCCTGGGTGGGATACTGCTCCAGTTCAAGTGTGGTACAGACACAAGGGTCCAGTCTGCCTTGTGTGCCAATAAAGTTTTTTTTCAATATTATTTGAATTCTCTCATTGTTAACTGATCTTTTTGGGAGTGAGAGAAATGGGGATGGCTCTTTTAAGCCTCTCAGGACTGGGCTGTTGCAGGAATAGAGACTCTCGGGAAACAGGAGGCAGGGCATACTTATTTTAGATCTCCTGCAGTCATGTCTCCTCTTGCATCCATTAAAAATTCTGCTGTGCTTTAGAGTGGGAATGATATAAAATGAAATAATTAATCCCTGGCGCAAAGGGTGCTGTTTGCTGCCTGCACCGGGCTCCTCCGGGAAATGGAGAGGTGCTTGTGTTTCACACCACAAGAAAGGCTGGGAATCCTCTAAGTAAACAAAGAGCAATGAGATTTAAAAGGGGAGTTTGATGCTTTACAAAAATACAACACAGCATAACAAATCCTTATTTCATTAAAGGCACTTTATTTCAAGGCAGATAAGCGTCTTTTAAGGGCGTTGTTGATTTTCCTGGTGTCATCAGGGTGTGTCTGTAGAGATTGCCTGGCATGTTACCGTAGCTGGAGCTAACAAATACATGCAGGATGCCAGCCTGCCCCCCTCATCAGTCTCGTGCTTTCCTTTGTCCTGCCTCAAAGGCAGCCTGTTAGCTGGGTCTGGGTTTCACCCCTGCCCTTGTGGTGTGTGTCTGTCTGAATGAACTGCTGCTGACATGGGAGTGTGGTTTGGTCCCTCCTCGGAGGGAGCACCAGGGCTGGGGCAGCTGTGGAAAAACAGGTTCTCCATGGTTATTAGTCCCTAATTCAGCATCAGCATCTTGGAGCAAAGTGCACTTTGAGAAATAAATGTGCAAGTATAATACATTTATTAGCTTAGTAGTTTTGTAAATATGATATTTTACCCTTAGTTTACTAAATCTTGATCTAGAAGCTCTGGTACCTAAATCAATATATGCACTGAAGGCAACAGAGTGCCTTAAAATAAAAGGCCAGGTCTGGGTGTTCAAACCAGAATACAGGAAAGCAAATTTGCCTACTGGTACCTACATTTTGGAATTGAAGAATTAAAAATAAAACACCTGCTAATTTTGCAACAAAGTACATTATTTTTGTATGTTTAACTATATTTTGGCAACATTATGTGGTGTTTTGGTGTAATCAGTTTAGGTAGCCAAAGTACAAACTGGAATGCTATAGTACTGTATGAACAATATATTCCTACTATTCTAAAATAGTTTCTTAAGTGATTTGTTTTTTTTCTGCTTCCCTATAGATTAAAGCAAAAAATTATGACAAAGTGGAAAAGGTGAGTCATATTAATATATGTAATATATCTCTATAGCAAGAACAAGTACCTTGTGATTGGGCTAAATCAGAATGAAAAAAAGCTGTAGTTTTCATTGAATGTGAAACACAGGTAAAAAGTATCACTAAAGTTCATTTGTTGTTGCTACCAATCTCTAATCAGTGAAGTGTGCAGGGGGATTTCTCTGCTTAGTTCTCTCCAGTTCCCTTGCATAGCATGGAGATGCTTTAGTCAAAAGAACAAGTAGTTTAACTTATTCTTTCTTATAAATCTCAATCATAATTACAAGGATTATTTAAATTCATTTTGTATAGCTTTAAAAGTAGAAACATACTTTCTATATCTGGAGTCCTGATCACATCTTCTTGATGTATTAAACAGTTATTTCAGCGCTGCCTTATGAAGGTTTTACACATTGATTTATGGAAATGTTACCTTTCCTATGTACGAGAAACCAAGGGGAAGCTACCTAGTTACAAGTAAGTTCACAGAGTTGCTCTGAATTATTCTAGTTTTATGGTGAATCTCTTCTTGATTTTTGACCAGGGGATGGGGAGGAAGCTGGATGGCAAATCTGCCTGGGGATTTTCTGTTAGACTGTTGGGGGTTAATATATAATCTGCATTTAGAAAACATTAAAGTCTCTTTAATTGAGCTTGCCGGGTAAAATTGGTTCCTTAGTCTGGATTCCTGTAACAGGAAGGGATAAGAGCAGTGGAGGAGCTGGTGTATCCATGCCAGTTCCCTGCAGGTGGGACTGGGGCTTGAGCCAAGCTGAAACACACTTCTTCCTCTTGGTCCTTGCCCTCAGTGTCCTGTTTACAGTCTCCACAAAATTCAGCACTGATTCCCAGCTGAGACCAGTAGCAGTAAAGAGTTAGAGAAAGTTTCGGAATGCATAAAAAGTCATAAAATTTAGGCTGTCAAAATTTTGGGATATGTTAATCTTCATCCCTTTTCAGTTATTATATTTTGCTTGTTTATATTCCTGTGGATTGAGTTTCAAAAAATACGAGTAACTTCTAGCATCTATAAACTGTTTCTTCCCCAGCCTACTGTAATTTCTTTGCACTATAATTGGCAACATAAATAATGCATTAACAGAGAAAATAAGCAATGGGTTTTAATTTATTTTTAGAAGACTGTTTTGAAACAATTTTAGAAGTGTCAGTTTATTCAGTTTGCCTTTCCTCTGTTTTTCCTGTTGATGTGGTCAAGAAGGTAATAAGGTGCTGAAGTATGTTTGAATAAAGGAAACTAGGAGAAAAGTGGGAGAGAGAAAAAACAGCTTTCACTGAAACTTAACCAAGGAAATTCTGTGAACATTTTAAATTTGAGGGAAAATAATTTGAATTTGGGGGAATAAGAAATCATGTGAAGGATTCATACAAGGGAGCTGCTTCTAGTTGCCCCAGCCTTTTGTGTTCCTGGAGAATTGCAGAAGGGTTTGGCAAACTCTGAGGGGAAAAAATAAGAAACCATGGGTGCATCTGTCAGCTAAGAAGATGCGGAGAGCAGTTGTTTTCTTCTCAACATCATGTAGTATTCGTGGATTTCCACTGACTTGGGGTGGGCCAGGAACTGTTAAAATGCTGGATTGCCACCAATGCATTTAAATAATTCTTGAATAAAACAAACAACCAAAACCCCAACAGAACCTAAAAACAGAATTTCAAGCTATCTGAATACCAATTTTTGCTCTCAGCTGTTGAATGATATTTCTCATTCCTCAATGTTTGGTTAGAATTTGCTGCACAAAAGCATACTCTTAAATAAAGAATTTTTAAAATACTAAACACTTGCTTTATGGTCTTTGTGGTTCTTTTCCTCAGAGAAAAAATGGCTCAGGCATATGATTTTGCTCTGGATAAGATTGGCATGGAAATCATGTCATACCAGGTATGTTTTTTTTATCAAAACACAGTTTATTTCTAACTTTATGACAAGTACAGCTAAACATTGGTTTCACTATATGTAATATTTTTTCTCACCTAGATCTGGGTGGATTACATCAATTTTTTGAAAGGCGTGTAAGTACCTTAAAATAACTTTTTTTAAGCTCAATTGATGTAATGCTGATGTTCCTGCCAGTTGTGACCTCTAACAGCTGACGTTGATCTCTCTCCCCACTGTTTAGAGAAGCAGTAGGATCTTATGCAGAAAACCAGAGGATCACAGCTGTCCGTAGGGTTTACCAGCGTGGTTGTGTGAATCCCATGATAAACATAGAGCAGCTCTGGAGAGATTATAACAAATACGAAGAGGTAATCAACAACGCGATTCTTTGTGACATTAAGAAAGAAATAATTGTCATGTGATCAAATATGGTGCCCAAACTATATCCACTAAATAAGTATGTATAAAAGAGATGACCAGCAGTATAAACGTATTTTGCGTGTGCAGTATGTACCAAGTCCCGTGGCAAAACTCTACAGGTGCCTGAGTGATTTTTTAAATTTATTTCAAATACATACATTTGGCTGTCCCATTTCCCAGCTGGCCCCGTGGAATTGCTAATGAGTGAGTGAGACATCACTGTCCTCAGTGATAGACCTGGAGCTCATCAGCTGGCAGTGAGGGCTTGTGTCCCCAAGGAGGCACTCCCCTCCTTTCACTTAGAGTCAAACGGGGTCAAATGGCATTCAGCTGGGATGGTTTGGACTTCCTCCCCAGCATTAAATTGCATGGTCTCAGTGCTTAAAAATGCTCCTCACCGGAAGCCATTCCAGCACCCCAGGTGCACCTCAGGAGAGTCTGCTCCCACACTGTCTTCAGCCTGTGTAACCTCAGCTCACTGGCCTTGCAGGCCAATTTGTAGCTACACCTTTAGAGTGTATTTTTAAACACATCTGATGACAGCTGGTGACCAACCAGCCCCAGTCAGCAGCGGTGTGATTGCAAAGCTGATGTGGATGCCCTCGTGCTCAGCAGGGATGCTCATACAGCGCTCGTCCTGCTGGTTGTACATAGGCCTGTGGGTCACTGTGCCCTGAGCAGGAAAGAAGGGCCAGTTTCTCTTTCCTTGTTGCTAATTATGCAAGTTGTGAGCTTGGTGGCCTATCAGGTTAATAAGGCCACAGTGCTTAGCTGGTGGGAGAATCACTAGGTGGGAGAACTCCAGGCACCCCCAGCCACGAGTGTGTACCATAGCTCATTGCCCCATAGGTGTTTGGGGACACCACAGATAGCCAGGGAGGGTACCCAGGACACGCCGTCTGCAGTGTAGGAAAATCCCAAACACAACTTCCCCATAAACCCTCCCACACAGCAAGGGAAGGCTGTCACTGCTGGTTCCTGCTGCTTTCATTATCCATAGGGAGGCTGCCAAAACACTGGCTCGACCCTGTCCAGTTTCCAGTTGAGGCAGCTCTGGCTGACACCTGCAACTCCAAGCAGTCCCTCAGGCTGTTCCAAGCTGCTGGAAGCTGAGGGCTGGCGCTCTGCTCAGACACAAGGTTCTGCCCATCCTGTTCTGGCCTCGAGGGAAGGGCTGCTGCTCACGGGTGTCCTGGCACAGGGAACTGCTCCTCACCAGGAGGGCTCTCGGAGGGGGAGATGATTGCCTATGTCAGTAGCCCAACAACACAGAGGCCTCAGGCAGGTCTCAGTATGGAAAGTTATTGGCTATTTGCTGTAATTCAGGTACTCTTAAGCTTCCCTTTAGCCCAGCTGTAGCCACCAGGTAACAATATCAGCCTGTCAGTCACCAGTCCTTAATTAACTAAATGGTCAGAAGTGGTGGAGCTCTTAGGGAGACCTCTGTCTCAGTGACAAAGTGACAGTCTGGTTCACAAAGCCACATGGCTGCTGAGCTGGGAGTGCATCCCAGGAGAATCCTGCTGCATCCTCAGCCTGGTCCTGGGTTAACTGGGGCATTGCTGGGTTTGTGTGCTACCTGGCCCAGATTGCTATCCCAGACAGTGCCTTTGCTTCTGTAGTGAGTGCCTTTGCTTCCCAGCTCGGCTGCCTCTTTGCACTTGGGCTGAAAGCTCTGCGCATCTTCTGCAAAGTCTTGGCAAGCCATGCCAGCAAAATCCACCCAGACACAGGCATCAGCCAAAGGGTGGCTGCTTTTCCTGCCTAATGGCAGTCCTTTGAGGTTTTGTTCTTGCCAGGACCTGTGACCAGGGCCCGGCTGCCCCCAGCCCCTGCTGCTCTTGCTCAGCAGCACGGCAGAGCCCTCTGCATGTGTGTGCAGTCCTGGAGGGATGTCATGCAGTTCTGGCACATCTCAGATTCAGCTGACAAAGGTACACCTGTGGCAGGGTGTGTGTTGAATAGAACCTTCTCTAAGAGCTGTCAGTTACTTCAGGAACAGGGAAGGAGGCAGAGCTTTGAGCCCGGGGGTCAATCTCTGGTACTCCTTGTACAAGAAAACCAAATTGCTCATGTGCTGTCTTTACCTGGTGAGCAGCAAGGCAGAGAGCTGTCACTGACCATCATTTAAGAGCAAAACTGTAAATTACAAATACATTCTTCTCACTTTCACCCACAACAGTTCATGTGAAATTCATGTGAAATTCATTGTATTTTTGAAAGTGATTAAAAATATGCTGAGGTGCTTCAGGTCAGTTGAATTTTAGTAGTGACTTTATCCTTTGATATAAATTCTTTCCCATACATTTATTAGCTGAAATAAATATTTTGAGATTGGTATTTTAAAATAACTTTGTCCTTGTTCACCTTTGCATCCCCTTTCAAGTTCTTTCCTGTTTAAAATAAGATGCAGTATTTCCAAAGTGAAATTGCACATTCCCAATTCCTTTTTTCCTTCTCCAGGGCATCAATATCCACTTAGCTAAGAAGATGATTGAGGACAGGAGTAGAGATTATATGAATGCACGACGTGTGGCAAAGGTACAACCTTCTGTTGACTTTTCTTTGTTCTATTTAATTCTATGAACCAGCATTAAACTTGGTTCTTACTTCAAATAAAAGTGTGTCAAACTAGTAAGGTTGGTATACTAAAATATTTGTATTTGTTTTAGAAAGCATAACCTAAAGTAAAAGTTCAATGTGTTTAAATCTGCTCTAACATTGCTTCTGTTTCAGGAATATGAGACAGTGATGAAAGGCCTGGACCGCAACGCTCCCTCTGTTCCCCCCCAAAACACCCCCCAAGAGGCTCAGCAGGTGGACATGTGGAAGAAGTACATCCAGTGGGAGAAGAGCAACCCACTACGAACAGAAGATCAAACTCTCATAACAAAAAGAGGTAATTAGGTGTTGGGCTAGGACACAGAGAATTGTATTTCTTGGCTCCAGCATAAGTAATGATGTGATTTGGTGTTCAGGGATCGTGCTGGAGTAGAAGTTGATCAAGTTTCTTGAATTGTGTCGGTGGTTTTATTATAAAAAATCTATCTGGATTTTGCTAAAGCCAAGCTGAAAGTAATAAATGGATTTGGGGAAATAGTGCTATAGTTGTGTGCCACTGAACTTCCAGTGCAGGTCAGGAAACAGTAGCTTGCAGCCTGATTTTATGGCTGATATTGAGTGAGCTGTGCTTCTTCCTCTGTGAACAAGGCAGGTTTTAGCTGCTGGTTACACTTTGTAAAGTTCCTGGCAATATAAAAGAACTGCAGCAGTGATCATTGTACTCAAAGCCAGTTAGTGTTGATGTTGTCTGATTCATTTGATGATTTCTGTATTTCATACTTGGGTTGTGCAAAGTGGTACCATTTACAAGGAGTGTTTGTTGCACGTTTTGCCCACAGTGATGTTCGCCTATGAGCAATGTCTGCTGGTGCTGGGCCATCACCCAGACATCTGGTATGAAGCAGCTCAGTACCTCGAGCAGTCCAGTAAGCTGCTGGCTGAGAAAGGGGTAAGCTGCCAGCCACTGGTTTTCTCTTATTTCCTTGCTTTGACATGGTGGACTGTCAATTTTTCCTCAGAATCAAGGAGGGGAGGGGTGAAAAATATTTAGCACCATAAGTTGTGACATGTTCAGGATTTTAAAATGGGGAAATTAAATTTTTTTTTTAAATAATGTTTGCATTTTAGATAAGAATTGTGAAAAACGGTTTCAGTCTTGGCCAGTTTTAGGCTTGGGGGATTTTTTGGGTCTGATTTTGTGATTCCTTAAGTACTGGGGAGATTTTGTTGGAGCACTGTGGAAATTCTCTGGGACTTGTCACAGACAGAAGATTTTCCATGAATCGGCCTTCGTTGTCACAGATGCTGAACAATTATATTATTATACTTATTTTATAACAGGACATGAACAATGCTAAACTTTTCAGTGATGAGGCTGCTAATATTTATGAAAGAGCAATCAGCACTTTATTAAAGAAGAATATGCTTCTTTATTTTGCATATGCAGATTATGAAGAGGTGAGCAAAAATAGTGATGTACTGACGTTAAAATCCAAATACATCTCCCTTTAATAATGTCATTTATCTGAAACATACTGAGTACACAAAATTCTGTAGAATTAATTTACTGATTCTTCTGCCCTTATTCTCATTCAGTGTTTCTGAGATGGAGCTGACAAAATGGAGAGGAAAAGCCCATAGTATGAGTTACAAAAGTTTTGAAAATCTACTGTCTCTCCATTTAAACATTGACTGTATTTCTGAAATTATCATAAGGGTGAAATGCTTGCAAATTTCCATTTCCCAGAGCGTCAGCTTCTTCACTTTTGAAATGGGCATAAAGGGCACCTTTCCTGTCTGATTCTTGGGGAGTTGATGTTTGTGTTGGCACGGCTGTGACAGAAGATGGGAGCCACCTTTCTCTGGAGAGATCTCTTTACCCAGGCCTCACTGTGTAGCCTCCACAAGGAGCAGTGCCCTGGTGGTGTTTATTCCACCAGGAATAAAGGCTATTTCCCACTGGTCAGATGAGGACTGTGGAGTCCTCTGTGGGGTATATTTTGCACACTTCTTTTATCATGAAAGAATCTTTGCAGGAGGAACTTCAGGACAACAGGGGGGAAAAAGCCTTTGCCTTTAAAAGAAAAATCCTTCCTTGGTTTTCAGTGCAGCCTCCTGTATGCTAAGTGTCCTGATTTTCCAAGGCTGCACAGTACAGCCTGGAGGGCTGCAGCTGGCAGGGAACAGAATGGATTATTGGAAATGTGCAGGTTGGAGAGTTAAGAAGGTGGTTTTCCTACTTATCTGCACATTACTTTTAGACAGAGGTAAAGGATACAGTCTTTCTATGCCAAACACCTCCAATGGCAGTTCTGCTGCAGTATTACTACATTAGAAAAAGACTTCAGAGACTCCTGAAAAGCATGTATGTAACCATTAGTGGGAAATTAATGTGGGAAGCAAAAAATGTCTGCACAGGACAGAAAATGTACCTGAGTAAAGGGGCTGGCATACACAGTGTTCAGCTAGGGACAAACAGAAACAGGAAAATTCTGCTTTTGTCTTCAGCCTGAGTTTTGCATTCTGAGAGCTGATCTGGAATGGAGTTACCAAGCAGTCTGTGTTTCCTTTCACTTAGAGCCGGATGAAGTATGAGAAGGTGCACAGCATCTATAACCGGCTCCTGGCCATCGAGGACATCGATCCCACGCTGGTAAGATCATCCTCAGTGTCTCCACATCTCCATGGATTGTCACCCAATGCATGCAGAGAGTGGGGAAGTACTTACAGGAGTTCCTTGGGTCACAGGGATGATGGAGCAGGAGGAGTACTGAGATGGCAGAATGAGATGAAAATTTTGGCAAGATGGATAATTACAGTCTTTAATCCATTTAAATACCCTAAGTCATGTGCACTTTCCTCCTCTGTCTCTTTTACACAGTCTTTTACAACAAGTAATGCAGATAAAAGATATAAAAGATTTCATAACCGTCCTGTGGTCACGTAGTTTGCAAATAAATCTGTAATGCACCATATAAGTATCAGAGTGCTGCTGAAGTGACACAGTAAACACTGCTCATATGCCAGCTGTGGTAGTGCTGCACAAGTGGTGTCAGAAGAAACCTGCCCTCAAAAAGTTATTTGGTTTATTATAAACAGACACAACAAAGCATGAGAAGGCAAAAGGAAGGTGTGAGGTCTAACACTAAACAACAGGTCGGTGTCAGAGGAGAGGTATCCATTTACTGACACTTTCCGTTCTTTAGAGACACATCATAATGCTCCCCAAAGGCACATTTTGTGGGAAACCATGTACTGGTTCCTCCTGCTTGAGGAACGCTGTTATTTGTGATCTAATTCAGACTGAAGGAAAGCTGAATCCCAAAGAAATGCAAATCACAAATTGGCTGCTGAATTAAGTAGCACATTCATTATTTCCTTGATCAGGTATAAATACTTGCAGGCAGGATGATTTGTATCTTGGATTGTATAATGTACAGTAAAATGCTTCATCAGGCCTTTTGGCTGTTCCTTGGCTTTATGGATATCTTAACTTTATTGGAAAGTTACCATTTTTACAACAGGCTTGAGTTCTCTGAAGGCACCAGCTTATGTAAATTACATTCATCTCCTTACCTTCCCTTCCTTGAAAAATCTGTTAAATCTGTTAAAAATTAACTACTGTCTTTTCATGGGATCAGTCTTAGGTGTATTCCTTTTTTTAATTAAAAAAATCTATAAAAGGTTTGCCTCAGTATTTAAAGCAAAACAACACAGAGGCTCAAGACAGCCTTGTTTCTATTACATTTTATTTGCTGTATTTTGTGAGTCAAGATCCGTAAAAAACGTAATGTAGTAAAAAACTTTATGGTATCCTGGTACTCTTCACTAGCACTGATGCTATTTAAATATTAATGTGCACCTTAGGTTTATATCCAGTACATGAAATTTGCAAGGCGAGCAGAAGGCATTAAATCCGGAAGGACGATATTTAAGAAAGCGAGAGAGGATGCCCGGACCCGCCACCATGTCTATGTTACTGCAGCTTTAATGGAGTATTATTGTAGTAAGGTAATCACAGGTGCTCACCCTGATCCTAAACAAGTGTCAGGAGGGTGCACAGCTCACTGAAGCTAATAACTTTTTTTTTTTTCCCCCGATGTTTGCAGGATAAGTCTGTGGCCTTTAAGATTTTTGAGCTAGGGCTGAAAAAATATGGGGACATTCCAGAATATGTACTGGCATATATCGACTACCTTTCCCACCTTAATGGTAAGCTTTAAGCTTTGAGAGGTCTAATGAAGCATTACTCTGCCTTCACTGGGAGTTTAGGTCCAGGCCAAGTTCTTGATATTTAAACTCTTCTTGAAGAGCAATGAAACCTCTTCCTGAAGCTCAGCAGTTAATCTGAAAACAAAACCTGCTGGTTGGTCCGTACCGAAGCTCCAGAAGTACGGTGACACTGAATCTTGATTCTGCTGAAGAGAGCAGAGTGAACTTTCCAAATTGTAACTCACTGACAGTGCAGGACTTTTGCAGCGTCTGCTGTGAACAGTGGGAAGTACACTGAGGAGTCTAAATCCTGAGGAAAAAGATCGAAAGGAGTTTAAAATCAGCATGAGAGGAGTGAGGGATTAGCTGGTCCTGACTAGAATTAATTTAAACTCATTTTCCCCAAGTAGATGAGATGAGAAAGATATAAAATCAATACTGTGCATATCAGTCCTGCTTGGAAGTTGCTGGGGAGCTGCAATGGAAAGAGCAGGGCACAGGCACTGGGGCACAAGGGGCTGGGGAGACCTGGGCAGGAGGTGGAGGTGGTGGTGGAAGATCTCTGGGTGAGATTCCCTGAGGCAGGGGCTGAATAGCCTTCTTAAAAGCTGCTGTGTGGATTCTGCAGCACCAGGCACCATTCATCTCCTGTCAGACTATAGTACTTTGGTTTTTCAGGCACTGGAAGCTTTAAGATTTTGAGTTTTTCTCCTGTGAGCGGTAAACTGAGAGATTTTTTCCAAGTTAAAGTATATTTAATTTTGAGATAAATTATTGTGGGTCTACATGAATATTAGCAATGCCTTTCTGTAGGTTGCCGTGAGAAAAAATTATCTTAAAACTCACTAGTTTATTGCTCTATTTAATAACCCATCAGAACTCCTGAAACCCAGAATTGATCTCTGAACTCCTGTAAGTGTAAGAGGTGGTACAATGCACAGGGCAGGAGTTGGCAGTTCTAGGAACAAACCCACCAAGCACTCCATTCCCCCAGCTAGCAACTTACTGACTGCTTGTTGGGAACCAGGTCTAATAATTTTGGGAGGACTTCTGAGGAATATACAAATATATTAATATTGCCCTGATTTAAAAGGGAAGTAATGATTTGAAAGGCCAAATTTAAATTTACTGAGATATGCTTTTGAGATAATTTTTAAAAATGGATAAAACTCCCAGAAATCCTGAAGAGATGCCAGGCAATAGCTGTGCTGTTATAAAAGAACCTGTATTAGGATCAGTTTGTCACTATCAATAAAAACAGACGTTCAAAGAACAAATTCACAGTGGAATTTACATCAGTAAAGTTTTATGCGGGCATTCAGATCTCTTTTTATACTTACTGAAATTCAAATCCTTGAAAGTCAGCCTTATACTTAATTCAATGTACACATTTCTTTGAATGGACATACTTGAAATTGTGTTTAACATATTTTACTCAGTGTGATTTATTTCTTTCTGTTTTTAAAGAGGACAACAATACAAGAGTTTTGTTTGAACGTGTTTTAACTTCAGGGAGCCTTCCACCTGAGAAATCTGGGTAGGTCTGCAAAAGCAGTTTCATTGCACTGGAAAAGATGCATAACCCCTTTCAACCATAAATATCCCAAAGAAATTAGAAACATGAACAGCAGGACAAAATTAGGTACAGATGTTCCTTCCCCTCTTCATGCTGTCCAAATTAGCAACAACTGTGACAGATTTGGGAAAATCCCTATCCCACTTCTAGTGAAATTCATTAATTTATTGGCTTTAAAACCTCACTGATGCAGGATTGTTGAGGATAGAGTGCAAAATCCTCCTGTGCAGTAAGGGTGCAGTGGTCTGAGCAGAGAAGGTGAGTCAGGAATTTGTTGAGGAGGGTGTTGAGCATCTCCCAGCCATGAAAATAAAATAGGGAAAGAACCAGAAAGGACTTGGATTAACCGCTCACTGCCATATTTTCATTGCTACTTTTTAAGTTTCTCAAAAAAAATGCTCACCAAATCCTTTCAGTCTGAGGGCTCACTTCACCATTATTCTGGTAGACAAAAGCATCAAAACTAAGGAATCAAATAAGGCACTGCTGTGCATGCTCATTCTGCACTTTAGTTCTGGTCTTTTGTGAGAAATACTTTTATGCCCATTTTAAAAGTGAGAAAACACAAGAACTTAAAAGCTAAACCTTCTTCAAAGGTGAACTCCAAAGCTAAAATGAAAATTGAAGCAAGTTCAGAAATATGGTCAGATGTTGCTTAAGTTATAGATGAGATTTTCCATGGAGAAATCAGCAGTAACTATATATATTTTGGGCTGTATAAAATTCTGAACCGCTGCCTGTTGTGTTCTTGCCAGCTAGAATATGCTGGTCTGTGCCGAGGAACTAGATCATAATGCATGTTAAAAAGTCCTTCACATGTCAGGATCAGAGTGAAGCTCTGTGCACAGGATGAGCAGAGTGTTTGATAAAAGCTCACCTCAAATGCTGAAGCCCTTGACACCAGTAATCCAATCCTTTCTGTAACAAAGTCCTTTGCAGTCCACTAAACTGAAAGCTTAGTTTCTTACAGAAACATAGAAGGCACTGGGAGGGTAATGCCTGTGTTAGATGCACCTAAAGTAACAGAAATGGCCATGCACTCCCAGATGGCCTCCTTTGGGTTGGTCCTCTTGAATGTTTTTAATTGGGTTGTGCTCAGTAATCCTTCCTCCTTCGGTAACTGTCAGTGTCCCTGTTCTGTTCCAGGGAAATCTGGGCTCGCTTTTTAGCCTTTGAAAGTAACATTGGGGATCTGGCCAGCATACTGAAAGTGGAGAAACGGAGGTTTACAGCGTTCAAGGAAGAATATGAGGGCAAAGAAACAGCTCTGCTGGTGGACAGGTACAAGTTCATGGATCTGTACCCTTGCTCTGCCAGTGAGCTGAAGGCCCTTGGTTATAAGGTAAGTGGGTAAGAACACTTCAGTTCACTGTTGTTCTTTTCAGTCCAGCAAACCTGAGCAATTCCTTGTTCAGGACTTGCCTTGCTAGAAAAGCAGGTAAAACAGGCCTCCTCCTCCTCCTGGTCTCGTTGGGCAGCAAACTGCCAGGGGCCAAGGGCAGAAAGGAGCAAGGACCATCAGTAACAGCTGCAACTTCGGGTATTCCTGGTTACCTCTCATCTTCCCGTGGAAAGTCAATGTGTTAATGCCATCACCACATGGCTACAGGCCTCCACTTCACACTTGAGCCTGAGCTCCTTCAAAAACCAAAATTCTTTGGAACGTTTGTAGGATATGGTCATCTGTGTGAAACATGGCTGGCTGTCCTTCTGCTCTGAGGTGGCAAAGCTCCCCTGAATTCACTGGGAACCGCATCAAACCCCCACATGCTGCAGTCCCAATGTTTGCTGTGAATGGCTGAAGAAAGCTCTTGGCAGGGATCAGTGGCTGCCTCTTTTTTCAGTTGTTTCTTAGGGCTAAAATGCTTTGGTGCTGCCGTTTGGAGTTCAAAGTCTAGGCAAGACCCATGTATCTGGTGGTCTTCTGTTTTGTTTCTAACCACGTGTATTTTAACTACTATTTCTGTCATGTAACACTTTGGGAAATCATTAGAACAGAACAAAATGTAGGTTTACATTTTTTAAAGGCTGCCACAGAAGCAGAAACAGCTGATTGCCATTTGCATGGACAGGAAGAGAGCCCTTGATCCGTGTCTCTAAAACAGTGCCTCAGCTTCCACTTACTTCTTACATAGAAAAGTAATTTATGAAAAATACAGATGACATCAAAGTTAGCAAAGCAGCCCAATTGTTGGCCATCACAGAGCTGTAAAATAATCTGATAGGTGGAAATCAGATTCACATTGAGCTACTGAATGCAGTGGGGCAAAGTTATTTTGAAGTTAGAAGTGAGCTTACAAACAAGTACGTTTTGCTAAGGGCATGCAGGGCAGTGTGTACCTAAGATGGTGCAGCCCTGGGGCTGATTCCTGTTGCTTGGAACATGCCAAAACATAATCCTGTTTGAACTGATGCTTTGCATGCCTGCTGACTGCCTTATGCTTTTCTTCTTTTCCAGCTAAAGCAATCTAGGGAATGAAATGAGGGAGAAATTATAGTTGTGAAGGCCTAGTGGTCTGCACCTGTTCACCTAAATCTTTTTAACCTAAAAAAGGAGCCACTCAAAAATGACAAACACGGTCCCATTCAGTAACAGAAACAAGGGTTTCCACTCCCAGCTGGGACACTGTAGGATTAAGATGTTTAATGAAACCATGCAAGTTTTGCCCAGATGGTCTTGTAAGAGGACATCTGAAATTATAATGATGACAAAGTGAGACTAAGCGACTGGTCTAGAGTGAGGTTTTGTTCTGTAATTGAAGCAAGCAATGTGATCCTGCCAAGTTCAGCGCTCTCTAATTGGCGTTCACAGGATGTCTCCCGTGCCAAGCTAGCAGCAATAATTCCAGACCCTGTGGTTGCACCTTCCATCGTGCCTGTTCTCAAGGATGAAGTAGACAGAAAACCTGAATATCCCAAACCGGACACTCAGCAGATGATTCCATTTCAGCCAAGACACTTAGCACGTAAGTCAGGCGTTGGGAAGTGGTTGTGTTTCACCTGTGGCAAGTTAGGAACCTGTGTGTTCAGCCAGCCTAATCAGAGGCTTTCCTACTCCTCAGTCATCTAAACGTGTACTTAACTTTCAGGCTGTCATTTCACTGGGTTGCTGAAGGCATATGTGTTTTAATTAATGCCAAGGTCACATGGAAATAAGTACAAGGAGTCTGGGGTCTGGTAAATGGTAATAAGCTGTTACACACACTGCTCATAGAGCAGATCACTGAGTGAACAATATGTAATTAGTAGAAGCAAAAGGGACAGGGTAGTAATTACTTGTATCAAATAACAATCCAGTGCAAAAGCAGCTCTGGTCCAGCTGTCTTGCACCGGCTTCATCCAGCTTTTCTCCCCACAGCTCCAGGTTTACATCCTGTCCCGGGCGGGGTATTTCCTGTTCCACCAGCAGCTGTAGTTCTCATGAAGCTCCTGCCACCTCCTATTTGTTTTCAGGTTTGTTTTAAAGAATTCTGAACATTTCAGAAAGCTGTGGAAGACATTCTATCATTACAGAACCACAGTGTGTATCGCTCTATTGAAAATAACCTTCTAAACTTGTTTTGGGTTTTTTTGTAACACATCAGGGTCCCTTTGTTCAAGTGGATGAGCTCATGGAGATATTCAGAAGATGCAAACTGCCAGACAGTAAGTTGCTTGTCCTCTCTGGAGGCTGTGGTAGTGCTGCATAAGACTTGGGTTTACATATGGATATTGCTGTCTAAAACCCAGACCTCGTTTACAGATTGTAATTAGTATTTAAGAGAAGAAGAGATTGGGCTGGAATCTGCATAGAGGTGTTTGTACATTTACCTGGAGAGAGATAACAAAAAGTAAAAAAACTGCAAATCACCAGCTGCTCTTTTAATATGTTGGTGGTATCAGTTGAAAGAAAGAAATGAAGATTTTGGGAATACCCTTTAAAGGCAGCATTTCCAGCAGCATTGCAGCAGTAACATGAAATTACAGATTGGCAGCATGGTGAGGTCGTTGGTGGGGATAACTCTGAGTGCACGTTGTTGCAGTGCCTGGGCACAAGCTGCAGGCAGTACTTTCTGAGCTCCTGCAATGAAGGAGAGTTCTGGAACAGAGAAACAGCACAGATCCATACCCCAGGCTTTGAACTGCAGCAGATAATGCTACTCTTCACCTCCCTTGTTAGTTTAAGGAAAAAAATTATCATAGAGAAAGAAATGTAGGATTTAATTTGAGTGAAACTAAATTATCTATTTAAATTATACATGGTATTTTTGAGGCTTCCTCTGTTGAGAAACTGACTTGCTCTGCAGACTTTCTGGTGAATCATGAACTAGTTACCCTGATTCCCAAAAGGCCTTCCTGTTTTATTGAAGCTCGCAAATGACCTCAATTCCTGTGTAAAGGGAGGGCTTGAGCTGAAGCAGCAGCATTTCCTTTATAATTGGTGTTCACCACAGCTCAGAGTTTCAGACAACTGAGGCTTAATACTTGCAGAACAGGGTAGGAGAAGTGTCTTATGTTCCAGAACTGTCCCTGAGCTGTCTCTGGGTGTCCCTGCTGGGTGCTGATTGCCGATCAGGGGGCTGAGTTTCCCAAACTGAATGTGCTCTGTGTCTCTCTCTGAAGCTGTTGACGAAGCCGTACGGATAATCACGGGTGGCCTGCCTGAAATAGCTGTGGAAGGCAATGGACCTGTGGAAAACAATACCATTCTCAACAAGGCTGTGAAGAGATCACATGAGGATTCTGACGACGACGAGGAGAAAGGATCTGTAGTTCCCCCTGTACATGACATTTACAGAGCACGACAGCAAAAGAGAATCCGGTGAAACAAGTTTGGAGTTCTGCTGTGACAGACAAAGACTTGCATTGAATCAGTCTCTTAAAAGTCAAGCATTTAAAAGGGACAGCTGCAAACAAAAAAATCCTTGAAAATGGTTTTGTTACTGTGGTGCCTCTTCTCCCGTATGGTTCTTGATCTGAAAACAGTCCGAACAACCTTAGAATGTGCTCTGAACAAAACTCGGTTTTCAAAACCAAAAGTGCAAAATGTCAAAACTGTATTTTGTTCTTCGAGGGTGTACACGTCTACCACTTGAAATCTAGTGGGTTTTCAACAGTTTTATTTTAAAAACTGGATGGCTTATACTTGTGAAGCATTTTTAATTCACATTTTCTGGAAAACAGTTGTTCTCAGTTTGTTCATGTAGTGTCCTGCCTTACTGTTCGTTTTTATTTATGGCAGAATGTAAGGAATCTGTTTTGTAGTTGAAAATTAAAAAAAAACCAACAAAAAACCATTCCTTTAAAATAAAAGGATATCCATAACATCATGCCTCATTCTGGTTTATTCAAACACAACAAGGTACTTCTTAAATATTACTCAGCCACTTCAAAAGCAATGCTAATTATACCGTCACAGGAAATTGATCAGAGCATACATACTAGAATGAGCTTGGTTTCCATATTCTAGAGGATACAGCACACTTTGGCTTGTAATTCCAGGACTGCTTGAAGAAGACAGCATTGTAAGACTAACTCAGTTCATGTTTCAAGTGTGGGTAGTCCAGGAGCACTGGCTCACATACTCTGGTCCTGGATACCTGCACTGGTCTTCCACATAATGTACAAAGCTAAATGTTAATAATCAGCTATGTCGTTGCACTTGTTATCTTCAAACAAGCTAAAAAAACACTAGGTGAGCTTTCCAAGCAGCTTCTATGTGTACCTCAGCTTTTAACTGGGAATTGGCTGTTCAGACTTGCGCTCTGATAAGATCCTAAGCACCCCTTGGACTACAGGACAGTCAGAGCCTCGGGCAAATGAAAGACATTCCCACCCCAGCATGGCTGCCTCAGCCAGGGCTCCTCTCTGCCAGGGTGAGAGGTGAAGCAGCACCTGCACATGGAGATGGGGCTGGCCTTAGCCATCCTGGAATGTCCTTGCTTTGCCACTCAATTGCAGCTCCCTATTTCTTTTAGAGAGGATGTAGAGAAACTGTCAAACACTCTCGTTAAAAAAAACAACCTGGGAGAATCATTACCATGCTTTGAGGGCATTTGTTGCAGTCCCTTTAGATCTTTCCTGTTGAAAGGCCCACAGCACCTGTGCCAGAAGTGTTTGTTCCTGCTGTGTGTGCCCCAGAGGTGAGAGTGGAGCCACAGGTGAGTACTGCGCTCTCTTCTCTCATTGTAGGATTTTTTTCAACATGAAGGCTTAGGATCAAACCCCTACTGTGAGGAGAGATGGGATTCCCTGTATGGACCCTGCGAGCAAGACAAGCACTGGTGGCAGCACAGTCCCTGCTACGATGTCAGGAGCAGGCCCTCATGGACCCTGGGCCCTGAATCCCAGCCCTGGACCAGCCATCTCCTCAATTACAATTTTATCCACTGCTAAAGCAGTGCCCTTCACTCTGCCATCAGTCTTTCAAGGGCTTTTCTAAGTACCCATCTCACCATGATGTCCCTCCCCACACGCTCCAGATCGTCCTGTACCTCATCTAACTTTGTGTAGTCAGCATAATTGCCTCTAAAGGCAGCTCCTAGGCAGTACTGAAAGATACAACGGCAGCGATTTCTAACTTGTGCAGCTCTCATTTAACTAAACTGGAAACAGCTTTGCCTTGGTTACTTATCTTGTTTCTGTCTCCAGCAGTAATGGCTCTGGCAGCTCATTCAGCACAGGCTGAGGGAGTTTGTGGAGCTGCAGAGCTTAGGCTGTATTGTGAGGCAGAGCCTGCTCTGATAGCAAAGCCCAGCAAGCAGAGGCAGCAGCCTTGAAGACCGCTGTGGAATCCTTTGCTGATCCAAACAAGGAAATAGACCCTACTCAGAACCCTTTTTTTCTGGCTAACCAACCTCATTTTTGAGTTCTCAAGGATTTAAAGACAGACATTCATTTTCCTGGCTGAGTACATTTGGCCAAGAGAAAAATCACTTGTCTGAGCTGATGAACTCTCATGGGGTTTTGCTGGGTTTTTTCCCTTGGGGAAGGGGTTTATAATGAATGAGAAAAGATTTGGTTTAGAGTTGCATAGGCTAATATAGAAAAAAGCTCTTATTTATTCCATCCCCTTCCAAACACAAAGTTGATGCAGCTTTACCCACACTGACATTCAAAGGAAAACTGGAAAGGGAAGCAACAGCAGTGGAATCAAGTGCTTCTAGAAGTTCTGTTACTTTGGCTGATTCCTAAATTAACCCAGCTGTTGGCAATAAAAGGGCCCCTTTATTTATGTATTTTTACATACCCTGTTGGTTGTTTTTTTTCAAGACAGCACATTCTGGTCTGGGCAACCTCATACTTGGGCCACTTCCTGTGTATAACTACAAACTTTGCTTTCATAAAACCATCAAATATTGATTACTGTAATACACTGTTGTGCTCAACCAGAGGAAAATTTCAGATGCACTTACCTCCCAGCTGAGCCTGAAATTGCAATGTAAGATCACTGGGCTCTTCTCCTCTATAAAACACATAGCTAATGAAATTCAAGACCTACAAATATTCAAAGTTTCAAGAACACCTCTACAAAGTGAAAAAATCTACTAAAATATTCCCTGTATATTCAAACTAACATCAAACCATTTACCTCTCACAGTACATTGAAATCACTTATACTGCCCACAGTGCTCTGCACTTCCTGGATATTTTTGAAGACATGATTGAATATGCAACCATCTCCTGTTGTAGCTTTTTAAAAAAAACCAAAATTTTCAACCTCAGGTTTCACACTTTAAATCCACCTTCTGGAAATGACAATTTACTTTAAAATTAGTATTTCACCTAAAAAGGAGTAAACTACTAGCAAAAAAAAGGTAAGAAATGCCACTTTTATCAAAACATTTTAGCTCTGCCCTTCTGAAATCTTTACAAGATATAAATACAGCTGCAATCTATAAGATTGCCACCTCTGTGAGTACTGTACATAGCAGAGGACAGTTACCCAATAACCAGAAAATTTGCTACAAAAATATATTATGTTTTGTAACATCTGCAGGTAAACAGCAAAAAAATGCTATTAAAAATGCAGTAAAATGCAGAAAAAACTAGTAAGCCTACCATACTAACCATAATGTTACAGTAAAGTGCTGTTTGGCTTGGTGTTTTATCTGTTAAAGTTCTTCTTCTCTAGAATTTTAGCTTTATTAATTCTTTCAAGTAAGATTTTTTTAAAAACCAAATCACCCCTTCTGGGAAGAACCATTGCTAATCAGCTCTGGATAAATTAAACTAAATTCACTGTAAATTAAGAATTAAATGCCCTAAAATGAGCCACTTAGAATACAAAGTTTGGTTCTTAAACTTGCCCTACCTGTCATCAGCTCAAAAATCTAAAAATTGCAGCCAGAAAACTACCATGATATCCTGCCAGGTTGCATAATTATATTAGAAAAGCATCTCTCATCTTTTACCTCAGAACCCTTTTTGCATCTCATGTATTTCCCTCATCAGTCACCACTTGTGGGTTAAAAGGAACCAGTATTTACACGGAAAGCTGTTTTCCTAGACAAATATTGGTACAATTTTTATTTAATAGCTGACAATACTGTATTGGTAGCACACAGACTGGTTTTATGATTCTTCTGACTTCCCTACAATTTGAGATTCTTCCTTAGTCAATATTTTGCCAAGGACTGCATCATAGTAAGGGCTGAAGACCATTTTGTTGTAGTTGACAAGACGAATATACTTGGCAGCAATCTCCTCCAGCTCCCTCTGAATAGGGCTTAATCCTCCAGGAATGGCAGGCAATGATTTCTGGTGACTGGATGCAAGATAATTCTCCAGAAACTTTTGAATTCGAGAATCTGGAAAAAACGGGTTTGGTTTGTTTTCAAACGAGACAGTGAATTAGAAACAGTGTAACCTCATGTAAAATGCAACAAGCCTGAACATGGTCAGCAAGTTGGAAAGACAATATGGAAACAAAATGGAAACAACATGGAAAAAACATGGAAAGAGAAGCCCTGCACACCCCCCACCCCAGTTCCACAGACAGGGAGAGCAGAGCACGCTGCCAGACCTACCTATGAGCTTGCAGATGGAGTTATCCGGGCTGGCCACGGCCTGGATCTGTCCCTTCAGCACAGCCTCTCTCTCAGCTGAGAACGGGGTAAAGCCATGCTGGGAAAGGCAGCTGTTCACTTCAGCACACACCTTCTCACCCACGGTGGCCAGGGATTCCTTCAGGTTAAAGGAGCTAGAAAACATGAGGTACAGTGTAACTGTATTAGGTCCTCACTTTTTTCCCACTTTCTAAAAAGAAACCATTCGATTAGAGTTGCCTTATTTATCAAATGTAATGGAAAAAGCATAATGCAAATCAAGCCAATTCTAAAGAATAATACAATTATATATACATGAAAAATAAAGCTGAGATCTAAAGCAATGAAGTAGGAGAGCATTCAGGACTTCCAGCCTGAACAATCCATACACATAAGAGCTGACTTTCTGCCTGAGGACAGCTGTGACTAAAGCAAAACCTGTAGGTGTAGACTAGTCACTCTGAATCTGCAGGCAGTTCACTGTGCCACACTCAGGTTCTTGGGGAGCCTGGCCCAAACTCTGAGCAGGGGCAGCTGCTGGCACTCTCCTGTGCCAGCCTGGCACCATGAAAAGGACTCTGAAAAAAGCAGTGTGTCCATATCATGAAAGAACAGAGCAAGAAAAGACAGCTCTGTGTGAGTAAGCTGAAGAATAACTGTCAGCTCAGGCTCATAGAAAGCCCTCATCACCTCCTCTGCATTTCCTGCAGTCCCCAGCCAGAAAGAGGCTTAAACTGATGATTTTCCAGTGTGAAAACAGAGCTACACCTGCCCTGTGAGCAGGACTGTGCCATACTCACGGAAGATGCATTCCAGTCAGGAGCACCTTGACAATGGTTTTGATTTTCTCAGCGAATCCGGGCACATCGATGAGTGCTGGGCCTGCTGCGCTGAACGTGACCAGCAGCACTGTCCCCACCAAGAGGAGCTGCTCCAGCTCCAGCTGGATCTCCAGGAAGCGCGTCTGGTCCATGAGCACCGTCTGCAAGGAGGGAGGAAGCCAGCACAGAATGGAGTCAGTTTGCCAGGCTGGGAAGGGACACTGGGATGCAGCAGCAAAGGCAAGAAAAAGGCACAGGGAACAGCAGGCCAGGAGCACAGTGAGAAGCACTGACTCCTCTTTTCCAGCTAAGCAGGTTTCAGCACTGAAAGAAAAGTGCCTATTAGAGCTGCCAGATCTCACAATCAGAGATCAATGGTTTAGTATTGTACGTATTGCAAGGCTACAAATCCTAACAGCTTCTGCCATGTCCTGGGAATAGAAGAGCGCAACAAGCACAAAACCAAGTTTTCTGTTAAATACCTACTTCTGGAAAAGGCCTGTTCACATGATCCCACTTCAGGAGCTTCAGATAGGCCTGATTTTGCACAGCAGTGAAGCACAAGGTGGAAGCTCCACCAGTGGCACCATCACTACAGTGGGGAGGCATCATTTCATGTCCCAGCTTTGCAAGATCATCTGCTGCTTCTTGCAACCACTTTGTGACAAGGTCTAAAGAATCTGGAAGAGCAGGGGAAAAAATCTTAAGAAAATTCCTTTCCAAAGTTAGGTTTTTCCACCAATAATTTCCAAACTACTAGTTACTATGACTAATGCCCATGATATCAGGTATGACATGCATTTCATTTATTGCATCAAGCAGAACATCTAAAACAAAACCACACAGCTACAGGAAATCAGAGGTGAGATGATGCTGGGTAATCATGCCCTACACTGTTTTGAAATTAAACTGAATGTATCAAGGGCAGAACTATTGTTCTGGCAGACTTTTTCTAACTACAGTTTTGGGGCACAAGCTGTCATTTACCATAAGAATTCTAGAACTTATAAAAATATCTGAGTTCTTTTCACGATCTACAAGCAAAGACACGCAGTTTACTGGGAGGTCAGAGGGGAAGAAAGAAAGGAACAAAGTCATACTTGGCTGTTTCTCAAGAAACTCCTGAAACTTCTTTCTTTCATATTCAGCAGACTGCTGCATTAATTTTGGCCTAATACTACTGACAGCGAAGTTTGCCATATCCATTTTCATTAGGTCTAATACAGAGAAAATTGCTCTAAACAAACAAACAGAAAAAGTTATTCAAGGCTGCAGATGTTTCAGAGGTGCTATTTACAAGATTTATTACAGATTGTCTAAGGAAAGAGCAAAAACATGCATGGGAAACAGTAACAGCTTAACAACTTCAGGGCATGAGACAGAGAAAGCTGGAGCAAGCATGTACATGCATGCATGTGCCTCTTCCAAGTAGGAAATAAATCTTGCTCTCCTGTAAAAAAGCCTCCATGGAATTAACTTCACTAGCTCCATAGATTTTATCTCCCAGGATGTGCAATATTGTGTATGAGAAGACATCTGGGTTTCCAAGCTTGCATGCCATGTCTGTTGGCAGCCTGGAAAGCCAACCTCAGTGGGAAGCAAATAATCAGACCCAAGGGGCAAAAAAGAAAAAAACAAACAAACAAACACCACAGAAAACCACCTTAATTTCAAAGCAACCTAATTCCTGCTGGCAGTATTTCTGCCAAGTCAATCCTGAACTCCTGGAAGCTTTTCAAATTAGAAAACAGCAAGGTTAATGAAGATTCTCCCAACTATTGAGACCTTGAGCTGTTCCACTGACAAAGCAGAAGCCTGGATGCTCCCAGATGTGGAACACACACTCCCTTTAGAACTGACAGGGAATTATACAGGGAGTGGGGTAAAGAGAGCTCAAACTGGGAGGAAAGGAGAAACTGGTTGAAAACCAGTAATATTTTTTCCCTATGCTCCTGTGTGCTTTTTTTCACCTTCTGCTGTTGATATTCAATTCTGATACCAACTGACTATTCATCTGCTACCTTAAGGCTTATTTCCATCTGACATTTAAGCAAATGTCCTTCAGTGACATGCAGGAGCCAGACAAATACTCCAACTCACCAGATCAGAGACGGTCCTTGTTAATGACTCCTGGAACATCTCTCCCCTTCACACCCACAGCTATATCCTTTTCCCTATCACTCTTCTTTTTCTAGGAGTTGCAGGTTGCCCTCCTCCCCTCCCCAAAATTATTTAAGGGACTCTGAACATGACTAATAAACACATTTCAGTACCTGAAAAGAGGAACTATTTCATTAATATCTTTCAGTTTCTTAATGTCTTCATCTCGAGCTGGAGCACAGAGAGTCCCCATCATCCCAATAACAAATCTGACCAACTTAGAAATGTCAAGGGCCCCATTCTCTGCCTCCTGTTTTATCAAATCCAGGTCAAGAACTTCTGTAATCTGGCTTCTCAGTCTAGTATGACCAGGTAACAAGAAAGACAGAAGACTCTGAAATGGAAAGTTTTTAACAGTGCATTAGTTCTACATATCAAAGACTACAAGGATCAAAACAGTTACCGAACCACTTCTTACAGAATTACAGAATCATAGAAAGGTTTGGATCAGAAGAGACTTTAAAGATCAGCTAGTTCCAAACCCCCTGCCATGGGCACGGTCACCTCCCACTAAACCAGTCTGCTTAATGCCCCATCCAAGCTGGCCTTGGACACTACCTGGGATGGGCCAGATTCTTATCTAAACAACTGAATTGTTGAATTTTTTTTTGTTTTTAACCATCCACTCACCAACTCCAAATGTTTCACCTCAGGCTGTGTGATACTGAAGTTACTAAGTGGCAAATTCTCTGTGGCACAGATCGTACTTCAGACTGTTGTGCTTGGTTTTATCAACCCAGTATTGGAGCATCTCACTGATTCCGTAACTAATACCAGTGCCATAACACAAAGGAAGCTTGGAATTAGGGAACTAGTATTGCTTACCTTTTAATCACCTTACATGGTTTTCCATTTGGTTTTACACTCAAATTTCTCCTCTAGGATTATACAGCTTATATATGTTCATAGACAGTGATACAGTAATGAAAAAGAACAAGAGGATTTTTTATGAAAAGCCAAACTCCAACCACTTTTGCTCATTCATATCATTGCAGCTACTCAAATTCAATAATTTTTCATCGTATCACATCATCTTACCTCTTTAATTTCTCCCAAAAGCTTAATTGCATGATCATATGTCGGGGGGTCTTCCTTTAGCTGAGCTTCCAGACAATCCCAGAAAGCTTTATGCACAATATCCCTGACTTTCTTCTCTAAGCTGAGAATAAACATGTTAAAGAGAATGATACTTGTCTCTGCACCACCTTACAAAAATAACCTGCAGCTCCTGAAGCACAGCACGTAATATTATGAATATAATGTAATAAATTGATGATTAACAGATCTGTCATTTTAAGTTACTCAGAAAAGCAAGAAAAACCGACATGGGATTTGGAATGGCTTATGTCCTAATAAAGGGTTACACACAGGCAAAAGTGGCTGCAAATTAAAATCCTTCAAATATTTATCACATGGTACATCTAGGCAAGTGAAAGAAAACAAAAAACACAGAAATTACAGTTTGTTTTCGAAAGACCAGTATTCATGTTCCTTTTAAAGGCCCCACTAAGTAAAATCAATTCTCCTATATAAAACTCATTAGTAAACCTAACAGAAATCAAATAACTTCCCTGACACAAAATCTTCTCTGTTTCACTGCATGAGTACTGCACCTATTCTGAGATAAGGGCCCAGATCGGTTTGTATAAAAAAATAAATGAATTCCACTGCTTCAGTATCAATTCCTAACTCAAAATACTGACAGTTCCTGCTCTTCAGCAGCAGACTCCTGTTCACACCAGGGGTAACTTCAACACTGGAGAAGCAAAACAGTCCCACGTAGCCGGGTGCACACAGAGAGTCCCACAGCAAACACCAGCTTCCCAAGGCTCTGACTCCAAGTGCAGCTGAGGCTCAGGCAGTGCCTGGAGGCACTCCTGCCCTGTGGCTCTCCAAGAGCAGCCAATACAGGCTCTACTGAGTGCCTACAACCACAGCTACAGCCACTACAGCTGCTTTCTCCTCCCACCACTTTGAGTATATTCGAGCTGCAAGGGACTCTAACCTTGACACATAAAGAAAACTCCCCACATATAATTCAAGTCCCCTGCCTTTGCAGTCAGGGACAATTCTAGTTCCAGGCAAGATCCTCTCACTATTAATGCTAAGGTGAACCACTGTCACTTCTTTTTGTCCCAGCATGACCAATTTCCATAGAGCACAACAATGCCAGTCTCCCAGGAGTCAGCTGCAGCATTCTTTCCTGCAGCACCCACCAAGGCAGGATGCTCTGGGGTCTCTCTCACAAATGAATACCTACAGACAACACTGGCCCAACGGGGACCAAGTTCCTTCCATGAAATATGCACTCCCTTTCCCAAATCAAGCCAGCAGGCTGTCAGCCACACCTCACTGTGTGTGAGAGAGAGGAACAGCAGATGAAGCTTCCTCTGTTCTCCCTCTCCCCTCTCAGCAGGGCACACAGTTACTGCAGACTTACACAGAGAATGAAAGGCTTCAAACTTGAAAGGAGCAAGGACTAATCTAATAAAACACAGGAACCTCTTCCCAAAATATCCCTGAAGAAACAGACAGGAAAAGCTAAAATAATCAGTTTCATCTCGCTCCCACAGGCAGTGAAAGCTTAAAAATTGCTAAAAGCATTACCCACATCTGCAGCCAGACTGGGGTACTGGGAAGACTGCGGCCCCAGAGTCCTGGGACAAGGGGACACAACACAACAACCACAGCACTCTTGGATTCGCACCACATATGTCCAATTAATCCAAGAGGTTCACCTTACACACACACACGCATCTGGGGAAGCAGAACTGCACAGTTACCACCTTCTTATATTCTTTCCTACCTCCTCCCAGGCACTGCCAGACAAGACACCAGCCAGAGCCTTTACCTGATACCCCAGAGCTGCTCGGCAGTTCTACAAACACAATTTTATTCAGGCATCTATTTGGTAAGAACCTTACCTGTGTTCTGGTAATTCAGCTGGTTTTATCTGGAAGTCTCCATTCACCACAATTTCGTGTGCCAGAGCCATGTTGGTGACTCCCTTTGCTGTCTCCATGAGCTCTTCTATTGACACAGGCCGAGAAGGACTGGCTGCAACATCAATTACACTGTCAGACAGTTCTGAATAAAAGACTACAGAAAGAGTCTTTTGGACCCTTTCCGCCTTATTGACAGTCCAGAGGGTCAAATGACAGCATCAGCGGAAGATTTTTCTCCTTTCTTTCCCTTCCTTTCCCATGTGATGGATGACACAGGTTTGGAGTATTTCAAAAAACAAAGGAGTGGATCCCAATTCATATTCTGGGCTCAGTGTGTCAATTGCTTCTATCAAGCTCTTTTAAAAAACATTTCCAAACAAAACCCCCCACACAAACCAGTACTTCTTTAGGGTGGCTTAATAGCATCTTGGCATCTTTCTCCACACTGTAAGAAGAAATAATTACAAATAGCAGCATTTCCACAAGTATTGTGCAGATATTGCCATTTGAGTTTTACATTTTTCAAGGAAGTGATTTCATCATTAAAGCAGTCAACAAACAACCACCATCACTGTTAAGCAGCAGCACACCAGTAGCTAATTATTCTCACTACTTCCAGTGCAACTGGCACTCCTCCAAACACTTTTTTCCCCCAGAGGCCATCACCCAAGCAACAGCCAACATTAAGACCTAGTGCCAGCACCAATGCCTAAAACCTCTTCCCCCAGCAGGCATTTGGGACTGACCAGGATGGGCCAGCAGCCTCAAACTGGGCCCTGGGTTAGTGCTAGGGTTGGTGCCCTGATGGATCCATTCCATTCTGTAGTTCATTCACTTCAGCTACAGTCCAGGCATAGGAGCAACACACTAATCCCAAAGTGAAAGAAACCAACCAGGGATCTTCATAGGGTGGGCTCACTGAGAAATGTTTCAAGCAAACTATTATGACCATCCCATTTGATAATCCATGTTGATTGGACTTAAGTAATTACATAGAAAAGGTCTTTCAAAAGTAAGTGTCCATCACTTGTGTGCCATGCAGAGCTCTTCTGAGTGCATACAGTTTGGTTCCATTGACCTAGTTTTTCAATAATATCTTGCTCTTTTCATGCAGCCCTCCTAAATCTTTATTTCCTTCTGCTTGGAGCTTAACTTTGCATAGTGACTCTGGGAACACAGCAAGGACTGATATTCTGAGAAGAACCGGCAGACAGCAGAGTCCACAGTGCTCTTGTCCGAGTGCCAAATGACTTCACTCCAGCAGTGGGTGCACTAAGAGCCAAGGCTCTTTCATTGACCAAAGATTGCTCTCAAATCACACTCCTTCATTCTCATACCTGCTCCCTTACACAAAGGAAGAGCTTGAGACCACACCACTTCTCTGTGGTACAATGCAGTGCTAGACTGTGCCACGCTTTTTACCTGTTCAGAGCCTCTCTCCATACATACACCCCATTTCCTACCAGGCAACCAGCAAGGCATAGGAACAGAAACTCCCTCAGAACATCTCCTCTGAGTAACATGACACTAAATGCAACCCTAAACCTCAAGTCATAATGAACACTATTAAAAAATAAAAAGAATGCAACAAACAAAATGTTACTGCTGAGCCACTCCCTACAGAAATTTAGAACTCTGAGCACTTCTGCTTCTTTGAATTGAATCCCTGGAGCCAGAAAACTTCCCCTTGGTTTTATCTACGGATTTGCCAGAAATATTTGATCCCATATTGCATCCAGACCCTCATGTTAAAAGCAGAATGACAAAGAAAAATATGCCTTAGGAAAAATATGCAGTCCTGCTTGACACTGGAAGTAGTATTAGGACTAAATATACAACTTTCCATCTATATTGTGAAGGGCCTGACAGGACATCCCTTTGCTGATAACAGCCTTCCTTGCCCTGCAGTAGGAACAGGGGCTGCAGCAACCCAGCAGGTTCAGCTGATAAGGCAAACAGCAGAGACAGTTTAGCTGGAACACACTGGGGTAGTGTTTATCCAAGAGCACAAACACACCAGGACATTTAGGATATATGTGGCTCAGAGCAACGTGGTCATTGTGTACAATTAAGAAAATGTACACATTGTGTGTACAATTAGGAAAAGAAAAAGAAAATGGGAAGAAAAGTGTTACAGTTTCAAGGCATATCAAGAGTTACACTGTACTTAATTGCAAGACATTCCAACTTGCACAGAATGCTATAAAACACTAGGATTGCTTCCTGCAACAATTACGGAATTTACTATTTTTTTATTGTATTTCATAAAGCAGTTTTGCTTACACTTTGGTGTATCATCTCTCTGTGACCCTGGAGCACTCTGTCGTATTCTTTTCCGGACAGACTGATCCGAGTTGTCCAAGTTCTCCTCCTGATCATCCTCCAAACCACTCAACTTGTCTTCACTTGAATGTAGCTTGTCAGGATTCTGAGACATTTTCAGTTGGTTCTTTACAAAAAGAAAAAATATGAATAAGCGTTTTCTGACACGGTTGAGTGGGTAAACATCACCAGAATTAAGAAAAAAAATTAAGAATGAAAGAATTCTTATGAGGAATCTTATGATGTCATCCCCATAATGGCAGGGGACCTGGACTCGGTGACTCACTTCCCATCTTCCACAAAATGGGATGCTTTCAACACAGCTGCCATTTATTTAAGCTGCAGTCCTAGTCAGTTCTCAAAAATCTGAAACTGTTCCCTTGCCATAATGATACAGATGGGAGAAAGAGATGTTGTTTTCTTTCCTAGCATTGCTTTTAAGAGAATGATGGAAAACACCTCCAGAACAGTATTACAAACACGTTTTACAAAAGATTATGCCAAATGAGACGATGTTTCCTCACTATACAGCAATTAATCTTCCTGAACATAACATATTCCTGAAGTATGATCTGCCCCAACTGCTCACATCTTAAAAACTTCACTCTGAGCCATCCAAAAGCATTAAGAAGCAGAAAAAGAACTAGAGAGAAATTAATATAAAATTCTATTCCCATTTTTTCATTACATTCAAGAGTCCTGATTTATGCATAAAATATCACAGTTGTTTGGGTTTTTTAATTAAGACAGTAAAGAATAGTTATAGTATTTAAAATATTGGTTGATTAGACATTACATATTAAAGGATATTTATATCACATTGCGGATACCTGCAGTGTACCCAAAGTTACACTGAAAAAATTACCAGTAGAAAACCAAGTCTCACTGTTCCTTATGTTCACTTATTTCATTCTCAGATTTCCCTATAAAGAATGTAATTTCTACATCCACCACTGAAACCTATCATGCAGGAAGCTGCTGCTCAGGCTTTAATTTTACAGAAATCTATTTGAGAACATATGATGTCTCTAAATTAAATAACCTAGATGTTCTGTGAAGTGGGAGTTGGGAAGAGTCTGCCTTTCAAAATAAAAGAAAGCTCCTGGAAAAACAACAACTTCCTCTTTCCCCTAGTATCCCACCATCCCCACTTCCGAATTTTGAAAGAAACCAAGTTCTCAGCAAGAGATCCACTCTCCAGAAGCACCTCACAGCTACAAAGAGAAAATACAGCACCAAAAACTACTCTGAAGAGGATGCAGCAGAAGCAAGCAACAGTGTAGAAATATAAAACGCAGCACTGAGATTTATTTTCATAAAACAGCTGTAATAACTAACCCTGCTCCATCAGTGCTTAAATTGATTGCACACTGTGATTCCACAGGACAGATGGAAAGCTCAGGGCATATAAGAAACAGTTTTGCTCCACAGCAATGACTCAGGATCATCATCTTGCTCAATGCATGAGAGACAACAGCATGCAACACTTGCCCACAGCACTATGTCATTTCTATTTTAGAAGAGAAAACAGCACGAAAAGCTTGGGATAAATGACAGAGGAAAACACCCTTGGCACACAGGCATCAGTACAGGTACTGTTAGACTCATTCCACCTCTAGACGGAACAGAGCCCTCAAAGTCTCTGCTCCAGACGCTTGGTCATCTCCCCGTTCACAGGCTGGGACAAAGAAGAGTCAGCCTGTCACAGATGCAGTCACATTGCCACCCCCTGAACCACGGCAGAGAGCCTCCAGCTGGCTGTAACAGCAGCCATCCCAACCAGCAGGCAAGTGGGACATGCTCCAGGAGAAGTGGATCTCCTGTCTGGCAGACAAAAGGCCTGCTACTGCAAACGCTCCACCAGCAAGAGGATGAGGAGCTCTCTTAATAAAGGGGCTGTTCACAGAGAAGAGCACAGCAACCACTGCAATATAAAATATACAGTAAGACTGGTTAAAGACAGAGAATTGTTGTTGAATTTAGCTAGGATAAAAGCATTATCATAAAGGCTTCCACATTCATTCCAGACTAGATGGTTGATCTTCCTATCCATTCTCTTCCACAAAGCATCCTCCTGAAGTCAAATCTGAACCACAAAGATGACTCAACCAAGCCCCACTTAAGTCTTTAATGCACACACTTCCTAGTTCTTTACAATCTCTCACGGCACTTTATTCTCACTACCCTAAGAAAAGCAGAGAAATGTAATATACCTCACTTCCAAAGGGGAAACTGAGGTTTGAGTTAAATTGCTTGAGGACTCACAGAAGATAAATGACAGAGACAAGATTACCAGTCTGATGATTGCTACCCCCAGCTTTGCCCAGCAGGCCGTCATTCCTACAAGGCAGACTACACCTAAAGTGTTGCTTTCCATAAAATGGCAGCTCAAAAGCTACAGTCTCAAACCCAGCCCAAGTTTCATTTAATTACCATTTGTTTTTAAAAAGTCCTATTCCAGCTATGGAGGGCAGGTATTTAGAACTCCTGAGCCATTCTACCAAATGACTGTTCAGCAGATGAGGTAAACAGGCACACTTGTTGGTTCTGTTGTTTAGTTTGCAATAGTCTGCTCTTTTCTGATGGATTACTGCTATTATTTGCCAGAACACATCTAGAACATATCCTCTTTCCACTGGGTAAATAAGCTTGACAATACCCCTTCCAGAAGCATGATCATAATCTCTTCTTTCACAGAAACAATTCTGACTTAATAGAGCAAAGTCTTGGCATTTACTTTGCATTTATTTTTAATGACAACAGAAATGCAAGAGAAAATTGCAACAAATTAAAATTTAAACAAAACATTTTCCACGGCTTCTTCTCATTAAAGGTCCTCAAATCACGCGATGCGCACCAGCAATAAATAAACTTCACTGTGCTTCTCTGGAGCACACACAAGGTTGGAGCAGCTGCTCCTCACTCCCAGCGCTGTCCCACTGTATGAGACAGCACCTGACAGCTCCCCTGACCTCCGGCCCGAACACACCAGGCTGCCCGTCCTCGGGCTCCGCTCCAACACCGAACTGTCTTCTTCCCTGTTCACCTGCCACATCACCACCTACTTTCCCTTGTAATCCACTAGCAGGCAAGCTGCAGCCTGTCCCCTGTCCCTCTTCCAAATTAAAAGGGATGCTGTGAAATTCCACAGTTTCCCCTCCGCCGCCTGTTCGATGTGAGGCCCTCCCAGGTCCACCACCACGAGGAGCACACAGGGCCCCATCCCCACCCCCATCGGCCCGGCAGCAGCGCCGCCGCTCCAGCCCCGCGCCGGCCACACTTCCCTTGCCACCCCTTCGCAAGGCCCGGGAGCTTCGGGGTTCAACAATGGGCTAAGGGAGAAAACGAGCCCGGGGGGCTGTGGGCTCCTGGGCCGAACGCGGGGAGGATGCGGTACT
>VXAD01007239.1:643958-654046 GCA_013399195.1 Dicrurus megarhynchus
CTCTCCCACCACACAACGCTGATTCAGATTAACCGCCCCAGCAACCAGGGAAAGGAGCCCTGGCTTGTCCTTGCTGCCCTTAGACACCTTATACAGGTCACAGTGTGACAGCCAGTTCCTCCAAAGAGGAACCTGAGGTACTCTTAGAGGAGCCAGACCACCCCATGGAGAGAAAGGACCGTGCTGACCCTGCCAGGTGCCCACCTTTGAGTGCCCCTGCCCCGTTCCCCCCTCCAGGCTGCTTTTCTGCAGCCCGAGCCCAAACTTGGCACCAGAGCCAGCCCAGTGACTCAGAGGGCAGGGGATCTGTAACTCGGGACTCTCACTGCAGCAGGCAATGCCCACAGGCAGCAGCAGCTCATTTTCAAGACAGGAATCTCATCCTCTTAACCATGAGGTTACAGCAGGCAGGAAGTAGAAAGGGAAAATACTTCTGCTGAAGAGCAAACCAATCCAACACCACCAATAATTTAGGATTTCCACCCCCACATCTTAACGTATGAGTTCAGCCAATTTTTCTGAGGAAGTGCATTTATAATAAAAACTTTTCTGTTAAAACTAAACTCTAAAATATAATTGCTATACAGGCTCATACTTCCCTACTAGTTTTCAGGAACTGATTATTTTTAGAAGTCCTTTCTAATTAACTAGAAGAAGCTTTTTACATTATTATCTTCCATCCCCCATCATGGCACAGTAAAACATTGTCCTGTGGCACACCAAGTCCTTCAGCTCCATTTCAGAGAAACACTCTGGCCCCTGGCAGCAGACACCCCTAATGACTGAAGCATTAGTTAGTGAGACATGAGAGTCTGACACAGGACTGTTTTTTAAGAACAGCTCACCACATGTAACTGTAACAGTTATTACTATTTTGTTGTCATAATTAAAATAGTTTTTATTCCTAAATAAAAGAACAGAGCTCAACACTTTAACTGGAACAAAATTTGGTTTGTTTGTTTTTTTTTTTTCAACAGCAGCTGTAATGAAGTTTTGGTGATATCATTCCAAAGATAACTCCACAAGAGTCAAAATTAGATATACATATATATGTGCTTGTAGTTGCCTGTGTTGCAAAGCTTGGGATTTCCACTGTGGACCAGACATGGATAAGAAATGCCACAAGAAAAGCCAAAGGCCCTTCAAGCGCTCCAGCACTTTTCTAATTACAGCTGGTGCCATCAGGAAGAGTTACAGACAGAGTAAACACTGCAGGGATGAAGATAACCAGCCACAAACATTACATCCTGTGGCAACCAAAGCCAGACTTAAAAATCCAGACTGACTTTACCATCATCCCAGGAGAGCAAATTCCTCAATATGGTGCCATTTGAGCTTAAAACAGCACAGTAATTTGTCACACACATAGATAGGTTAGTTAGCTGGCAAGCCTGAAGAAAAGCCGTGCGATATCAAGCAGAACATGTTTTTCAGCTCTCTCCAAGCACACAGCAAGTCAAAGATCAATGCTATGTGACAGTCACATATTCCAAGGCAAATTAGGAAAAAAAAAAAAAGCGCCTTTTGCATAAAATTCAGTGCTGGGGCAAATGGTGGTAGAAAGATCTCATTCATGGTGTCTTCCATCTCAGTGATTTTGATACTTGAATAGAGGGAGTCAACAGACTTGGAATGTGGGGAGGAAAAGGAAGGATTATTTTGGTCCTGTAACAATTAAGAATGAGAAAAGCTAAACTATAAATACAGGCTAAACTCAGGTACTGTTGGCTTTGGTAATAATTGCATAGGTTCCATCCATTTCCACAAAATAATTTTATTAGGCAGATACATGAATATAAAAGATTTACAAATATATTAGTGTTTTCAATGCTGGGGTATACAAAGTAATCAATATTTAAAGTCTCACACACACATATTAGTAACTCTGTCTCCAAAATACTGCATAAAAATACTTGGATTACTACTATGAAACTGACCTAGCAGCCTCTTTCTCTCTTTGTCAGAGAGCTTTGAATCTTCATCAATAGCTTTCAGCAGAGATAATAGCTCATCTTTTGTGGTCTTCTCTGTGTTGGAGCGATACTCTCTTTCATCAAGTTTTTGGCAAAAGGTATAACCTGAAAGGAAACGTGAGACATTCAGAGGATTATCACCACACTCCACCCACCCTCGAGATTCTACAGACCCACCCTCCTTTAGATCACATCAGTCATTGTTACAGCAAGGCTTTTTACACCACCCATTTCTCATCTGGGGACATGACAAGATGAAAAAGCCCAGTGTGAGGTGTTACCTGTTATCTTACTGGGATCCTGGCCTTTCTGCAGTGCCAGCAGTTTATTGCTGACCATTTTGTGCAGTGCCCCTGGGATCTTGAACAGAAAGAGAGGACAATGCAACAGCAGCTTAGAAAAGGCAGTTCTCCATAAGCATACCAGATAACCAAAACCTGGCCTTTTTCTAGCTCTTACCTTTAACACATCTCTTTGGTTGTCCACAAGGAACAAGATCAGGAGGTCAGTTTTCCCTCTGGATAAGTTTTTATTGTTGATAATAGCTTTAGAGAATGTTCTTTTCACAACCATCCTGTTGTCACTCTAAAGAACAAAGTGAAATAATGACCATGAGAGGAGAGTTAGTCTCCCCCATTGAGAAGGGCATCACCGCTGTTCTTCTGAGTCATTGTTTTTCCTGTAGTCACAAATTTAAGCTACAAAGGTGTTTTCTGACCAGTACCTGGGACCTCTGGATTTCAGAATGCACACTTACCTCCTTCTGTAGCTTGAGCTCAGAATGATGCGCTGCAACAGCCATGAAGTACAGCAGTCTCCTGAACTCCTCCCTGACTTGGCTGTCTAGGAGTTTTAAATAGAGTTGAACAGCTTCTAAAGATTGCTCCATCTTCCCATTCACTGCGGAGAGAGAAAGGTATCTACTGCTATATTCATTTAAATAAATGTTACCATAAAACACCTAAATTAGCCACTGAAGAGATGCCCATCTCTCTAAACAGAACTGGCCAAACAGCAATTCATTCTCACAAAACCTTCTCCCAGGCTGATGAGAGTTGCTTGCAGACTCTGACAACATCCCACACACAGGCATTCAGCCTGGCATTTAAGCTCCCTTGTAATTAAGTTCTATTACAGTTCAGCCATCTTAAATGGGATGTGAAATACTGACAAAGGAAAATGGTTCTATTAAAAAAAATGAATGACCTCTACTTGTGTTAATAAAGATCTCTCAAAAATTGAGGAATATGTCCTAGATACATGGGTTAGTTTGACGAATTCATTGCAAATCACTTTGTGGAACTTTGCTAAGTTCTAATTTGCTTTACTATGCAGAATAGCCATTTTAGATGTGTGAATTGTTTAAATGAAGTAGGTTGTACTAATATCCTCTTTAATGTAGAGAGGAAGAATGGGATATAAGTGCAAAGTATTCCAATGAACATGGAACAAGAAGAAGAATCAAGGCAGAGAACTATGAAAAATAAGGAGATCAGAGATGAGAAGTTAATTGAGAACTAAAACATCAAAAGCTTTCTGAAATGCTGTCCAAACAAAATTTAAGAAACATTTATGGGTAAAAAATGAGAAGTTGTGAATGGGGTACAAAGCATCCACACCGCTTTCAGTTTAGCTCTCACAGCCTAAATATTTACTATTAGGCTGTATTTCTATTTCATTTCCCATGGATACCAGCTAGTACCAAATGATAGCACTCTGGTTTCACAGCCATTCTACATAGACCTGAACAACAATTACAAAACTGCATACAGTCAGAACCAAAATGCCAAAGAACAGTCTTTATGACTAGAAATTTTAAAAAAACCCCAACCAAACATAAAAAACCCCAACCAAACAAAACAACAAAAAAATCCTCACAGAAGTCAGCCTTTAATCTTGGCTCCTGAGGTAAATACTCATTTTCTCAGGACATATCTCACATAAGCATTGGAACACAGCTCTATTTTACTTACCTAAGAGTTCTGCAATTCCTAAATGAATTTCAGATGCGTGGCTTAACAGCGGCTCCTTTTTTTGGCTGTAGTATCTACCAATGTTGTCGAACAGCAGCAGTTTCCAGCTATCTGCTTTGTCTGGCTGATCAGGCAGGTTCCTGCTAATATCTACCACCATATGATCAGGAAGATATTCCAAGCAATCGATTGCTGCCGAGAGCCACTCGTCTGTCCTGGAAGACAGAGGGGTTTAAGTTTGCAGCTTTAATTGTGGATGCCCTTCAGAGCTGGCTGCAATGCTTTCCACAGAAAGCAGGTAGACCGGTTCCTCCATCACAGTGAAAACTGAGTGTGTAGGCACTTAAACCCACTAGAAATTCACACACACAAGACACTTCACCTGACACACTCAGGTAGATCACAGTCATAAGCCTCTTTGTTATATATTTAATCAAGATGAAAAATTAGTAACCCACAAGTAAACAGTCACAAGCAGTAAAACCCAAAGTCAATCATGTCCTCTACTGTTAGATAAGGACACAATTATTGCTAGATAAACAGAAATATGAACCTTGATCTGATTCAGACTGGTACAAGTTTTTCAGAGAATGTTTTTAACTCTATGCACAGTTTCAAGCTCAGCATTCTTAGCTCTTTTAATATAGTAGGAGGAACTAAACTGGTTCCTTAGAAGCGATGTCTCTAGGAAAAACTTTCATGATGACTATAAAACCTCTATTCTTCCCTCAATGCAGTAAGGAATTTCTCCTCTAATACCATCAACTACTGTCATTGCACTCAAAAACCATCCCCGTGTTCAGCAGAAATTCTCACTAAGCAATTGTTATTTTCCAGTTTTTCCAGTCAAGTCCAACAGGGGAAAAAAGTGCCTACTCGCATCCTTTCTGCAAGACTGAGACTACACCATTTCTCCCCAAAGACAAACCGTGCTTCACATTCCCCTGAAAGCAGAAAGTTTTTAGAGCTGCGAAGGAGAGCAATGAATACTTACTGTGAGTCACTGAAAGCCTTGAGAATCTCTCTGTCCAGGTAGTTACTTGTGATAACGAATCCAGTTGCCTTCCTGGGCTGTGGAGGCTGAGGTCTGATCTCCTGGTGCTCAAGCAGAGACTCCAAAACAGGGAGGTCGACCAGCTGCAGCAAGCGAGCAATTGTTTGTTCTTGCCACACTTCATTAATAACTGGGAAGGGTGGATACACAAAGCACATGGAGACTCAGCATGTGCAAAAACTGATCACAAGAAAGATAACTCCCCTTCCTCCCATCAGCCCTAATCTGACAGAGTAATTTTACCAAAATAGAGACTTGCAGTAGCAAAGCACTGTGGCTCTTATCAGCTTGAAGTGCCTTTTATCACTACAAAAGGCAAGAATTACCCATTTGTTTAGTTAACTACAAGTGTGGGAGAACTGCTTTTTGGATAAGTCTGAAGTGCCTTACACTCTTTGTGCTCTAATTTGCAAACAATCTTTGTTCTAGATAAGAGATGGAAAAAAAGTGCAACAGTGACACTCTCCTTATCACAGCTTCCTTGAATATATCTGTATGCTGAAACCACAGTTCCTAGGATGCATTAGCACTTTTAACCAAAGGAAAAAATACATTAGACCATAGTTTGGTCTGAAAGACAAGACACAATCGTCAAGAATAGTTTCACACAATACTGAAAGAGTGCTGGATGTGCAGATACACAAGTCACTTCTATCTAACAGCCGACTATTTGACCTGACTAAAACAAGCACACAAGCAGTGCAGGTACCTGAATATTATGAATATTTCTAACTCAAATCAAGCTCTATACATGGCGTATTCTTTTCCACAAAGTTCAACACTGATATATTTAAATCAAGAGATAATGCCTCTTCCCTGATGAAATGAAAAGGCAAAAGGCAAGCCTATAACAAATGTAATTTGCCTTTTCATGACCTGGTGTTAAAACCAAAATACTGTGAGTGCCAGTTTGCCTCCCTCTCCAACCTGAGGGGCATAAGTCTTCCCAGTCCTACAGATGTACCTTCCTTCTGCCACAAACAAATGATTGTGACATTATTTGGCTTACCTCGACGGGACAAGCTATCCGAGATGTTTACTTGAGGGCTGTTGGCAGGCTTTAGACTCAGGTTTTCCCAAAGATCCTCCAAGCTTTCTGGTTTGAATGGAGTAGAGTGGAACAACATGCTCTTCTCATATCTGAGATCAAAACCAGTTTTTATATATATCTATAACCATATTATGGAAAACCAAACATCTCATGCAACATACAGATATGGGTAACTGTCCCAAGATTAAAAATTTTCTCCTACATAGATATTTACATAATCTTCCCCCTCCTCTCCCCTGCCTGACACTTTCTCCATCCAAGTCACCCAGGAGAATGTATGACACCTTCAAAAATTATTTGCATGTAACAGAACCACTCGAGCCACAAAATTACTGTTCCTCCAAGTATGGCTGTATAATTTGAATTCCCACAGCTTCTTTGTCTTAGGGCACTGCAAAATCTCTTTGATGTCCACTGTCTTTGACATGGATGTGACAAGCTGCACGTATCAATAGATCTGTTCCTTTCACTAAATGAAGAAATGTAGCCTGATGGATCTGTGCCCTGCCCAGAAGAAAAACACCTTCATTCTACACTAATAAAACAGGAATAATCCTTTTTAATGACTGCTTGTTCAATATATTATAAGTCTTAATTTAACAGCTCTTGTGATGAAAATGTTTTTAAATACCACATGTAATTAAAGTGGTTTTAATTTCTCATGAATTCTCTTTTTAAATAAAGAGTTGGGACAGTTTGCTTTAGGACAGAATGAGCTAGTGGGAGACAAGGGAGAAGCAGGACAAAGAAAATATTTTTAATCTCTGTTCCTCTACTTTTTCCATCAGGGTTGATGCACTCAAGTTCACATTTGCTACTCACATGAACATGTCCATCGAATAGGGCATTTCCACTTCAGGTCAATACTAATTACAGCTTTCAAAAGTGCACATTGCTAAAACTACTGCATTAAACACATCCACGTAGTTTCTTGTAAGAATATGTCAGAGTAGGTGAAGAGATGAACACTCAACAAAAACAGCTTAAGCGAAGTTATTTGGCAAAGTGGCATCTACATGTTCTGCTTTGTGAGGGCTTAGTTAGTACCAGGGTTTTCTTTGCCCACTCCTAAAGAGACAGGGAAACAAAACCTCACCATTGCACTTCCCTCTGGTTCTAGGATGGTGTGCAATAGCATAACAGCAGAACAGCCTGCTACCCTGCCTGGGAACAAGTCATACATGCATAAAGAAACAGCTAAGAAAAGAGCTAAATTTGAAACGTGGTGAAGCAAAGATGATGAAAGGAGAAAACAATTTATCCTTAGAAGTTGCATGGATTACTGGTTTATGCCAGAGCTAGATGTGCAGTGGCTAAAGATTGCCCTGTTGCATTAGCCTGTTTGATGCACCTGAATTCCAGTCAGTTATATTGATTTAGATCAGTATGTAAATGCACTTAATTTCTACCCTCTCACCTCCCTCCCCCAAGGCAACGTGATAACAGACAGAGAAAACAAGTAACCATGGAGGCTGAGTGATTTACTCTCTTCAAATTGCTCTTTCCTACCTGTCTTCCACCCACAAACATCTATGCAGTATCTATTTTTAGCCTGTAAATGTACAAGTTTTCTTTTCTCTCCTCCAGAATACATAATATTTTCCTCTTGTAAAAAATTTCCTCTCTTCAGCTCCATGTACTAACCTCTGTGGGGTACACTGCTGGTAATCTTTCTCAAGCTCTGGTTGGTTTGAGGCATTTGGGAATCTGTAGAGGCTGCTGCTGCTGTCTTCGAACACAGAGCGTTTGTCTTTCCCAAAGACCCTCGTTGAGACAGCCTCAAACACTTTGCAATCCATCAGCACTTGGCACACGCGCACCACCTTAGCCCGGGAAATATCCACGTCCCCAAAATACTTGTTCTGCAGAAGATGGGCAAAGACAACATCCACTGCATCCGAACCAATGAAACAGTCATGGTAACACTTCAGGTTCTGGCGGCGCTTTTTCACTTCCACTTGAGTTTGAAGAGCGCTGATAATGCTGCTCCAGACAAACGTCGCTCCAAACGGCTTCTGCGCCAAGCTAAAGCCTGAGAACAGAGACAAAGACTGAATTCATGCTGCAGTCACAGAGAACAGCCCCTTTCTGGCTTCTAGCTTTCATGAACCTCGTAAGGATTTAAAAATCTTTGAGACTTCCACTTTGGCTTGGGTTGCTCAGGCATTAACACTGTGTTACTTCCTTAGCAAGTCTGTCTGCTCTGTAGCACTGTCTCCCTCTCTCTCTGATGGTTCCTCTCACTACACCAGCCTAAAGCTTTGCAACCAGGAGTTCCTGTTTTTTCAGCCTCTCACTGTGACACTGTCCTTTTGTGTGTCCCTCGGTCACCTAATGGTTACCCTTGCAGAATCACTGCCAAGCACACAGGTCCCACGACCACAAACCGTACTCGTAACTCCCCCGTTCCTCCACTAACACTAACAGCAACACAGCTGGGCAGGGAAGAGGAAAGCAGGGATAGAGAGACACATCAGAACCTTGTTTCCTACCGGATTGTGCTTCCACACAAGCTACCTGACATCAGTGCTCAGCACACCACTAACAAGTCCATGGATTCTCTTGAGATGCCACTCACTCAATACTTATCCCACCAGACAGTCCCGTGCCACCTCGGCTCCAGTGGAGACCTCAGCTCTGTGCACCCAGTGCCACTTCCGTAAGCCAATCTGTCTTCCCTCCCCCGGTGAAACCACTGAACTATTACTCATTTACCAGTCTGATTAGAATAAAATGCCAGCAGCCAACAGTTTGACCTGAGGCTACACTCAGCCTCCACAAGGACTTAAAAATACACAAAGTTTGCAGGTGGCACCTAAGTGGGGAGAGCTGCAGCCACCAGAGAGGCTAGAATTAGAATATGTTTTTCAGTAAGTCAGATGAATAATTTACTAAGAGTGAAAGCAGAGGAAGAAGAGAGAAATCAAAAGCTGAAGGACAAAATATGGAAGCAGGAGTTGGCAGCAATCCTACAGAAAGCCATCTGGGATTGTGACAGACCTCAAACCAAATGAATTAACAGTGCAATGCAGTGTTTGAAAAAAACAACAACATGTAACTCCTTCTGGAACATATTACCATGAGCATTTTCCACAGAGATGCAGGAGGTGTTTTTTTTCTGTTCTGTTTAGTCTAAAATGGCTTTAACAAGAGAATTCCAATTTGGGGCAGCAGTTTCCAGCTGATCCCCAGCTACCTGAAAGCCCAGAAATTGGCAAATTAGCAAAGGGAAAAGGAAAGGTAGAGGGGCAGTAAAGACTGGGAAGAGGGAGAGAAAGCAAGGAACACAATGCCATTTGAACACACCAACACTTAAGAAGGACAGCAACAGTTATCTTTCTAAAAAGATTCATATCGGGGGAAAAAAAAAAAAAAAAACAAAGCAGCTTTTTAATACACAGCAGTGAACCAGCCAAGGTAGAAACCTCCCAGAACCTCCAGTTTCCAAAGCTTTAAAAGTACAACACGGACAAGGTACACAGTTGCTGATACTTTAACCTGATGACACCTTCAGGAAGACAGAACAAACACAACGAACAGAGAATTCGCTTTCAGCCCTACATTCCAACAGCCAACTTTGCTCTTTGGGAGGAAACAACCCCCAAACCCGACACCACCAGACATACAATAACGCTGTCGCTAGAATAAATACCAACACGTACAACCTGAAATGCTTTAACTACTACTCCTCACAGCTTTATCACTTCTTCCTTACACACACAGAGCCTTTAGACCTTTTCCGAAGCGGTATTAAGTGTGGCACTAAGGCTACAAGTTTCCAAAAAGTTAAGGTGCGCAAGGCAGGGAAAGAAAAAGGGCAAAACCGGTTCCCAGCGAGCGCTCATTCATCTTAGGCTGCGCTACCGACGCACCTGCTCTTAACCCGCGCTGGGGACACGGAGGTGCCCGCGCCTCCCTGGCGCCCACCCCGCCCGCAGCTCCGCGGGCAGGGCAGGGCAGGGCCCCGCGCTCTCCCCGGCGCTGCCGCTGCCGGGCAGCGGAGCGGGCGCGCAGCCGGGACGGGGCCCCCGGACGGA
>VXAD01007239.1:654786-707438 GCA_013399195.1 Dicrurus megarhynchus
CTGCCCCCAGTGCCCGGCCATACCCGGCGGCCTGGCGGCGGGGCTGCAGACCGCGCTGAGGCTCAGAGCCGCCGCCTTCTCCCGCACCGTGGCCATGGCAAGCGCCAGCTCCACGCATCTGCCGCGCCCGGCGGGCCCGCGGCACAAGGAGCCCGCGGGGGCGGAGCCGCCGCGCCCACGCCCCTGGGCGGTGCCCGGGCCCGGGGCAGAAAGGGCAGCGACCGCCCAGGCACTGCCCCACCTGCTGCCAGAGCGGCTTCGTTTCTATGAGCAATCGCAGAGTAATCGTCAGGGATAGAAGGGACGTCTGGAGATTATCCAGTCCAATCCCGCTGCCGTAATTACCCAGAGTAGGTGATACAGGAATGCGTTCGGGTGGGCTTGGAATGTCTACTCCAGTGCGCTGCTACTTTCAGTGGAAAGTTCTTCCTCATATCGAGGTGGAGCTTCTTCTGTTTTATTTTATGGCCATTGCTCCTCGTCCTGTCGCTGGGCACCACTGAAAAAAGCCTGGCATCATCCTCTTGTCACCTGCCTTTGAGATGTTTATATGCACTGATGAGATCCCCTCAGTCTTCTCTTCTCTAGACTAAACAAGCTCAGCTCCTGCAGTCTGTCCTCTTAAGAGAGATGCTCCAGACCCCTCATCATCTTGTGACCCTCCACTGGACCCTCTCCAGTAGCTCCATGTCTTTTTTGTACTGAGGAGCCCAAAACTGGACACAGTATTCCAGATAAGCCTGGCAGGATCCATAGGAAGTGGCTGCTGTGGGAAAGGGGGAAATGTTGCACAGAGCTGATGCTACTCGAGGTCACAGCCCTGGCGTGAGAGCACCCCTGGTCCTGGATGGGGAACTCTGCTCTGACACACAGGCAAGAGATTTCACAGAATCCCGGGTGGGTCGGGACCACAGTGGGACACCTGGTCCAGCCTCCCTGCTCAAGCAGGGCCACACTCCAGAGCACATGGCACAGGATTGTGTCCAAATGGTTCTGGAACATCTCAGTGAGGTGACTCCACAGCCTCCCGGGGCAATCTGTTCCAGTGCTCGGTCATTGCACAGTGAAGAAGTTCTTCCTCATGTTCAGGTGGAACTTCCTGTGGATCAGTTTCTGCCCATTCTTGTCCTACTGCTTGGCACCAATGAGAAGTGCCTGGCTCCATCCTCTTGGCTTTAGATATTTATACACGTGGATGAGATCCCCTGTCTGTTCTCTTCTCAAGGCTGAACAGGCCCTGCTCCTTCAGCCTTTCTTTGTTGGAGCAATTCTCCAGTCCCCCAGTCATCCGCATTGCCCTCAGATGGACCCACTCTGGGAGCTTCATGTCTCTCTTAATTTGTCTCTTAATTAATTCCCTTTATTTCCCCTGTATTTCCTGAGTCATTTCAAACCCCAAACTGGTCAGATCTGTTTCTTTGGGTTAACCTGAGCACAGGCCTTGTACGTGGCCATGGCTGAGCACCTGAACCCTGTCCTTGGCTGTTACTGTGGGACACATGGCTTGAACATCACATGTGGTTGAAGTTTCCCTGTGATGTCTTTTATGAGCTGTTTATTATAGCAGCTGGCATTTCTCATTGCAAGGAAATGAAATAATAAATTCATTTTCAGAGTAGTAAGTGGTTTTTCTACTGCCTGCAGCAAACTGCTGAGAGATCTAACATAATTTTCTACTAAGTATAAAGTATAATTTTCTACTAAGTATAAAATACTTTGATATTCTTACTCAATGGAAGTGTATTAGAACAACATAAAATCATTCATGGTCTTTGGACTGATTTCCATAGGAACAGACAAAGCCAAATTGATCTCCATGATACACAGACTCAGAAGTATGTAATGCACATTAAAGACCAAATAATACAATGTTACAAGTGATTCAAAAATTCACTTTGAGTCATCAGATTATTGAACTTCAGCTTGTTCTACGTCAAATTCTGTGCTAGCAGGTGTAAATGCAAGATATTTGCTATCCACTGAGGCTCAGGGCAGCCTTCTTTTATCCTCATTGGTCATGCTTACAGGTAGGGCACTGCAAGTTTGTTCATTGTATGCAAATAAATAGACAATGAACTTCATCTGAAGCTGTGAAAAATTACTACAGGCAACAAGGGACCACAGACTTGTGGCAGACGAACATTTCTTCATGTTTCATTGCCTGAGCAGTACAGTATTTAATAAAGGGAGTTCTAAAAGTGGAAGTTTTTGTGAAGTTTTTCAGATGCGGAACTCTTAATTCTCTGGGCACAGAGAAAAAGAAACCTATTCAAACTGTAACAAAATGCCAGCCTATGAAAATGAAAGTTCATCTTGTTTCCTCAACCATAGGAAGTGCCTAAGAGAGATTTCTTTATTGGGGAAAGAAGGGAAGATGATTAAAAAGAAAAGTAGGCCTGATTCACAGGTGCCAATAAGAACACAGTAAAATAACATATAATGCATAGGTCAGCGGGGATTTCCATGATGCACTATTTTATTATTCCCTGCTTTTGTAGCAGTTTGATGCTAGACTTTTTGATACCTTGCCAAAATATAACTGCAAACCAGTAAATACCAGAGTTCATTTTCATTTTCAAAAATCATTTACTTTTGCACAGTTATTGAAATAAAGTGATTAAACACAGTCAATCCTTCTGCTAATCTTGAGAGCATTTAAACCCACAAACATTTTCAAATAGGAGGTGCACCAAGAAGTTGAGAACATTGCACCTTACACTGGAGAATGATTTGCCAAAACACTGCTTGCAGGGTACAGAGCAAGCCACAGCCAATGCACTAGTGGGCTGCTCATCGAAAAGTTTGTAAGGTTTTTATTCTTGTATTTTATTACTAGGGGACCAGCAGCCTACCCTGGATTTCTGGCTTTGCCTTCATGTTTTCTCCCAGTGACCACAGCCCTGACACCCCAGTTTTGACAGGGGCAGATGGCAAGTGTTGCCTGGTCAGACAGCTGTGGTCAAACAGTATCTGGTATCAAAGGATTCTGAGAAATGCTATCTTTTGGTATTTCTTAAAATGACATTATTATAAAATGCTTTCCTAAAGCACAGAAAGATAGACTTCTATGTAGTTATTAATATATACATAATTATTGACAATATAATAATTTGTTTATACTTTTATACAGTCGCTTTAAGTAGTGCAACCTCGTGCAGCCAGGGTGGTCTTGGCTGGGGGAATTCCTCAGACTGTGGTGGAAAGATCTTAGGATAAAATATGACTTGCTGTATCTGGTTTCCCCTTCTACAGTGTGTTCCCCTAATTAACCTCCATAAAGCTGAACACAGGATGCACAAAAGAATGCCAATTACAAAGACAAAATTAACATAATTTATCCATAAAATCATTTAAGACCAATGTATTTTTAACAAATGATGCAACCAAGTCCTAGTTTGTACAGTTGTGTCAGATTCTTTGCAACTGTTATAAAGAACTTCTATAGCAAAGAACAGCAAAATAAAAATCTACTTTCATTTATTTCCAGGTCATCTAGAAATACTCCTACCAGCCTACAAAAGGATCAAGAGAGTGGTTATGTTTTGAAGAACTTAAAAACTTCACTTTTCAAGAATTTCTGAGTCTCATGTAAGACCTGTAGGGTTTAATTAGAAATATAAAGCAGAAAGAGAGTATTTAAATTCAACAGCCACAATTTCAGGCACGTCTGCTGCTCAGGAGCTGATTAACTTCCTTACGTCAATTAAGTGTTTGCTCAAGGATAAAGATGATGATAAAGACCCACATTCACATCTTGTCTGATCATGGAGGGAGAGAAGGCAAAATGGAAACCTGCAGCTCACCAAGTGAGGAATGATGCACACCTGCATGCAAAATGCTGTCTAGCTTTTCCCATAATGAACCTGGAATCTGGGCAGCCAACCAGGATGTGGAAGTGAGAACACCTGTAATTTCCAGATATTCTGGGCACAAATGAAGGAGATGTAATTGGATATAAGACTTTACAAAGTAAAAACATGAGTGTGTGATTAAGTATTTCAGAACCACTATCGAAAAGACAAAAGTTGGAGGCTGTGTTGTCCAAAAGAGATGGAGGCAACTTAATAGAAAATATGGGGTGCTGCTGGTTTATCTACAACAGATCAATGCTTGGTTAAGTGGATGGGAAATGTTATGTGTTCTTGAAAGAAACACAGGAAAAAGTTTTCACTTCATAACTTTAAAAAAAACTGCAAGGGCACCAAAGCTGGAACATAAGCTGTTCTAAAATCCAGAATTGTTCAGTGTTCCAGTTATTATTCAAATTTTTAATGCCAAAATTGATATTGACTTGTCACTGAAAATTGGCTGGGAAATAAAGAGGGATTTTTGCAGAACAATACCATCCAATTTCTTATTGTCAAAAGAATTTAGATCCCGTTTTTTCGAATGGTTAACATAGAACTCTGCACGTCAAATGCATCTCTTACATCTCAAACACGTCAGAAGGCTCTCTCTTCTATACCAAGCTTTATTCTTTAGATTTCAAATGTCTTCCCATAACAATATAGCTTTAAAGAATAAGTGTATATCAACACAGCTTAAATGTATATATACATATGTTTTTGCCATTATCATCAGGATCTGTTGAACCCAATCTTTATGTCTGTTTCTGAAAAAGCATAGCAATTAATAATTACCATAAAAATTCAGAAAAATATTCCAGTTATTTAGAACAGTTACACTTCTGTTTTTTCCCCACTTAAATATCAACAATGCCTGTATTCACTTCAGTGGTGAAGTTGATGAAAGGACAACATTATAAAGAGTAACCCTTAAAATGTTGCTCCATTCCATTCACAAATGTCAAGATAAATTAAAGTCCAGCATATGGTTCAGTGTCACACAGAGATACTCATGGAAGGGAAAATCAACAGCTTCTGTTACAGAAATTGCTGCAATTATCAAATTATCATGGCATTATCAAATCTGCTCTACTTCATTGCCTGAAGATAAAAAGGCCAGTGTAAAAGGTTTTTAATTATGAAATGGACCTATAAAAATTGGAAAACTCTCTTCTCTGGTAATCTCAAATTTAAGAAAATGGACAGCTATTCACACAATATCAGATTGCAGTGGGCTGTTTGACAAGCTGGGCAGATCTGAAGGCAGATTACAGAGCTGCCACAGTGAATCTCCCTTATTACTGACTGACACATTCTGCCATTTGTAGCTCAGAGCATGAGGATTGCTTGGGGCTGAGCTCCACGGGCTGGAGAGGACGGACACTCTCCCTTAGGATGCAGAGAGGGTTATTCACAAATTCACTCTGCTCAGTCCCATTTCCCATCTACATTTGAATTAAGAAAGAGGACGGCATAGGTTCTCTGGGATACAGTGATGCCATCTGGCAACGTTGAAGCCATAGCAACCACAGCACCTGCCCCAACATGGAGAGAGGCTGCTCCAGAGTGCCCCTGGCCTGGGCAAGAGCACGATTCACTCCTGAAGGGCAGCTCTGGAATTTTATGGCGCAGTGAAATCTGTAAGGATTCCACCCTGGCCTTTTTGAAGAGACTGGAACAATAAACAAGCTCCCAGGACAGAGCTTCTGGGTGCCGGACTCTTTGAGGCGACAAAGGGCGCATTGTTCGGGAGCGCCATCCTTCCATTGCCCGGCTGGAATACCAATGTGTCTGCGGGAGCACGGCAGGCAGGGCACGGCAGGCAGGGCAGGGAGGCGAAGGGCGGAGGGAGGCGACAGGCTGAGCCTGTGCTGGTGCACACTGACCCCCGCTGGAATGCGCTCCAGGAGGAGCCTGCACAGGCTGACACGAGTCCTCGAGGTGGGCGGCTCGCGGTAAGGAAGTGGAAGTGGAGCAGCGTCACCACAAACTCAATTTGTGATATCACAAGCCCCCATTTCTGAGGCTTAATAAAGATAATAGGATTTTGTCTAAAGGGGATTTTTCAGCTTTTCCCTCTAGTGGAGGTTTCCTGGGACTTCAAGCACGACTACACACTGTAACCACAGACTGGCTCCACCATCCCTAAATGAGTTCTGGCACAGGGGTCCTGGCACCGCTGTCTGGATAAGGACTCCTCTCGGAACAGGGAAGGCTCACTGTCCTTTACACGCCAGAAACCTGCTCGGCCAGAATGAGCAAGTGTAATCAGACACTTTGAATAATTCAAGCAGCAAAAGTCACTCTCTGACCAGCTGGGAGGTGCAGTTCCTGACTGAATGTGAACTCCTCTCTTTTGCAACACAAAACCAAACGCTAACCCGTGTTACTACTGAAAGGGGCTTTAGGTAAGCTCAGAAGGAGTATGGGGAGCAGCTCTCACCAGTTCGTAGTTGTGGAGAGCCTGGATGAGCAGTGACGTCCACCTCAAGCATGGTGAGGTAGTAACTTCTACTGATCCACCAGGGGCAAGCTCCACGTTCCTCCTCCCACAGCGAGCACTCACAAGTGGCACCAGCTTAATGGGGCAGGAGGAGCTGAGGGGTGAGGGGGGAGAAAAGTGAGAACTCTAAATGGATTTGCTGAGCAAAACTGAATTCCTGATTTTCAGAGTTTGTTTTGATTTTTTAAGAAAACAGCTGCATACAACTTATGCTCTAGGGCAGAGAATCAGGCTTATTGTTTATGTATGTCAGAAGTAGGAATCTATAATTTACCTTTTATATTACTGTACAATGTGCTGGGGCCACCTAACTCAATTATGCCATATTTTGCCAGGCCCATGGTTTAGGATAGGAAAATGGCCCCAGAAGCATCCTGCAGAATTTTACTACCCCACTAATCTCAAAGGGAACTTGTACAGGTCCTGTCAAAAAGAAAGAAAGTAGCAGTCCCTGCCCAAGCATTTCTTGTTACCTGGTTTCTGGGGTTTATTTAAGCTGGTTGGTTCCAGAATTGCAACACTTGGATTCTCACAGAACACACAAGCACTCTCTTCAACTCCTTTAGTGCGAAGTCCCTTGACTGTGGTCAAACTACCTCTCTGGCTGTCTAAACAAAGTTGCTGGATGCTGCACTGAAACAAATAAGTGTTCCCTTACTGTCGTTCGTTAGGAAAGCTGAAGGGACGGGAATTTCTGCGTTCTAACCAACGACAAAAATCTGGGAGGTTTCAGAAGCCACCAAAGCTGCTTTACTTAGGGAAGAGCTCTAAATCCTCATTCTCCCAGAGCTTTGAACACGTTGCCCATTTGACCTAACCACATAATAAAACATTGATGCTCCAGCTTTTATTCAATTATCATCACTTACCTTCTGTTGCCACAGCAAAAATATCTGATACATAAATAATGCACGGACAAATCACACTAGTAGCCACCATGGTTAGAAAGGAAAGGATGATGCAGACCAATATAATTTGACTTGAAAGGTCTTGCTATCACATATCCTGGAAGTCTGAGGCGGCTACATGTACTCCCAATTAAATTGTTTAAGATTTCAAGTAACACATGTAAAATAGAGACTTCATTCGTTCATAAATTGAATGAAAAACTAAAACTAAGGGCCTTAGCTGCTCCCTCAGTCCTGCTAATGGGTTCTGCTGTTACTGCTACTTCCCTCTACGCTTTGTAGCTAAAAAAAATACCAACAAAACCAACCAAAATTAAACACACACAGAGAAAAGAAAATGCCCAGTGGAACTTTTAAAAGCAGAAATCTATGGCATACTCAGGACAAATGAAAGAGTACAGCCCTGAAATTTTGTTTGCTGTTTTCCCTGACTCACCATTTATTTTTCTCCTTTATAAATAGCTTGTTCCCTGTATTTAGTGCTGTATTCTTATAAGAGATCAAATTAGAAGAATTTTAAGACAGTCTTCTGTACTTCAATTTCTGGAAATGAAACAAAGATTTGTTAGGTTATCTATGGAAAAGGCAAATAGTTAATTCAGAGCAAGTAATTTTGATTGCCTAAGATACTTACCCACAAACTGCTGATAGTAGGTGCTGCTTTCCTTTTCTTAAAAGCTGTGTGCATTCAGCTTCTTGCCTTGCTTTCTCTTTTTTGTTTTTTTTTAAACCTTCATAAATTAAAAGTTGCATCTGAAACAGCATCGCAATCTTCAGGATTGCAACGGGACATTCTCTGCCTACCTGCTCCCCAAAGTGTTTTTTGGAGAAAACAACAATCAGCTCCATGGCAAAATGACCCATTTTATATTCACCTTGGTTTGGGAGGAAGCTTACACAGAGGGCCATTAAAAAAAGTATTCCAGCCTCCAGCTTCTCCTTTTTTTCTTCAAGCAAGTTGCTCAGAGAAGGCCTGCCATGGATCTTATGGACAATATCCACAGGATGGGGGTTCAGCCTTCTGTGCGAGGGAAAAAGAGTTGTAAGAATATCCAGAGTAATTCATTGTAGCTGGGGGCAAAAACACCAAAATTCTGTGGAGCACCATTTCTGCCCCTAAGGTACACAGAGATGACATTCTAGTCTAGCAAGAAAGAGAACAAATGAAAGTACTAAAATTCAGGTAAACCCCACGTGAATCACAGCAGCAGTCTCTCTCTTACCCCAACAGTCTGGCTCCTCACTTACCACAGCAGTTTAAGATCTGGCAGCTATATTGTACAGATTAATTCAGAACATTTAGAACCCAGAACTAAGAAATCCAGATCAACCAGACACGCTCAATTCAGGCAATATAATGGAAACCTCCCCCCCCAAACCCTAGAATTGTATTCCTTGATGTTGCAAGCAGAAAATGTAGTCTAAATTGCCAATTTGTTTCCAACAATCTTAACTTTTCGAGACTTAATATTTTAATAACAAATGACTAAGCATTATAAGGGTTTTGTTTAAAAAGTGTTTTCACTTTAATGGGTTTAGTTAATAACATCATGAATGGTACAAAACTGTCCTTTTTCACATTTCCATACATTGTATTATGGACCACCTGAAAGTCTGGACTAAGAATGCATAAAGTGTCTCTTAATTAGCCCTAGCTTCATTTTTGCCATATATAGAACAGATATGCAGAAAAACATGCATTTATTACCAATGACATGTTAATATTAGCTTAAATAATAAAATATGGCAGAATGTGCACTGTGAAATGCACAGGTTTGTAATAGGGTAAGAGAGACCAAATGTCAAGTGCTGGCAACGAAATAAGAAATGGTTGATGACACACTGACATTTTGTGACCATAGTATTAGCTTTTCTGCTTTAAAATTGTTTTAAATAGTAGTAAATATTTAAATAATATCTAAAATATATTTCCTATGGAAATCATTTACTTGGAAGACAGCCTGTAAGATCTGACTTTTTAAAAAGTAGTATTTCATTTTGACAATATATGAATACAATACATGCCACAGAACCTCAAAGACCCTAAAGTCCTTAGCTGTTTTCAGAAACAATTTCTCAATCCAATTTTGTCTTAGATTTTTTGCTAGCAAAACTTTGGAAGTAGCATCTCAAAGCAAACCCGCCTTTAAGAGAAATGCTGTATTTGAATAAAACCAAAGCCAGTGTAAATTGGGATGCCACACTAAAGGAAAGAGAAGTGGAATTAAAAGCCGAATAACTGATTATGCAATTTGCTTCATTCCTGTTCTGCTAATTCATAGTCTAAGGAGGGCTGTGTTCCTTCCTAGTGCATCTTCTCTTGCAGTCAAATCAGTGCTCAATTTCCACTGTCAGATGTTAAGGGATGAAGACCTCACTGTTACTCCAAGGGGAAAAAATCTGAGGTGTGGGTGCAGACTTCATTATCTAAAATGCAACAAAACAAATTATTTGTGCAAAAAAAGTATTTTGTACATTGACCTTTTCTTTAAGTTTGCTTCAGTATAAAAAAAACCTCTTCAATCCTACTAACAAAGCTTTGCTTTGCTTTATGACCCTTCAACACACTTGAGAGTTCCACGATCTTACTTACTCTAATTTGGTAAATTAACAATCCAGCCACCATTTTTGCACCCCGAGACAAAGATGGAAGCTCCATTATATTAATCTTTAATAGTCTGGGGCAGTTACTTTTATTCAAGACAAGTTTTTCCTGTCTTCTACAGGCACAGTGCTTGTTTAACTGGCCTTGGGAACAAAACAGCCAAAAATAAGCCAGGTCACTTTCTACAGCAGTGCAGAGCATCCTGCCCCACCCCCCCCGCCCCTTTTTTTTTAAAAAATGGTTTTTGCAAAAATTACTTTCTTTTTAAATAGGGACAAGCCACTCCAAAAGCTTCTCATTTCTTTTTTTCAGCTTCTAAGGACTGAAAGCACCTTTCTAAAGCTACTTCTAGATCCAGAAATCTAGAGTTAAGTACACAGTAGTGGTAATCTTTTAGAAAGCACAGAGAACTCTCTCAACTCATTGCTTCATAGTCACATTAGGAAGGGGTGTGAGAGAGACAAAGTCTGACAAGCTCTTTACTACATCATCAAGGAGCCAATTAAATTGTTCCCTCAGTCTGTACCCTAATGATTTTTAAAACTACAGACCAGGAATATCCAACCTGTGCTGTGCTCATCGCTGTAATGTGACTGCAGAACTCTGCCTGGGCAAGTAACTCCCTCTCATGAATCTCCACCCACTGCCAACCATCCCGGTAAGGGAAGGCACTGAGTAAACTTGGGAATGCCCACTTGTGATTGAAGAGTGTGTCAGGCACGTTTCTACCGTACCTCCAGGGTGCACATTTACATTAAAATCATTTTATCTGATTGCTGCCAAGGCTGGTAACTGCTGTTTGGTTTCACCCTATAAACTCGAGCTCCTACCAGACCCAGCAGGACTGAAACTATAGAAATTCCTTGCCCCCACGGCTACCCTTCTTTTCACTCTGGGAATTAATTAGCTCCATGACTGCGTTAACAATCTGCACATTCTGCCTAAACCCAAACCCACCTGCTCTCCTTGATAATTGCAGACACAGCAGTAGCACAATGTGTCATTAACACGACAGTGACCTCTCTTTTTAAAGCAAAACCACGAGGAAGAGGCTTTAAAAAAGGCAAGGGCACATACCCATTTCTGTTCATTGTAGTCTGCACACAAATTGTAAAGGAGAATTATTGCTTTTTAAGGATGAAAAGCTTTGGAAATATGGTAAACATCCTACAAGGTTCTAAATCTAATCAGCTAAAATTCTGTACATACTTTAATATTCAAACCTCTATTTGCTTACTCAAGATCAAATAATTTCATTTTCACATCTATTCATTAAACTCTTTATAGTTCTACGGTCTAATGAATATTAAACAACTAAATAGGATCAAAACATGGGGAAAAGGTCACATGGCAATGAACATTATTTCATTTGGCCAATGAATAGTGAACCCTGCTTCTTGGCTGAAATTAAGGCACTAAGTGGCAGTAAAAGGATAAAGGAATGAAGTTTTTTCTACATTATCTGAAAAAAGACCAACATAACTTTTTTTTAGGATGCCAGTAGAGTACATCTCCATTCTGAATGACTCAATAAGGCATTCTATTGGCAAATTTAAAGAAAATGTTCTCCTGATTAGAGCCCATTACATTCATTGTCTGAGTGTGACTAGTGGCACAACTAATGTTAACAACCTGGAGGGGGAGAAAAGCTACAAAGATGTCTGAAGACTTGAAAGGCACCAAAAAGAGAACAGCTCTGCAACTGCCAGTTCTACAAACAATTATGTAAGCTGTGTTTAACACTGCATATAGTCTATTCAATCAACAGTCTTTGTTGACCAAGATAAAGTGTAGTAGCTCTTCATTTAAACTCTCAGTTAATCAAGTGCTAGTTTAGTAAGAAATTTATTTTCACATATCAGAAAATAATTGCAGTGTCTAACACAACTACACTTAAAGCAAAACTAGTCTAGTATGCATTATGCATTATTCTGGTTAACACTGAAGCAAACCTGTATAAACAAAAGGGTTACCTCGAGATACATAGTTTACAATATAAAATCAACATATAAATGAATAGGATTTACTGAAAACAATGGAAAGTGTATTACAAAGATACATGTAACAATTTTAACCACAATATTTCCTCTGTGAAAAATACAACTATTAGTGAGATAAAATGTACAATTGAATTTTTTTTTCCAAAAGAAAAAAAAAAACACAGTATAAAGGAAAATATTTTTTTCTTCAAAACAGGGAAAATAGTTAAGGTCATTGTCTTTCATTACAATATAATTTGACACAAAAGCAGTCATAGGATTGCACCAACTCCATGTTCAGTCTCCCGAACATGACAATAGTAAAAGGAGTCCATAAAGCATAATGAAATTTCTGGATTTTATGATGGCATTATACGTATGCAGAAACTGATGTCACTCCGGCTCTGTTCACAAAATGTACAAAACTCTAAATTTGGTGGCCAGACATGTAAAAATTAGTTCGCCCCAACGCTGACTTTTCTCTCACTTAGTCAGGGATGGAAAAATCTGTAGTATTTTAAGTGTTGTTATCTGTTGAGCAATAAAAAAGAAAAAAAGTATATGTAGTGCATGCTTTATCACTTGTCAAAAACATTTCTGAAAATAAAACTAAGTTATCCAATAGTTTACAAAATAGAAAATAACTCTTCAGGTTAAAAATGTGGTTAGGTTTATGTTTAGTTCCATCTCCAAAGGACTGATTTCCTTGGCAGCATCACTTTTCCTTAGCATGAGCCAAGGCACAAAGTTCCATAAAGAGAAATAAAAACGGCTACGAACAAGAATGCAGTCTGGCATTGTAAAAGAAATCAGAGCCTCTCTCTGAGCTTTCTGTTCCATCAGGTTAGTGCCGTAGAAAAATGTGGGATTTGGGATACATTTTTGTTAGGAGCATTTCTGCTGGACACGATTCAAAAGTTCACCAAACTTTTCAAAAAGATCCTCCACCCATTTTATGTTCTTCATGCATAGCTGCACAATCTCTTCCTGGCCTAGATCTGCACTTGTCTTCTGAACAGAAGAAATCTATTTAAAAAAGAGAAGGAGGAGGAGAGAGAGATGCACACACACACACGTTAGGCTGCCAGAAGTGGAGAATTTTCATTTTTATAATAGTCTGCAGTTAAATATGAACCTTCTTTGCCAGAAAACCTTTAAGTTTTAAAAACAAGGGTAATGTCCCCCAAAATGCATTTCTTGACAACTAAGCCAGATCTCAAGTCTTGTATTTCTGCTACCTGAAATATTTCCACCAAGGATTTGCAGAAGAAATAAAGGCATGGCATTCTAAGACAAAAAATAAGCTTTTAGATCCCAGGAGTTAAATACACTGATAACATCTGTTTTGTTTATTTTGGATAACAATGAAGAACACTTCAGGGAAGCCCACAAACCTTTCATGCCTTACATCTGAATGTTCTGAACAGCAGTTCCCATTAGGGACAACCCAAGTGGTCAGTGTAGCCTCTTGTTTGCCATAAAGAATTAATTAAAATAGGAGGCCTCAATTCATACTCATTTACCAAGGAGAACAGTCTCTCAAGCTGGACTCCATTCCCTCAATAAATGCAAAAAATGAGAACAATACTTACCTCTTCTTTACATGTTAGATATATGTGATATTTGTAATGATGGAGTGAGTGATACAAAGAATACAACTGTATTTTTTCTGGATCTACTGTAAACTCCTGCAAAAAGAACAATTATTTTAGCAAAATTCATGTTATTTACCTAGAGACATTACAGACTTTTTCTTCTGCAAACAATTTTTTTTAACAATTCAGAAATGGAGTGCTTAATTCAAATCATTATTGTGACATATCTGGCAAACTGTAATTCACATCATATGATAATTATCTCCCATCTCCACTTTCCATGCTGTTTTATCAAAACCAGGTGTGAGAATGCTTTCAGTCATCCTGAATGCACTGCAAGCCCAAAATGGGTAAGACAACACCTTCTCAAGAAGTATTGCAAGAACTACCAAAGCTTAACCATTATTCTACCAGACTGATGGCTATGATTGCAAAAGACACAGACTTTGTTCTTGAGAAGGCTCATCAGTACTTATCTAAAAATTAGGTTACTTTGGCAAGAAATATGTGTGAGCTATAGGTACAGGTCATTTATCAAGCCACTATTTACTGCAGGGAGATAAGACTGAGCAAGTCAAATCTAGTCAGAGTGTTCCCCAGAAATACTATGGAAATAAACAATGTGTACTTCTCAAGTTTTTACCACGTTGCCTTTTAATTTATTTTTTTTTAATTTAAGATACACAGCTTCCTTCTGCCATTGAAAATGAGGAACGGAAAAAGACAGAACTCAATTTTTAAGAAGTGTTATCTGATCTCAGATTTTACAGTATTATTTTTTTTTAAATCAAGAAGTCATTGTATCACTTACTTTGCAGCAAGTGTAAACTGTTATTACTATGATCTACAGTTGCAATGGTGAAGGCAAATTATTGCTTCTCCAGCAACAGCCCAGGAGGCTGACAAACTATGTTTCACATATGAGTTATAATAATAATTTAATGTACTCCTTTAAATGTTGGTTTTTAACATTCCCTTTTTACAGAAGAAGCACCTCCCCCAAAGATTTTACATTTTGATAAACCAGCCAAACCACCTAACACATGAAGCAGTGCTTTATATAAACGCACTTTATATATATCACAGCACAAGTCAGATGGTGGCAGCAACAAACCCTGTGAACACTCACCTGTGCTGATTTAGTGGTTGATTTAGAAGCCCTCAGTGTTTTCTTGTTGTAAGCTTTACCATTCATTTTGATCTTAGACACAGACGTCCCTCCGCACTTTGTCTTGGAATCCCGAGTGATCACTGTCAGTTCAGGAAAGTTTTCCAAAGCGTTCTTTAACAGAACATATAAAGACAAAGGTTTATAAAAAATTCAAGAACAGCCACATTGATGATAAATTGGCCATTTTTCTTCGAAAAGTTTAGAGTGCAGCTTATTAGGAAAAAATTTATTCTTCCACAAAGACCTGATAAAGTGTCTTTATCAGATCATACAACCATATCTGGTTTGGAAAGCATGACCACCTGTTCTTGACTACTGTAATTTTTCAAGACCATCAGATCCTTTCACTGTAGGTCAGAATAACATCTGTGATTCTACCACTAGAAAGAGAGGGGGGGAAAAAAGCTCCACAGGGCAATTTTTATCTTCTAAAATGCTTTCCATTCCATTCTACCCAAGAATCTCTAAGGCCCAGTTACCTGAAGATCTCTAAGTATTTCATGCATAGTCAGGCACACAGGGATTGGATGCCTAAATATCTTCATAGCTTTTGTCCCAGACTTTGCAAATTACAAACTAATTGCATCTCATCAGATCTGTAAGGTCTGTAAAGCTTATGCACAGTGAAGTAGAAGGCTGGTTCAAAAAAGCAAAAGTTTAATACATTTTAACTCATGAGAGTGAACTGCATTTTTGGCAGCTTCAGTTCTACATTATTTGCACTAGTAAATTTGAATACAATTTTGTTGTACAAATACAGGATTATGTGAGCATTTGAAACAGTCCTGCTATGCTACATAATCTGGCCCTGAAAAAAATGTTTCAAGTCAAATAAACATGCATCTTTATATTACATTCCAGTATGAGGCAGAAAAATACACGTATGGAAAAATGTCTGCAGCTTAAGGACCTTACTGAGACTATTGGGTTAAAATATAAAATTAACTCCATTTTTATATTTTCTTTTAACAAACAGTACCCGACTACAACAGCCTCCCCTGCCTATAATTTATTAGCTCTTTATATCAGTAATTTTTTACTTTATTGAGCAAACCTCTCGGTGAACAGCTATTAAATCTCCTGCACAGTGGTAGCAGTAACCTTGACCAGCCAACCTGTCCGTATCCAGTCTTCCTTACAATACTTTCAAAGTAGAACAATTTAATCAGGTTTGAATGATTTGGTTTTGCTGTCTACTATAATAGCCTTTCTCAAGGGTGATTTGGAGTGTCAAGAGGCTCTGGCCACTTTTGGCTTCCTCTGGAGAATTCTTAAGAACCAGAACAGTTCCACAGCCACACCACTGTCCTAAACCAGACAAATGTGAATTGGAATGAGGAAGTGAATACTGGTGATTTCTGTATCTTTGGGAACACGAGACACAAAATGGTGATAATTATTTTCAAATGAAGTTTACACAATTCAGCTGAGATGCTTCACTTACTGAGCTCCAAATAAAGCAACAATAATATTTTATAATTTTGTTTATAAAAACTATTACCCAAAGGATGCAATGAATGTTAGAACTATAAAAAATGTTACAGGCAAAACTACCAAACACTGACTGCTAACTTCAGTGTTTGCTTTGGTTTGTAATACAGTGCTAACATATTCCATATTAACTATATCCAGTGGAAAAACAATATTAAATTCATCCATGCCTATCAATGCAGAACAGTAAAAACATTCAAGCTGAATGATACCAGTGAATGACAAATGATATTTTTCACTTACTGCTTCCTTCAGAGCCTCATTCAGCTTTAATATCTGAACTAGTTATTTGATTAAAGGTGGAACAGAAACCTCCTGTATCTTAAAGAGTATCGAACAGATTTTCCTAACCAATGCAAACACTTATGATGAGAAGTAGGCATTTCATTTTTATCCAAAATATTGACCCAAGGATGGCACAAGTTGGCACTGTCACACCAGAGGAAAAACATAAAAGGTTTTCTATCTTGCAGATGACATCACAAGCAGATCCCTCCCTTATATCCATTAACTCCATTAAAGTCTTGTAGATGATATGATGGAATACAGTCTCAAGTTAACTTTAGAAATATGATACATAACCTGCTTCTAAGCACACAGCAAAGCCACTGTATTCACTATGGACTCCAACTTAATTAGCAGCTGGAATTATATGTTGGTATTACAGAAAATTATAGTAGCTTTTTCCCCTTAAACTGGGAAAAAATCAAATGTGGCTACCTCTCACTTTTTGTATACTGTGAATGTAACTAGAATTCTACAGATTTGTATCTTCTCTTAACTGGCCTATCTTATCTGCACAGACAGGTCAAAACAAGGTATCTATATTATTTATCTATATAAAATTCTTACCACAACAGAAAAACAGAAATGGGGGGTTAACACAGGCTTCCTCTCTGAGGCTCTGTGCATTCGAAATTACACAGGCCTCCCCAGGCCTTTTTACTGTAAGGAGGAAGCCACAAGAAATTGTGTTCAAGCAGGTAGAAATTGCTCAGCTGTTGGGAAAACAGCATAACTAACACTAAAAAACTTCAAGAATAGTGTGAATTACAGCTGTTTCACTGGTTGATGGTGTTCTCCTCCCTGAAATAAGGACACTTTATGTCCCACAAGGCTTACCAGAAATGGAATGGGGAAAAAAGGTTTCATGATGGAAAAGAGCAGAACTTTCAAGTCTGTTATTATCTCCCTCCTCACCTAGTTCTCAAAAAGAAGCTCACAGCCCTACAAAGACAGCACTAATTCTCCAAGTGTCTCTGTACTGTGGGCATAAGGGGACAGGGAAAGAGTGGCAAAAGAGCAAGTTTGGGCTGATGGTGTTTATAGTCAGGCCTGCTTTACTGCTGTTGGCCTCAAAACTGTTACAAGAACAAATAATCAGTCTGATTATAGACACTGCCAAAAGGCTGTCTTATTCCCAAGCAGTAGGACGAGGAAATGGCCTCATGGTGTGCTAGGGGAGGTTTAGAGTGGATATCAGGAGAAATTTCTTCACCAGAAGGGTTATGAAGCACTGGAACAGGGTGCCCAGGGAACTGGTGAAGTCACCATCTCTGGAGGTCTCTGAAACATGTGCAGCAGATGTGGCACTTTGGGACAGGGTTTTGTGGTGGACTTGGCAGTGCTGGGTTAACGGTTGGAATTGATCTTTTCTAACCTAAATGACTCCATGAGTGAAAATAACCTTCCTGCACTTGCAAACTCTGCATTGTTGCTTGGAGGGTGGGTGGGAACAGTAGGAAGCACAGTGATTATCCTCCTCTTTACCTTCTCTCTACTGAGATGGTACGGCTTCTCTCTTCCCTGTCCACATCCAGACCTGTTTTTTTATTACCACGTCAAAGCTGCTGTAATATGGGCTTGTTATCCACACTTTTCTCAACTTTCCATGCTGAAGATACATGAAAGAGCACACAAATGAGTTGTTCTTGCATCCCTCTGTCCTGGTTTTAAACTCCTCTGATCATGTTCTCTACTTCAAAGAGGTTCAGACATCTGCTCCACAGCATAGCTATTTCATGTAAAAGTTTATTTTTAGGCAATACCATCACTTAACCAAAGCTCTAGAAGGACAGGAAACAGATTTTCTTTTGGCAAACTTGAAAAGCTTAAAGGAAAAAAAAATGCTTGAGAATGAACCAGAAAGCATGGGGAGTAAAACTAGAACTTTACCTTTGCAGTATAAACTCCTCCATCACAAAATGTTCTCCAAATGCCACATACAAGCACTAAATTTAGAGCATCTCTTTCAAATCCATATTCACTTCTGTTACAAATGTGCCTTCTGGGTTTTAAGCTGTGCCTGTGTGGTACGCATTCAGTGATTTACTTAAAACACCACTTTTAAAAGCCTAGAATTTGAAAGAGAATACCTTGAAAGCATGATCCAAGCGCAATTTGGAAAGCAGCCTTTTCCTATTGTCATTCAGCATACCATCAATTTTTCTCATGTGAGGCAAAAGTAGCTCATCTAAAAGACACATTAAAAACCCACAGCAGTTGATTATTAAGAGACGCACAATAACGAGATTCATATTCAATCTATACTTTAACCCATTAATACACAATGTGGAAAGTAAAAAACAAAGCAATTGGCACATAATCTAATTTCAAATGTGAGAGAAAAATATATTTTTTTCTTTTTGATCAGCTCACTAAGGTGGTCTAGATAGTATGAAGTTTAATTGCTGACTGCAATCCTGCTCCTTCTCTGACTTTCTTTTGCTGCAAGGAAAAATTAAGATAGAGCAATACAGAGCATAAATTTTAGAGACAATTTTACACCATTTCCTAGATAATCCCCTTCTATGCAATACAACTGGCAGTTTTATGGAGACAAGTATGTGGGTTTGACATTTGTTATTCCATTTTACAAGAAATGGTAATGCTGGCATTTATTAAAAAAAAAAAAAGTGCTTACTGATAAAAGTTGTCTGATAAACCACTGGGAATTGCACAATACACAGCTGAACACAGGCATGTGGCCAGGAATGAAAATTTACAGCTCAGTACGAAGCCTTTTATTTATAAAGTCAATAACATTGATTTTAGTGGGACTACTGACATAATGCATGGGTCTGAAGTCTTGAGGTAAGTGTGCACTAATGCACACTCAGAACAAATCAGGAGAGGCAGGAGAGGAGAAGCTAGAAAAGATTTTTTTTAAGCACAGGCAATCAGAAATTAGTACAAAACAACAGCTGGCAACTAAATAATACATGAAATGATTTCTCTTTTGGAACCTTTATCTTTGTACATGCGTGTTTTACTGAATTTTGAGAAATTTTTCGACTTGTACCCTGGAGTCTACTAGGGCAAACAAATCCAAATATTTTGTCTTCAAAGAAAAAGTGCTAATATAATTTTCTTTGATCTGGATTTTAAGATTTCAGAGTTTAAAAAGCAGAATTCTTAATAGTAGGAGGACTCATAACTACTAATAGTTATAAGCCTATTTCTTCATGAGAAAGCAAACACACTTGAAACTAATTTTCAATAAACGTTTGCTAAGGTTTGAAGTATAGTAACTGTAGGAACAAAGAGCTCTATTCTGACATTCACAGCAAAATTCTAATGCAGCAAAGCAGATAAAACAATATTTCCAAATTACTTTGATTATTCAAAGAGAATGCAAAAATATATATATACACAAATAACATGAGCAGATTATTCAGATGAGGTTATGTAACTAGAATTTTGTTGGGTTTGTGGGTTTTTTTAAAAAACACTTGCTTTACTGATTAATAACCTTAAAATCTAGTAAGAACACACAAATGTTAAACATACTGTACCATTGCTCTTTTCCAAGGCTTGCATTGTGTCTGGATCCAAGGCAATGCTAACAAGCAACTCCATGTAGCTCTTGAAAGTCTCTTTCATAGCTCTTGTATTCAAAAAGCGAGTAACAAGTGGAGCTGGAGGTACAACCTCTGAAAATTAAACAGGATAGAAGGATTTTTTCTTTCAATATCCTACAAATATTTGTGTTTTTCAAACCAGAAGGTTTCTCTCTTAAAACACAAGTGACCCCTACTGGTACCCCAAGAGATTAAAACTCAATGCAGTCAATTGCAATATACTACTTACATGTCAAAAACAGGGGCAGACACCAAATAGAATACAAATGGTTCAACTTTTAAAACTAGATTTAGTGAAAAATTTACATTATATTTTAAGGAATTTAAACATTTTTCTATTATTGTAGATGAAAGTTCAGAGAAAAAGGATAATTAATAACTTCAGTCAAGCAAAGTGCCCAAAGTGCAGGTTTCAAGTCAATGCAAGTACCTCCCAAAATTGCAAAATTTGAAGTCATCCAACAGGAAAAAGAATTTCAGAGTACTAATGTCACTTAGGAGCCTGCATACCACTGAAGTCAATCATACCTAATTTTAGAACTCACCAAAAAAAAGCAAAAGAAAATTTTATCAGTGAAGCAATATAGGCATATCTGTGCTTACTCTGAGGAAGCTGTTATTTTTTCATAGGCAGCAATTTTACATGCACGTGGAGTAGTCATCAGTACTAGTAAGCATTCTGGAGCTTTTTATAGCTCCATGTCTGACACCAGGGTTTTGCAGTGATTCAGCCAGCAAGGCTGTTAAACGTCCTCAGAGGTGTCTGTAATCACCAGATTACTTGAGGTCTTAAATATGGAGTGTTACTTGAGCAAGTTTGCCTGAAAAATATGTTAAAGGTGCTGTCCTCACAGAGGCAGTACACCAATGATAGTTTATCTATATTTAACAGTCACCAGCATGCTTTAGGAATGCAGCAATAATAAATCATGAGTAATATACAGCTTTACTTCAAACATACAGGAAATAAACAAAAAGAACCCTGCACAATGCACTGTCAATCTGCCACCACAGGTAACCCCTATAAACACTGTAAACTTCAGAAATCCCTTTCTCTTCTGGAGACTTCCTGTAAACATTGAATCTCAATGTTCTATGAATGTCTTAACAGCAAATCTGCTCAGCAGGCTACATTCGAACATCTGGCATTCAGACAAGCAATGAAGCAACCAAAAAGTCAACTGCTTTTTCTCCTTGAGTTCTGAAAAAATAACAGCAGCATCTGAATTCTGCCCACATCTGCATGCAGGCAAACATTACAGGAATGTTATTTTAGACATGACATGCAGTTGCAATGGAAAACTAATGAAGAATCTCATTCTTAAGATGTATTCAAAAATCAAATTGGCTTCTCCTCCTACAATTGTACCTGCCACAGACCACCAGTAGTAAAACATGTATTTATGTAGATAAACGACATTTGAAATATCTTCAATTGTACACATTTGCTTATACACCAACAGAAAGTAAAAAGTTTTAAGAAACTCATTTTCCATGGCACTGTTGGATTTTATATTTTCTTTCTGAGGCTGTACAGAAAAATGTGCAAGATCAAACAATGTAATTTTATAATACTCTTCTCAGTTGAGTTCAAATGGGCCTAAGTGCCAGCAATGGTATCTCACTCACCATCTTCTTCACTCTGGGCCTCAGGTGAAGAATCAGACTGGGAAGATGAAAATTCTTCTTTCCACTTTTTCCTTTTCTTTGGTGGTGGTTCAGCCTTTACCTTCGGCTGTTTAGCTTTGGGTTTCACAGAAGAGACTTTTGTTGCTGTTGGTTTTGGTGTTGGTGGATCAGGGGGTTTGATGTTGCTATTACTAGGTTTGCAATGAATAGTCCTGCAATACGATGAAGAGAATTTTTATGAAAATAATTAGCACACAAATTTTGGCAGTAATAAAATAACTGTAATCTTATTTAAGCAGAATATACTCCCCACTGATTATATACACTTACTTCACTGTCACCTGTAACTGGGAATGAGATCATACACACCATACATACTACTATATTTTTGATATAATACTTGACCAGACAACTCCTCTTCTTTCTCTTCCCACCACTCAAACCAGGAAAACAAACAGGAATGTTAATATCAGAAATACAAAGTTCTGTACTTCAGCACTAATAACGCACTACAGTTTTGAGAGCAAGGCAGGAAATACAATCCTGGGAAGTGCTAGAGAAGAGTTTTGTCAAGATGGGAAAGCAGGGGTATGTACAGCAGAAACACTGTCAGTATCTTCTGGAACACTGAGAATAATTCTAAACATCTGTCAGAAATGAAGATTTCAAACCAAAATGGATGGAGACAACAGACAGTAAAAGGATGAGAGGAACGGAAAGTCTGCCCCAAATGAGGAATCTGAAAGACCTTGCTTAATGAAGTTCAGTGAAACACAGAGGTGGGATCTGACTGATTTCTCCATAAATACAACATGCAGTACAAACTGAAAGATAAAGCCAAAAGCAGTGCTGAGAGAACGGCATATGCATAACGAGCTAATCACAATCACGTTTTGTTAAAAGAGGGGGTTGCTTCAGAGCACTGGAAGAACAGGTGCTGGAACAGTCTTCCATAGCCCAAGAATAAAGGAGCATCAAAATCCTAGGTACTTTTAAGTAGATCAGGATTATTTCATAATGTTGATTCTCTGATGGCACTGCTTTCTTTGAGAGCAAACTAGACCTAAAACTCCAGTGCTTTCCTGGATGAAGAGCACTGTAATGAACATCTGTTTTTAAATTAACTTTCCAGGATTGAGAAGAAAGCATGGTACTTCTAGTACACTGGGACAGAATGGTCATTAAAGCAATCTAGAAAAAACTACCTAACTAGCAAAGTCCACAGAATACGAAAAAACAATACACAAAAAATTAAAATCACTATGCTAGCAGGCTTGTATGGCAAAGGATGACACAGAAATAGCATGTAGAGCCCTAACACCTCCAAAATAACTGATTATGGAACAGAATAGAATAGGGAAGACAAGGCAGTAATTGATATTTAATTTCTTAAAGCAAACCAGACAGTTCTCAGTTTCCATATTAAAGCATAGTTAACATACTTCAAAGTCATAACTCCTGTTTATTTCAATAGGTCTGTTCTTAATACGAAAACAATATGGCAAAATAGAAAACAAATTGAAATAAAATACCTTGCTGACTGGACAGGCTTGATTCGTGGTTTTTTTGAGCATACTCTGACATATTCCTTTTTGTTTGCATTTTCAACAAACTTCACATACACTCGTTTGTATTTTGTTTTTGCATCCCCAAAGTACCCAAGATACTGAAAGAAAAAAAACCAAAACCAAACCACAAGTGTTTCTGTTAAGCAAAATCTGCCAGTTTAACAAGTAAAAATTCCAGTACTGAAGAAAAATGTCAGTTTAAACCCCCCCACGTTTACATACTAAGATAAGCCACTCTATAACATTTATAATTTAAGAAAAATTCTCCATTAGATTTCCAGATAATAATTAAAACTGAAGACAATAAGGTAAGAGGAGGTACTTTGGGCTTCTTTTTCTCCCTTTATTTTAGTCTCCACATGTGTTATCCCAAAAGCATTATCTGCCTGGCAAAAAGCTGCCTGTTAAAAATTGTATCCTCTCTGTACTGCTCCTACTGCAGAAAGCAGTTGGTTCACAAGCCTGTTTCCACTGACTTTATTCTGGTTAGGAAAATAACTTGTTCCTTTACGCAGCTGAAATGACACCAAAGAACCCGTGCTGGAAAGCAAGAAATCAGTCCATGGATGTATTTAGGGAGGGTTTGAGTTGGAGGGTTTTCCCCCCAGCCTAGGATGATTGCTAAGAATGTATGCCAGAATCACATTCCAGTTTCCTAGACTTCCATTAAGGAAACCATCTCCCACGAGGCTTCCCAAGGAATTTTTAAGACTCACACTGTTAGTAGCAGCAAACTCTCTGTGTCCGTCACGCACTTCAGGAACAAACTTTTGCAATAAAGCCTTCTGTACTTTCCAGATAGCTGGAGGCTCTTTTCCTGTCTGTAAAGCAACCTGGAAGAACATAACATTATTTGCTAAAAACAGTGCTTATTTTTCTTCCAGAAATGTGTTTGTGCATCACATTTTTTGAGGAAGTTAACCAAGGATAAAATTTAAATAAGTAATTTAGAATTCCAAAACCATAGTTATTAAGTCCTGCTAGCATCAAGGCAAGTTTTATAATTATCAGCTTTAATGAGAATTCTCTATAGATCCTACAAACAAACTACTAACTCAAATAAACCCTTTTTGGAAAATGTAGTCAAATAATGACAACTTTTTCATGGCTCTTCAACTAACAAACTTAAAATTCAAAATATATCCTAACATACCTTATACTAATCAATCTTATAAGTGACAAGGGAATATTTCAAACTGGTAACACTTGTCTTATGTGACAAAGCTACATTAATTAATTTAAAACTGCAGCTTAAGAGAATGAACACATAGACAAGCAATCAAAAATATTAGAAATTTTCTAACAGTAAGAATATTGGTGGCTACAAGAGCCACAGAAGTAAAGGCAAACATTCAGAAGAATTAAAATGGTGAAGCAACAACACCAAACCAAAACAAAATATCAAAGACAACAAGGAAATTCACATAAACTCATGTGAAGAGTTGTACTGATTGCTTATGGAAGACATTTCTTGTTGAAATACCAAGCAGAGCTTCTTACAAAAAACCAGAAGCCAATTCCATTCAAGTTCCTTTGCAAAGTTACACTTGAAAGTCTACTCCTATCTTTAAAAAAAAAAAGTAGTCAACTGCCTGTGAAAAATTTATGCTTTTTAATATTAAAATAGGTAATTCCAAGTTCTAACAGAGGTTACCAGCACACAGATTTACTTTATTATGTGTGTGGCATAAAATGGGTCATGTACATTCAAAACATGTTTGTAATCTGCACTAGGAAGACACCTTTAAGGCATTTAGGCAGCAATCAGGAAATATTAGAATAGAAAGAGAAAACTGATCTGCAGCCTTTCCTCTTCTGCTGGTTTCTTGAGGCTGAATTCATATGCAGGGGTTTTTGCGATGTGTTTCCCCCCCAGCAAATATTCAGATTACCTTTAGTGTGTCTATATCTTCAATCTTCACTACAAATTCATCACGTTCTCTGTACATTCCCTCTCCTTCACTGTCCATATTCTCCTCATCAGTACATCCTTCTATTGCAACAGTCTCCTGTATTTTTGCCAATTGTTCTGAAGTCACAGCATCCTGTTGAGCTACTTTTAAGGGGTCAGCTGGATTCATTTTCTCCTGCACGTTGCCTACAGCAGCTGTTGTCTGTGGAGATTCCTGCTTTATTACAGCAGTGGTGGTGGTGGCAGCAGCAGTAACAACTGTCACTTTTTCAGTTTCTAAAGAAAAAATCCAAATTTTAGTTATACAAATTATCAAGGATTAGCAATGTCACACGGAACTAGATTTTTCTTCTTTTCTGTTACAATTTATATTAAAAGCAACTATTCTAGGAAAAACACCTGTTCTAGGAGTTAAAAGAGAAGCAGTATCTTGACCACAACTAAATCTTAAACAAAACCAAAATACTGTAGCTAATATACCTCTGTTTGTATTAAACTGCTGCCTCTGTTAGCATCTGGAATTAACAAAGCTGAATGGTTTAGAAAACAATTTGATAGTAACAGACATGATCACCAGGTATTACTGTTGTACTTTGTGACAATAAGCAAATACAACAGTAAAGGTTACAACACTGAATCTTGTTATCTGCTGCTAAGTCTTTTTACATTGGATTACAGAAAGAGAAATACACATGAAATATGAAAATATTTTCTGTGTGACTTTTGGATAATTATAATTTATATCTTGTGATAATGTAACTGGAAGTTCCAGATTAAAACTTTGGCAATAGCCTAATGATCTTTAATATTAACAGAGGTGAGCAATGAGAACCGATGATACAAAACAAAGAAGGGAAAAGAACATTCTTTTCCTCCTCTATTCCAAAGAACCAAAGAAAAGTCCCACCTTTCAAAATTACTCTTTCCCACCTGAAAAAAATTAGAATCCTTTTTAGATATTACTTTACAGTCTTGTACACATATTAGTTTTAACACTGACTTGCTGATCTAAAAGAAATCAAGTTATAGTAACTATAACACAATTGATTATATCACTTAGGAAACTTAAGATAACCACTTTACAGTTTTGCTACAATCACTACTAATTGTTGATTTTTTCACTTGAAAAATTATAAAGAAGATAACGTAGCGTATTTTAACAAAAGTGACTCCAAACAAATGATTTAAATGTCAAATTAATGTGTCAATACAAAAGCTATATACCAAATAAGTGAGGATTCATTAAATCCATTCAGTAAAATTGTTAATTTGAAATGTGAAATGTATTCTTCCAGGTATTTCACCTCACATTATTGCAAATATGTTCTATTTCTTCAGTGAGAGCTCTGACAGCTTTAATTAGACACACCACTATTAGTTGCCCAGGTATATTTACATATTTGTCAGCACAGCAGACAAAGGTACATGTACTACTTAATACCATCAACAAAAGACTGTGTTTAATATTTGTCTGTCTATACTTATTTGCAAAAACAGACAGAAGAGGGAATTACTAGAAAACCCACAAAACACCATTGAGAAAGAAATAAATATGTCATTACTAAGCATCTTGTACAATGTACAGTCTTGTGCTGTCACAAAACAGGAAGGTGAATTCAAGAAATTGGTGATATAAATATTACATCCTTATGGATAATAAAGAAGATACAATAACATTGTAAAATAAATCACTGCAAATAAAACACTAATGGAAATGCCCACCCAACAAAAACCCATTTGAAATATTTCTTTGGACATTGTACACAGAAATGGCTTATTAAAATTAACAAACTTCAGCAAGAGGCTCACACCACAGCACTGTCCAGATTTCAGCTTTCTGGGAAGAAAAACAGTCACTGCTTTCTTGTTTGAAATATATATTCAACTGAAAGGCAGAAGGAACTTTATCCTCTGTAGCAGCCTTTTGAAATGCATGTACTTAACATAATTACATAGAAATATCCACAGAAAAAAAAAGAATAGTAATTAAGATGAAGTATTGTTCAGCATATCACATATTCTGAAATATTTTTGCAGTATCTTAGGTGTGATTATTACAATTTAAGTTTAATTTTGCTATGTATTTTTCAGTAAATCATGTCACACCTAGAGAAAAATAAAATCTCCCTCTCTCCTTTACTCTAAAAAGGGAAACCATTACTTCATTCTCTCTTGTTAAGAATCAGCTTATGGGTCATGGGTTCTGAATCCTGAGAAGAGTTAAAGAAATGTTTCATTTTCTCCCTGTGATTATTTTGGAAGACAATGGTATTTCTCTGGAATTAGTACAGTTATGTGATTGGATGGATAGTTTCTAATTGCTTACCAGAAGGGGAAAAAAAAGCTTTACTGAAGAGACCTGTCTAGGCAAAAGTGTTCTGTATTCTGAAAATACTTCAAAACAAGGCAGCATCAGTTAAAAACTCTGAACATGGATGTACAGCATGGATGTAACACAACTGAAACTGAAAAGTGTGTGAAAAACTAATTACTACTGTGATCAGTGGTTTCTGCCCCTCCCTGCCCCAACCAATCTTTCCCAGATTTTGTTCTTTTGCTGGCAACCTGTCAACACACATGGAGCTACAACACTCCTGATCAATACGGCTCAAACGGCTCCCACCTTGGACCAGACCAGCCAAAACAATGCAGTTTACAAGTGCAAAAGTTGGTTCATACACATATTCAGTACAACTTCATCATCACAGAAAATGTATGTTTACCTAGCAAGAACTTATCACCTGCTGATGGCAATTATTCATATATTCTCTTGTTAGGATTTTTTAAAAATAGGTTGAGAACCTCTGACGTGATGTTTTGTTGAGGTTCCCAGATGAAAATCATATTTAGTATTCTAAGCCAGAATCAAAGAGAACATACACATTATTCCAACTCCAGGCTAAAAGAACTTTTTGGCATTACTTAAGTATCATGAAAATTTTATTTATGTACTTTCTAATTGTGGAAAACACTAGTTTAGTCCATAGTCAATAAACCTTTTTAAGAAAACTCCTAATTGTGGCCAAAACCAAACCAAATCAAAAGCTTTACCCGAAGACAAGTAAAATTATTCTTTTTTTTCCCCCCATCAGCTACAAAAATCTCCTTCAACATATACAGTTGTAGTAATGATTTTACCTGATTTGATCCTTTTGTCAGATGTATCATCCAGGGCTGACAATGCTGTAGAGATGCTCTTTTGAAGATCATGGTTACCACCCACAGAATCATCTTCATCAGAAGAAAATGAAGGCAACGTTTCTAAATTTTTCTTAAGCTCTTTATCAGCTTTTTTGGTTGGACTTTCTCCACTGACCTCAGCAGCCACAGGTGTTGCTGCTGCTGGCTGAGGCTTTGCAGAGGGCTGCAGGCAAGGGGCACGAACTATTTGTGTGACTGGTCTCCTAGTCCTATTTGGCATTCGTACAGCTGGAGTGGAAAACTGTTGCCTAGGCCCAGATTTTAGAAAGTCTAAAAAAGATGCAATAAATCCTGTTTTGACTTCAGGCTGTTTTTCTTCAACTTCTTTAATTTTTTGCCTCATTCTTTCTTGATGTTGGTAAGTATCATAACTTTCAGAAACAGGAGAAGAGTATGTGAAACATGAATCATTTCCTCTTGAGTTTTGACGTTTACACTGTCCACTTCTTTTTACCTGTTTCTGAATTGCACTGTCATCTTCTGCAGCGTTTTTGTTTTGGCTTTTTCCTTTGCTTTTTTTCTTCTGAAGGCTCCCTTGAGTCAAATCTTGGCATTCTTCTTCAGTTCTATTAATGGCTCCATCTGCACTTTGGGGCACAGAGAGCGGCTGCAACGGAACCTTTGCCTGGTTACCTGCTGCTGTACCATCATCACCACCCATATTAAAATCATTCTCTGAAGCAGCACTTTCCTCACTTAGGCTCCTACCACTCGAAACAAACTCTGTGTCTCTTGCATTCAGTGTACCATCAACAGAAGCATCATTATCTTCTTCAGATTCGTGACTGATGCTAGATTGTTTCTTAACTCGAACAGCCTCTTGCTCTTCTTGACCAGGACCAAGGGCGGGAGAGGTCATTCTTGCTGGTACACTTTGATCAGAAGTTTCAATGTGCTGTTGATCCAAGTTCACAGTTTTTGTCTGTATTGTTGACACTGGGGTAAGATTTAGAGTAATTTGGCCTCCATTGAGAGAAATATTATTTCTGCTTGCTGGCTTTCCAACTACAGTAGGTGAGGCACTGAAAACAGAAGATACATGTCTGGAATCCAACGATCGGAACTGTGTTTTAGACTCCTCACTATTTTCAACAGTTTGGATTTCCTCTTCATTAGAAGCTGATTTGGCAAAGTCAGATGGTGTCACTCCACAGGCTGCTGCTGTTGCCGCTAAGATGTCATCCACATTGGATAATATATTCCTCTCATCACTGAGAAGTATAGATTCTGGGAAGCATATTGAACTAAGAGAAACAAATTGATTTTTTGAATCATGTTGATTTGTCTGAGTAAAATGATCTTTTGCTGTCAAATGCTGCTGTAGTGGTTTTGAAGACTCAGAAATGTCCATTTTCATTACTTCTGAATTCTGACTATGAAGCTGTTGCTGAGAATGACCCCCATTACTTTGAACAATGTGACCATCCATCTGAAGGAATGGATGTGTCACCTGCTGAGGACTCTGTATTCTTTGCACTTGAGGTGATGCCTTTGCTTGTCCTAAACCCGACTGCAGGATTGACTGGTGAAGAATCTGCAAGTCACAGGTTGATTCCAGCAGTACCTGTGCACTGGGCAAACACAGCTGATGACCATGTCTTAAAGCATGAGGCTGAACCTGCAGTGGCGTGCTAATGACTTGGCCCTGCTGCTCTTGAGCTTTACTTTCATGTACCTTATGCATAAGAGAATGCTGTTGGTTTAGTTCCTTAGCACTCACAGTTCCCTGTGTTGTTCGCATTAAATTAGCTGTCTTTTTGATATCAGGGCTTAGGCTGGTGATATGGCCAATGTGTTGGGAAAGCTGTTCCACAGAACTGACCATTCTTTCACCTTTTTTTGTTCCTTGAAGAGTAAGTCCAACAACTTGATCTTCAAGACGAGAGTTGCTTCTGATTACACTTTGAGAGTATCTGTCATTTGCTTTTGAGACCCTATAGGATGCATCCTGAGCATTGATCTCCTCCTCAGTTAGGCTTTGAGTGGAAGATTCAAGAGTAGCTTGCTGTTGCAATGCCTGCATATCCTGCATTGATAATTCCTCCTCCTGTTTCGATGAGGCATACAAATTAGAGTCAGACTTCCTTTTAACATAGGACTTTGTTTCTGAGGAAGGTCTGTTGTTCTGCAGCGTCTGGGAATGAGCTGGGGATGCAAAAGGAGACTGGACAGATGGCAAAAACTTTTGAGACTGCGGAGAGGAGGATTCTTGTGACTGAGAGTTCTGAGAAGAATGTAAAGAAATATAGCTTTGATTAGGACTCGTGGCTGGAAGAGTTTGTACCCGAGGAGAGGCATTAAAGGAAAGAGAAGGCGATGTTAATGTTAAAGACTGCCCTGAAGAATAGCTTTCTGAAGGACTAACAGCTGCTAAAACTTGTGATTGAGATGAAAAATTAACTTGGGACTGGGTAACTGGAGATAAACCCTGAGAGTGACTAGAAGAGTAGCTCTGAGCTTGGCTGACTGAAGAAAGTTCCCTCATTTGCCCAGAGTAGTTCTCATTTGGAACTGAGGTCAATACCTGTTCCTCTGAGGAGTAACTTAGAGTCTGACTGTCAGAAGTAATAGCTTGTGATTGCCCGGAAAAAGTCAACGTTTTATACAGTGAGGGCAGCTTCTCAACTTTGCTGGATGAGAAATCCTGTGAGTGGCTGACAGGTGGCACATTCTGAGCCTGGCATGAAACATAGTTTTGGGATTGACTGACTGACAAGAGGCTGGGGAGCTGTGCTGTGGAATAGATCTGTGCTTGGCCTGTAATGACAGAACTCTGGTTTTGTGCAGTTTTGGCGTAGCTTTGTGTCTGCACAGTGGGAGCTACACTTTGAGGCTTGGGGGTCTTTGTTGACCTTGGAGGCTGCTTCATGGAACAGTTTTTCACTTTTGCTGTGGAAGCAGACGGAAAACCAGGTGATGGAATTGCAGATGTGTATGACTGAGCAAGTTCCACTGTGACTTGAGAAGTCTTCTGCTGTGGTCCTCCATTGCTCACCTGAGGAACATCTCCAATTGGACTGCAGGATAATGCTGAGTGCCTAGATGTATCCTGAAAGTTAACTCCACTTGTACTTGTTAAATAGCTGTGTAAGGAATGCTGTGAAACAGTCAGTTGAGGCTGGACAGACGGAGTACTTGAAGGCCGCTGGTGGTGTTTAATAACACTACATTCTCGCTGAAGTGCTCTATCCATGGAAGCAGTGGAACCAGTGAAGACAGATGTGCTGTAGGCCTGAGACACCTGCTGAGCTCCTCCAAGGGTCGAAGGCAACAAACTAAACTGAGGTTGCAAAAGATGGGGTGCAGATTCTTGAGCAGAACGATATGTTGACGACTGAGGGGGTACACTGGTACTCAGAACAGAACTGCCCAGGCGCTCGAATGTCAAAGCAGTTGGAACAGTGCCTTGCGATGTTTTAATCTGTAATAAAGGATCGTGGGTAGTTAAGAGACCGTTTGAAGTAGCACTGAAAGTAGCATCTTGAAGAGTAAGAGAAGGGGTAGTAGCAAAGTTTCTGCTGCTGAAGGTGTTGGGATGCTGATACGCCGATAAAGCAGAGGTTGGTGGAAATGTTCCAGAGGTTGGCAAAGCTCCAGTAACAAATAGTTCTGTGGCTGTCGAGGAATGCATACCTGGAAAAAACAAAAACAAAACAAGAAGGAAAAAGGAGCATAAGGGAGCTTTACAAGTTACAACACACTGCATATCTGTAAGTCATTTAACTGCAAGCTCTTACAGTATTTACAAATAAAATGTTCTTTAAAATCACCACTTTTAAAAAACCCAAACATACATAGGGAGGCACTTATTGTAGGTAGGTAATTTTCAAAATGGAATCAGAAGGTTTTTTAAAAATGCCAAACTCTATACCTGCAGTGAATTGCCAAGGGAAAAACTCATACCCTTAATACGCAAATTGTTGATAAAAAAATTGTACAAGATTAATTCTGCTTTGAAACTGAAGGCCTCTTTACTAGTTTTGATTTCAGTTTAAAAAGAAGGTCAGAGTAAACTGATCAAAAGCCCTGGCCACCTTTAATAAACAGTAAAAAAGGCAAAATTACACCTTAGAAGTTGTAATACACACATAGTTTAAGAAGCAATCCCATCTGGATTTACCCTCACCAATAATGTTATAACTCACTTTACGGGAAACATTTCAGAGCATACAGTGAAATAGCTAATGGTCTATACGCTCTGCAATTCATTTTCTTAAAGGAGGGGTTTGAATTTCAGTACAAGCAATAAACATGATTTGTATGCTTTTTGAAGTGAGAGTCCAAAATATCCACAGACAGCAATTATCTGCACAGTGCAACAGCAACTATCCAACTGAAAAGTATATTACTTATTAGCATCCAGCCATTGGTATGACATCCTGGCTTAAACAAGATTTCTCAACAGAATACAATACTCCAGCTGAAATAGGAGTGTGAAATTCCCCTGCAATCTTTGAGGCTTAGAGCAGTGATCCATATCATTCAGTGCTTTTCACCCTGTAACTTGCAGGCACTGGTGAAGTTTGTGTACTATTTCCAAAGTCTACCAAAAGAAGTGAAGAAGGCAAGTTTATTCCCAGAGAAGCTTAAAATTCTTGTAAAGGAATCAGTTTCCACTGGGAAATTACCAGGCTATGCAAATCAGAAAAAATTAAGATCAGTGGAATGATTTGACCTTTTTCAGTTCTTCCTGCACACTTAAAACAGTTTTTAGCTTTGCATCATTTAAGAATTAATAAAAACTCTCAGTAAATAAAGCTTGCTTTGAAACAAATACTTCAGTTAAAAAAATATTTCATTTTACAATGCAGTAAGTATTCTTAAGCTGATTGCAACTTAATCATACAATTGCTTTTGAAGTTTCAGGTGAAGCTGAGAAATAAATTCTTTGTTTCTCCCTTTCAGTCCAAGACAAACTGATATGAAGAGATGTGATACTGAAGGAATGCCAAGGTATTTTTCCTTACTCAACAATAAGGTCTTTCTGAGTAAGAAAGCATAAACAGTGCTTCAAAGCACTTTTTTCCCCCTATTCTAAAAAGCTGCAACATTTCGTACAACTGGGTTCTCTTTTAATGATCCTGACTGCTAACATAAAGGTTGGGCCATCCAGAAGCATCAAAAAAGGGGAAGAATTTAAACCTGTTTTAACTGCAGATGTTCATTTCTCATCTAACCTGTATTTTTCCTTTCTCTTCCATAAATCAATACCCTTCCAACTACACCCATAACTTCTTAAACCAGACAAGAGCCAGTCACAGGAGCACTAGTGTGGCAGAACTGCTGGGCTTTATATTTTAATATTTGTTCAGGAGAAAACAAAAGGTATGGCAAAGGTACTAAGCTGCGTGAACAGACAGACCCACTACCCTAAGAAATCAGAACACTGATAACACAACCCACAGATAAAAGGAACACTTGGAAGAACAAATATAACAAACACAATGTTCTTCTTTTTCCCCCAAAATCAGCAGCTGCGGGGTTTAGAGAAAACCCAAAAGTAAAAAACCCTTCTAAAAAAAGGTCACCTTGCAGAGTGAAGAGCTCTTGTTTTCCCTTATCCAAAAAGTTTGTAGAAGACAAAGCTCTCAAAAGATACTTGGGAGGATCGAGGGTTACAGAAAAGCAGCAAAAGTATTAAAGGACAACAAAAAGCTCAGAGAACTGGTAATATTGAAAAATGGGCTTACTGATGAGTTCTTAGTAATGAGTACTGAGAGGTCTCTCAATCACTGGTACCAACATCAAACCCGACCCACAGCATCTCTCCCCATTCTTCACAATTCACTGTTAGGCAGGCTGCAATGGAGAAAATGCTAGGACGAAGAGAAAAAAAGATTTCTTCCCAGCTGACATTCTGATGTGAGGATGGGTCATCATAACTCTAAACTCATAACTGATTTATATTAAGATTGTTTGCCAGATTAACAGTGTGCATCTTCATCTGTGCTCCCACATATCTGCTTTTGTCAATGGTGAGTTGAAAGCCACAGTCTCTATTCTTAACTTTTTGAGTTGCTCTTCACAGAATGCAGCTGCACATTAGCCTCAACAGAACGAGTGCAAACTGACAACAAAAGGACTGTTCCGCTCTTGCTACCTTGTGCCTCCTCCCCAAATCAGAACAGCAATCATACAGCTGCACTGAGACACAGATCAGCCTGCTGATACAGAGGAAAACCATCCCACCAAAGGAAAAAAGCCACTCAAACATTTTCTGTCTGATCAGTGACTAGATCCTGCACTGCACAGCTGCACAATCACTCCACAAGATAAACCAGAACTTGAATCTACCCACAGATGCAGTAGCAACACTTATCTTGGTGTGACTGTCTACAGCGAGCTCAAAATCTGCAGTTTCCTGCTCTGCACAGAAGGCTTGACAGATGGGGGAGGTTTATGGAAAGCAGTCAGTCTGCCAGAAGAAATGGCACATTTGTTTAGTTGTAAATTAGATCCCTTATTTCTACGTGACATGCACCTCAGACCTTCTTTTTGAGAACACCTTGCTCATTACTTCTGTGTACAAAGGAGCCAAAGCTACCCATAGACTTTTAGTACTAATATCACAGAACTATCACAGGGAATGTGATTGAGAATGAAAGATTTGCTAGGATGTATAGGTACTGTGCCTGAACATGCTCATAGTGATAGTGAGACTAATTCCAAACAAAGCTGGGAGAATAAATTTGACTCATTAGACAAAATAATATCCTGTGCAACTAAATTCCTTCTAAACAACCAGAACTTCTGCTCATATCAATCTCAAGCTAACATAATTTCATTGATTTTGATATTTTAAAATGTTGAGATGTAAAAGAGGTAGAAAACATGCAGCCTTTTCAGTTAGTCAGAATATTTTTGTTTCAAATCCTCCCAAACATTCAACATAATGACAACAACATTTTATTTCAAGAGAAAATTTTCACCTGTCTGCCAGGAAGGAGCCCTGAATTGCGGTAAAAGGGTAGATCCTGAAGAGACTGCTTGAGCAGTACGAGACTCAATAGCAGAGAGAAAATTCATAACTGAAGAAGTTTCCTTAGTGTTACCTCCAGCACTGTGCATACTGGTATCAAATATTCCTGAAAGACCTAGATGATAGTGGAGGGAAATGAAACAAAACAGATAATTCAGATGAACTTCAAAGAAGCAAAATCAAGTAACAAGGATATATGTTCATAATGCACTACAAAACCCCCACCCTACAAAACATTAGCATTGTTTTTTCTGTGTTTAACTGTTATGCAGTGTTACAACTGTATACAGTTTACAGTATACATTTTAAAACCTATTATTAAATGTATGTCAAATATGATGCTTCAAACAATACTTATTAACCAGTAAAATTCTTCCTTTATCTGAAGATTCACTGTTCTATTTTCACCTGACTAAACATTAAGAATTCTTCCTGAAATGTGCTCAACTTTTCTATATCCACTTTCTCCCCTTATGGGCAGCTTATGGAAGTTTGGACACATCTATAGGACTGGCACATGAAATGGGGTTTTGGTTGCATTCCCTGTTTCAACAAACACCTTTATGTGTTCCCCATTGCTCAGACCTTTCAATAGCAAGAGGCTCAATGGGAAGCACTGGTGAGATTCGGAGCTGTGAGTAGCTGAGATTATGTCAAGAGTGCAGTTCTGACCCTCCATCACCCTGATCAAGGACCTGGCCAGGAGACTACAGACTCCAGTCAGCACATGAGCTCAAACACCTTTCTTTGCAAACTGGGTTGCAAAGCGAGCACGAAGAGGTCAAGCTCCGTCTTCTCCTGACACGGAGACAGGATATCATCAGGATCAAAGAGGGATCCCACTGCAGATGTCACACAGCCTAACCCACTGCTACATTTTAAATGAACTTTAACTTTTCCCCAGCACCACCTCAGTGTGCACATGGAAGTACCAGCAGCAGCATGTTCCAGCTCTCATCAGTTTTGCTGTTTGCTTCAGTCTGGAGGAGCTGGGAGCTGGCAGCATTTCTGCTGCTGGCTCGGAGGCACACGACGTTTGGCCCTTATGTGTAGGCCAAATCCTGAAGAGCTGTATTTTAAAGAATAAGTGCAGCTTTTTCAAAAAACAAGATACCAAGCATAACCTGCCTTTATATTTTCCTTTCTACTAATGACAGACATTTTGATGAAAGCTAACAACTGTTAACTTTCTACTACACACTAATCTTTTCTAATACCAGTTACCACCATTTATATGACAAACTCTTTTTGATTATAAAATTCATTAACTTTAATCTAAATTACATCAGAGTTGTTTGTTTTTTTCTTTCCTCTGTAGCTACTTAAGCAGTATTCTCATGATATGGACAGTTACCAGCAGGATGTTGCGTAGTTGAGTATCCAGGAAGCTGATGAGAAGCTGTGTATGTCTGCCTGTGAAGGTCTGTTTCTGAATGTGATGAATGTCCTCCTCCATAGCTTAAGCTAAGGAAGAAATTAAACATTATTAACAAAATATACAGCTAGAGAAACAAAGAAAAATTATGAAATTCCAATCACAAGCCAAAAAGCTACAGAAATACTGGAAAACTCAAGCCCAAGATCAGACAGATGTAGTTCTGCTAGGATATCACAAAAAATGTTAATCAGATAAAAAAAGTACTATGAAACCTAAAAAGCCAAAGGGTGGGGGAAAACCTTACAAAAATCAAAGCTGATCACAGAAAAGTTTATAAAGGACTAGGTCAGAAAGACAGAGTTCAACTGTAAGAAACACTCACTGGACACTTTTTGTAATGATTTACTGATGTAAAGTCTGCAAAGCAGATAACTAAGAACACATGCCCACTTTAACATTTCAATTTTTAATTCCATTAAAACTTACAGGACCTCATTTAATTCAAAGGCTGGAATGACCAGGATGCTGTGGGAGCAATAGTTTTTAAAAAGATTTTGGTACTTTTGGTACAATTTAATAAAATTGACAGTGAAAGCACTACAAAGTGACAAATCCATCTTCAGACCTCCTAGCATTAAATGTAAGTTAATGATTCACAGCTTTTATTTAACATTTTTAAGTGAGTCACCTAAATTAACATGATGTTTCAATCATGTTTTCAGTCAGGCTTAATGGAAGCAAACTGAAAATATACATTGTCTGGGTCTGTGCAAAACCAATAATGCAGAAAAGAAATAAATGCAATCTAAACATCAAACAACCTTAGGAACCTGCCAAAAGCCCTAATGATTTCCAAAAACAGAAAACAGGGGGAAGCAAAACAAATTCCCCAAACTTTCAAGCTTCCACAGACTCAGCTCTGCACAGCACCTGTCAAATGGAAAAGAATGAAGGCCAGCATGACCAAGTAACCATTTATCTTCTTCTTTTCTTGCCTTTTGGACATTAAGTTTATAGATAGCTGCTACTTACTCTAGTGCACATGTGAGACTGCTTTAAGTTCAAAATTCAAGTGTAAACAAATGCCAAAACAACCCAAACAACAAAACCCACAGCCCTCCCTGCTGCCTGCTGTAAGGGAGACTTCCCTTATCTTCCATCCCCTGGGATGAGGGGGCAGTCACTCTGCATAAGGGAAAAATTGAACTCTTGGTGCCAGGAATCATGACATCATGGGAAACTTTTATAGAAGACACCAAATAATATAAAAATTGGCAACTTGGCTGGATTTGCTTCATTTTCATTAAGATGATGAGAGGAGCCAGACAAGCCTCTTAGAGCATTGTGACCCGCACACATCAGGAACCAGTAAGAGCCTGTCTGTGCAGGACTCTCCTGCCTGAGATGCACTACCAGGGGATGTATTTTCCACTTCAGCAATGCTCTGTAGTCAGCATGCCAGGCTAAAGCGCCAGCCTAAAGAATGAACCAAGGTACTTTGAAAAAACAAAGAACCTCAGCTACTGCTTTTCTCAGTTGTGCTCATTGTCTAGCACTTTAACACCTTTCACAGCAATAACTGCAATTTAGAGAATTGCCAAACCTAAATTCAGAGTCAGCAGATCCCTGTGCTTATGCTGTAGAGGACAGATCTTTGTGCAGCTCAACACTATGCATCAGCAACTGATTTCTATTATATGCTGACTGAAATCTAACTATTTGCATCACTGCTATGGACAATTGGCAGACATGATTGCATGATATTATAGGTTATTTATTTACAGCATGAAACATTTTCTATTATTTCCAGACCAAAAAAAAAAACAACCTTGCAACAGTGTTCTGCACATAAAACATTATGCAAGTAATAAAGCAAATAGAAATTCAAGCATTTTCACAAGAAAAATTTTAAAGCAGTTTGGGGTTTTTGAACAAACTTGCATAGCTCAGAAAAAAAACCCAAACACAGAACTTCAGAGACATGAAGCTTTCTTCAGGTCTTTTTAATAAATAAAAAAGCATTACATGAGAAAATAAGTTTCTAAACTGAAGCATGGCAGCGCACGCATTGGTGGCAAGAATTATCTTCACTGACACAAATGCTGAGCTTATGAAAACTTCCTGCAACAGCAACAGGTTGTATTTAGGTTTTCTTGCAAGTTTACTTACAGCATTTACCTATATAAATGGATGTGGTGCTTTTATACACGTTTTAAAGGCAAACTCTGAAGTCCTACAGCAGCACAGCTTCCTTTTCCAATTCCGTATTTTCAGGCTGAGAGGCACTCTGATGGTGTTCTAGGCAACCGGGCTTACACTTTACAGCAAAAACCCTTCCAGATGAGGCGAGACTCCCAAAACCAGTACAGTATATCAAGCAATATTGCCTCATTCCTCCTCTTAAATTGTAAATGAAAAAGGTCATGAGCAAAAAGTGGATGAACTTTAATTAACCACCTGAAAATTTTAGAAATTAAGAAATTTGTTGTGAGGGGGCCGTTTGTCTTTGTTTTTTTGGGTTTTTTTTTCCTGTTTGAGGTTTTTAATTATTATTTATTTGTTTTATTTTAAATTTCTATTTATTCTGGTTTTTCAGTGAAGATTGTGATTCATTTACCCCCTCTTCATGACTCTACAATAAACACCTTTTTTTGTAAAGAGCAGGTACAGTACACACAAATACCACAAGACTGCCTAACACACAAGCCTGCAGACCAGAGGCAGAATGCTCTGGAAGATAAAAGTAACTTGTAAAACAAACTTGGACAAAGACTTTGTAACAAGGAGGGTACTACAATTAGCACTGGGATACAAAATAACCTCTAGACTCCAGCACTCAGAAACATTGTTAATTATTAGAACCTCAAAATTCTAGTAATGATGGGCATCTTAAGAACACTTCAAGTATATGATGGTGCTTTTTTTTTAAAATAGAAACTCCCAGCTCATAGTTAATGCAACCGCAACCTCAAAAATGAATCTGTCTTTCAATAAAAAACATTGTATTTATTTGAACAGTTAATTGTTTATTGTATAATTACTCGTTGCTGGAATGTAGATTCTTATCTCAAAAAGCCTTGCATATATGCCTTCAGTTTACATAAGCTTATCCTAAACAAGCACAGCAATCTGAGAGATTACTGCCTTAGGGTTTCTTTTTATAAAATTTAACTTTTAAACAGATGAACTTACACAGCATGTAATTCACATATTAAAAACACATCCAGCATGGCAAATAATACCCTTACAGCTACCAAGCTCTTTGTGCTCTTGTTTAGAAATTTGCTACAAATGTGCGAGTTCTTACTTGTACCGAAATGTCAGATAAGTTACTGCAGAGACATTCACATTACTTGGTACTTTGTCATGCACTGCTCCAGAAGCACTTGGCCCTTATCCCTGATTATCACAGTGATTTCCCACTGCCACTGTCATAGTGAACTGCACAATGCACTGATTACTGCTAGGAAATAATATTAATTGGACACACAGATTTGGAAAATAGTTCCCCCTGAAGTATTTTTCATTGAAAAGATGCATTTAATTTTAGTGTAATATTTAAGAGATATCCTGTAAAGAATTATCATTATTTGTTGTTGCTGTAATAATGCAATCAAAAAATACGTATGACAATGGAATTGAAATGACTCAAGCATTAATCTGATTTTTTTCACCTACATCAGCTTGGCTAATAGAAGATTTTTACTTCTCCAGTAAAATTTCCTGAAGAAAACTGTACAGTCATTGCACTTCATTGTTACTAAAATACCTCAGCCTTGATTTACAACTCCTTTTTGTTAGCCCAGATTAACTCTGTCAGGAATTGACCCTTCACACATCTGTTTGCATTGCTATTCTCATGATCATTTATTTTCAAAGCATTCTTCAATACAAATTCAAGTCTCCATCTGCAAAAGCTTATCGAGTCCCGTTGCACTCACCACCCTCCCCACTTGCCAACATAATTACCAGGTTTATGCTTTACACAAGTGAGGGATGCATTTCGCAGCTTCAAACTCAGATGGAAGTATCATTTTTACATGGAAACAAAATTCAGCTGCAATAAACACTGGACATACAAGTAAGTAATTTTATTTCTTTTATTTTCTTCAAATAACTGTTCTCTGAGGTATCCATACAGAATAAAACACAGAAATGGAAAAAACCCACTTTACATAAGTATCTTTGTTCCCTTTCCATGTAATGATACTCCTTTTAATAAGTATTAAGTAAATTTTATCACCTTTCTACTTTATTTTCTAGGTAAATCTTCATTACAGCTTAGCAATTTTTAAGGGTTTTGATTGATTATTTTGCATTTGGTGGTTTTTTGGATCATTTTTAGTTTAGTAACAGCAATCATTCAAGTACTAGGGAAACTCACAATGCTTACATGGAAAGCAGACCAGAACTCTTCAGGAACAAAGGATCCTTCTGGGTGCAATACCTCGTTCTCAGGCACTTGTAACTCCTGCCTCTCATATAAAGTAAAATTGCTACAGAAAACCCGACATTAAATCACAGAGCACTTTCAAAGCACTCAAATGCTGCAGGCTGAGCTCGAAGTGAAACTGGACACCTACAAGACAAGTAGGTGCACAGCTAACTCCTGACTCCAGGAGATCCGAGAGGTGCGTCCACCACCCTGAGAAGGGAACTCAGTGCCCGGGCACTGGGGTCCTGCACAGGCTGACAAGTCTGAGAACAAAACAACCAAGCCCAAAAAACAAAAGCCAACAACCCAGCTTGCATACAGGGCAACGGATTTGAGGCAGACCAGGAAATTTGATCTCATTTTTGTCTGCCTGTTCTGCCTTACTGAAAACAAGAGCTCCTGTGAGAAGATGACTCGGCACAGCCCCTTCTAATTAAATCACCATAAAGGAGATTAAAAAGAACAGTGATACTGGCAAGAAAATACCTTTAAACCCACATTTTGCATTTTATCTTACTTGAGATATATGTGAAATAGGGGAAATATCACTCAAGTTTCCCTCTCTATCCCAAAGCTCAGACACTTGGCAAAGGAGTCTCTGTCCAACCAGTTACTTAGCTGTGCTATAGCAAATTCTACTCGGAGACCAAAAGCAAAGCCATAAAACTGACAAATGCACTTCTAAATATTAAAAATGTCATTCTAAATATAAGATATAGAAACTGACATGCAGCTTACATCGCTTTTTGTCCACTGTATTTGATTTTAGACGTGTAAAGTGCAGTTCCAGGTTGCATTACCTGCTGACAAGTACATAGGATTGCTTTAATATGAGATACAACATTTATTATTTTGCTTAAATACTTAGCTTTGTTAATTTGCCTTTACTCAAGCAACTCGTGGAGAACGAATGGAAGAGTATTACTCGAAAACATTACTTGAATTTAATACAGATGAATTGGAGAGGAAATGACCCTTCAGCTGTCCATTGTAACAGCAAGAGCTCCCTGTTTGCTACAATCAAACTAGAATGTAATTCAGCAGCTAGGGGTTATCTGCAGCTCAGAATAAAATTAAAATTTAAAAGCAATGTTAGAGGTAGATAACTTTAATCCAGAAATGGGTTTAATCTTGTATTTTAAAAAAGGCGTGATTCTAAGAAGCAGAGGAGGGAGTTGCCCAGGAAGAAAGTTGCTACTTAAATGAGTTCAATACCATTAGTAACACCAAGTCATTCCTGTCCAACACACTTCTGGAAGTTTAAAAGCACAGAAAGCCCTTACAGACAACAGAAAACAGAAACAGAAAATGCTTCAGAAATTAATTCCAATGGAAAGCAAATGCCTCCTTCTCAGCCCAGAAACTCACTTCACTGCAAAATATTTTTAAAATGTATACAATATGTGATTTTTCACTTCTGTTTCCCAGCCACAGGCATACTGGGGGGATGGGGAAGACATCGCAAGCACAAATTTGGGTTGAAGCCTGAAAATGTTGGCAGGTTCAAGAAAAATAGGAAACCAGCCTACTCCCTGCATCTAATTCCCTTGATCCTCTCATTAGGTTATACAAGACAAGACAAACCTTAACATTATATCTGCACAAAGAGAAAAAATATTTAACAATCCAGAACAGTTGCAGTATCCATCAGACAAAGAAAAAAAAATTTGCTACTCGAAAAATAAAGTCCATCACTGAAAAATCAAAAGAAAATCATCTCTAAAATTAATACCTCAAGGTACGTAATGCATTCTTTTAAGAACACCATACATCTTCAGCATTTGCCTAGCCTGTTTTTTAATTATAACAAGAAATAAATAGATATCAATATTTTCAAGTATTATCAACAATCTAATAGTATTGTTCTTCAGGACAGATGACTTTTGGAAGGATGGAAAATACAGAATCAGACTCCAGTACTGAGGTAAGTCAGTAAACCACAGAAAAGAAGCATTTTATCAACAAGCTTCAGTGTTTGTTGGTGATGGCATTCTCCCTTTAATGCAATTACACACTACATATCCAGTGTAGAATATATCCCATCCTAATAAACCAAAGGCAATCACTCTCCACTCTTTCATTACAAATGAAGCTGTAATGTTAATTTTCCCCTTCAATTCAAAGGCAGAGCCACCAAGAGCTCGGCTGAGACTGCCACAATGTGGGCCAAGGATTGCCTGGAGGTACTTGCGAGAGGAAACACTCATTACTTCCTCGCTTTCTAGGAGCAGAGATAAGCAGCTTCTAAGAATTAGATTTTGAGGTAGAAAATTACATGCAGGGAGCTGCCTCAATAAGCAAAAGTTCATGCTGTTTCTGTGATTTTTCACCTGAATATATATCATATCTTAAGGGAATAAATAGATTTTATGGTACAAAAGGTCCATCTCCCTTTTATTCCCATGTTAATGGGTCTGAACTCCTTATGCTTGATCCTTTTAAAATGAAAAACCCAAAACAGCTTCAGGAAAGCCAAAATAGTCTTACTGGGACTTCAATACCTGAGTGCAAGTGCTGGCTTGTCTGATTAAGTAACCTCTGGAGTTCTTAACAACAAAGACAACGTAATTTTGTTTTCAAAAAATCAGTTAAACTCTGTCTTGAAAATATGTATGCAAAAACCAATATTCAGATAAAAATGAGCTATTTATAAATTTCAACTTCACTTACTACTGAGGGACAGGACAAACTACTTTATGTCATTTTTTAATGCATACAATCTAAATCAGTTTTCTTTATGAGGTTATTTATGGCTGAAATGCAGTACATTTAAGAAATTTTTTTTAAAAATCAGAATTGGTAAATTTGGTACCACTTCTCTTGGCTTTGACAAAAAAACTTTGCAACTTAACTAAAACAACTTTCTAACAGAAATTTTGCAGCTTACAAAATGAAACTAAAATTAAACTGTTCTACAATAACGTCAGTTTTGAGCTCCTGATCCTCATTTAAAGATTTCAAGGTCTGGAAAGGAGCTTTCAGTGCTTTCCTGCTCTGAATATTCAAGCCTAACTTTGATGTCCTTACAAACACAGTATTATTTACTCTCCACATCTAAACAGACACTGTTACACACATCCTCCCAATTTATATTATAATGCAGTGTCAGAAATAATTTTAAGACATTTGTTTGCCAAGCAGTGTTTTGGGGATTCATACATCTTCCCTGACAGCTTCTACTCTACCAGCCCCTGCAGAAACTCTCTCAGTCCCTGCAGGAATGCCATTATGGTCTGTGCAGCTCCCACCACTCTAAGATCTGTAATCTTATTTTCTTGCCTTTTGAGACACTGGATTATTTTGTCACAATATTTATTTATCCTCTTCTCTTACCTTCTCTCTGTGAAAAAACTTTTGCTTTATCCAGCATAGAGGGAATAGCTGTGATTTTTTAAATTAGCAATACTTCTCTCTTAGACTTGTACTTACAATTTCAAAATATTTTAGTAACAGACAGTAATGGAAATCTAACACTTTTTCTCTGATATGTGATGCTATTCTGTTGTCAAAAGTGTACTTGGGGCATATTCAAAACTCTTCTCAAGATCATTCCAGTATTAATGGTTGAACACACAGCATAATCCTCTATTACAGCTGAAATACACACAGAAAGATTCCATTACTTTTAATAACAAAATTTTATTTCAAAGTATAAAAATCAGCAGAGCGTTATCTCAAGATGTGGCTTAGCCACATCAGAGCCTTAATAAAATTACAATTCATTTTACCTATTGAAATGCTTTTCAACTCTCATCCTCCCACAGTTATTACAGCATCTTATTTTGTGGCAAGCTCGAGTCTTACCTTTAGGGTACTACAGGAATACTTGATATCCCATTTCTTAATAAGCCCTTTATTCTCCATTTATATGGAAAGGACGACGCTGAAGTTGAGATTTTCATCTCAAAAAGAGGTAAGAAATGCAAATACATATGTGCTGTACACCGACAGAGCCATCTTATGCTGTCAGTAGGCTCTTTCCATTACCAAACCTCAAAGCACTTTCCAGTTCCCATAACCCATGGAATACCTTGTCCTTCAATCTAGGGAAACCAAGGCACAAATAATAACCCACTCCATCACCACTGAGTCTCCAACACTCAGCACCGAAATATGTCAGTTTCTCAAGGTTTTGTGAAGTTAAAATGCACCCCTGTGAAGAGCAGTGGCCTCATGGCCCACAGTCACAGAACTGGCATAGAATAGGGGCATTTACTCAGTGCCCACATCTGAGATCACACATCTTGCCACCCTACAGCCAAAAATTCAAGGCCATTAAATGGGGTCTAAGCCTCCCAGCATGTGCACATGTCCAGTAGAGTGTTTTCCACATCCCACAATACACTACAAGGGCTAAGCAGCTCATATGAGCTCCTTTAGAATCAAAACAAGAGGTATGACTAACACCATTTCTATCCCAATTTAGGAGGCGTGCCCAGGAAAGATCTAACATATTAACAACACAGTTCATCATAAAACACAACAGCAAAGAGTCCTTTACATTAAAGGAAGCATCACAGGGTGTTATTATCCAAGTTTATAAGGAAAATTAGCATAGCTCTTGAATTTAGCTCTTACACCTTGTCACAAGTGCTCTCCTCATCCTAAAACAGGTTTAAATTTATATTTTTAACCTTGCAAAGAGGACTCTGGCTATCATTTCATTTGTCACAAGTCACTGTTTAGCTGAAAATACCAGATGAAGCCAGTTGCTTGTGAATGCTTCAACTAGAAAATGTGCATTGTTCAAAACTGTAGAAATATAGTTACAGCTACATGGCTTTTACTTTGAGGTGGGAAAAACTTCACTATATTAAACGAATTCCTTGAATATGCCCCAGATACTGATTTGAGCTTTCACAATGATCATACAAATGTCTAAACAAAAACAAGTATTAATCAAGATCAAAACAGCACACACACCCAAACTAAAAAAATACCCTTTAATTGGTGAAAAAACCTGTATTCTCTTGAAAACAATAACAAAAGGGAGTTCTTTTGGAAGGGAAAATATGAAAATCCCATCTCTCTCCAGCGGCGCTGACTATCAGTAACCTCCAGCAACTGGAGGTAGTTAACACATGGTTGTGTTCAGAGTACTGAGGAGTTGGCTTTCCACGATCACTCTTTGCACAGCAAATGAACAAATGTTCAGATTCAAGAAAAACTTATTAGAAATCCTATTCTTGGCAGCCTCGGTAGAACATAATGAAATCGGACGAACATAGGGATTGAAGGATTATTCACCGTCTAGCACTGGAATTTTTGACACGAAGACGAGAGAAAGTAAACAGGATGTGGTGTGAAACACCAAGTTGCCATATTTCTGAGAGGGATTTCCTGGTCAGGAAAAAGGGCAGCATGGAAGGTGCAGCACAGGCTGGTACACTCAGTGTGGCCCACGCCACGCAGGCGCAGTGACCCTTTGTCTGGCACGTTCTGGATGACCAAAAGCTCTCAGAACAACTTGCCAGACATCTGGAAATGCTAGACAAAGGGCTGGAGCCCTCCAGCTCTTCTCACACAACGGTGCCAGCTGAAAACAGAGGGTTATCTCCAACCAAATCTAGATGTATGACTGCCCCAAGTATAACTCCTACAGGATTATTAAGGAATAAACGTTCCTTAGTACCCTGCTATGTAAACACTATGACTCTAAGATAAGGATGCCTAAGGGTGCCTTCTTCCTGCTGAGCATAATTGGTTGTGCTTTTCCAAGTCCTAAGCAAGCAACACAGGTAGGCATGTAGAAGGAAGATGAAAAACAAGAAAAGCAATATGGGAAAGTAAAAGCTTGTCTAAACATATGTAGGTTATCGCTGAATTGCTTTGGAGTAAGAAACTTTCAAGCACGCAGGAATCCAGGAATAAGAGCTCCTTGCCCCTATTTGTAGCCCATCATCAGAGAGGTTCTGAGGAGGTTCTAACGAATATGTGTCCACTTAGCTCCAAGTCTGTCCAGAGCAACAAAACAAAAGAAGCAATGTAACAGGAGGTGAGAGAACAGCACAAGTAAACCCAAAACCTATGAAATCTGCCCAGTGAGACAAGTAAATCTAGTACTTAATAACCATGCACTCTGTCCTCTCTGAAAACATTTCTCTTTGCTTAAAAATTCAAAGAATTTTCTCTTCTCTGCCACTTGCATGGTACAGCAAGAAATGCTGTGCTGGAAAGGCTGAACTCTGCATGCTGCTCAAAGTTATTTTTGTCACAGTTAAGGCTGCTAAGGAAAGTTTGAAGTGAGACTATTAATGCACTGCCTTTTAACTGCTTTTTGTTTTGGTTTGTTTTTTCTTCGTGTTTTTAATGTATGGAATAGGCACTAACCATGCAAAGTAACTTCTTGACATGCAAATTTGTGAATGCTTTGACCAAATACAACAAACAAAGAGATCCATGCAACATACACCCACTCTGTAAGAGCTCTAGTATTGTTTAGAATTAATATAGTTCAGGTATAGGTGCTTTTTTCCTTGCAGGAACAAAGGTTTTCCTCAAAACAGCCTCCTTCCTATGACAGCATTTTGCCAGAATCAGCAGCAACTCCAAGAAAAAAATAAAAGGTGGGCAAAAGTACAGAAGAAACAAGGTGAAAAGGTTGTTCCCTGTTGGTACAAGGTAAACACACCTATGAATAAAGTTAACAGGATGAAAGGTAGATACACATACAGGACTGAAACACTTCTTGCATAGGTGGTGGAATACAACCTCCCTTTCTTTCAGACCAATGTATTCTGTAACCTGTGTTGAAGTTGCTGGCTTCATGGGAAAGGGCTCACGTCTGAAATGTCTCATGCAGGTGCTCTCCCAAGAGATCTGGCTAACACGGACACTTACCAAGTGCTCCTGGCAGGGAAGCCGGCGGTACAATTTGTGTGGGATGTTCATCGAAGACAGTGACATGGCAAGACTGAGCCCATTTAAAACCTGTCCAGAACCACTGAGAAGAATCCCTGCCAAGGCCACACAGATCACTCCTTACAGCTCTGCTTCCTGCTCGTCCCCAGGTGCCACCTTTGGGTTCCAGTCTGACAGCACAGGTACATCAGCACAGCTCTCCAGCTCAAGCCATTCAGTGTCTTGGTCAGTATAGTTTTCTCATGGATTAACAAACGAGACCAGCTCCCTGTGCAGTTGCACAAACACCAGAGCCAAGACAAGGGAAAAGAAAGGGAGCCCCTTTCAGCAGCAGTGAGCCTGAGCAGTCAGTTCAGACTTCTCAGGTAACTGCACCCTCAGACTAAGTTTCAGCTCATTCCTTCTGCACATAGTTCTTTATCACCATTTCTCACTGCAGCAGAATGACACAGACTGCTTGAAGTCTTTCATGTAAAGCTGGCATTAAATCTTAGACAGGTAAGCAGCATGTAATTCCAAACAAGCCTGGCTGGATCATTTTGAAACTTTAGCAAAGATTTTGCAAGATGACCACACATCTGCACCAGGGAAAAGCTATGGGACACAGAGCAAGAATGTATTCAGACTCTGTTCAGTCAATCTTTGACCTTCCCACAGCTGTGATTTCAGTGTGTGCTGAATGCAGGTGAAAAAAAAAGAAAAAGAAAGGAAGACCAACAAAAGCTATCAAGTCCCTTTAAGGTATCTGTGCTATACCTGTGTTTATTTTGCATGTATAAATGTTTCAGATATAAACTATGACAGAAAATTTGGTAAGATTTTAAAAGTGACTTATCTTTCTACATGTTTGTAAAACTTGTTTAATCCTTCTGTGCCTTTTAATACAAAAATTTTAAGTATATTCCCAGATTATGAGCTTTCCTTTCAACATTTGAAATACTACGCCATAGGGAACTTTCTGCAGAATATGTGTTTAACAACAAACATTGGTTTCACCTCTCAGAACAATTTCATTTGATGAAAGAAAGTGTTCTATGCTTTTCTAAAACACTCTGCACTTTTAGAGTTCCTATAGCTATGCAAAAATTCATTAGAATTTAAAATTGAGCCCTAACTAAAACACAATTATCATACAGCTGTTACAATAAGCATTAGTTTGACAGCTATGCAAAAATGAGTTAAAAAATCCATCAAAACCATTTATCATAAAAGTCTCCCATTTATGTAACTTCATAAATGAACTATCACTGTAACTAACTCTTGATCTTAGATTAGCTGTTATAAACACAGGCCACACTAACATAATATCAGTGCTATCTGTTGTAAAGAATCATCTTGAATTAAATTATATAAAACCCCATATGCTTGGGTAGGGCAGAAATGGATACAGACTATCAGGCATAAAGGAACATCAGAGACCACAGCAGTCACCGTAAAATTTAAAACAGCAACAAATAATTGTGACTGACTTTTAATCACATGTAGCAGATTTGAGTCTTAGAGCTGTGGTAAGAACAGAACAAGAACAGTGAGATCCATCCACGAGTAAAAATCCTTCTCTAAATGAAACACTAGGAGTACCCCCAAATGAGACAAACTCAACCAGAAACCTCATCCATTATCACCTGTCTCCATGTCTTCCAAGCAATTACAACAGTCTCTCACACTATTACACTTCACCTGTTTTCTGAATACCAAATAATTCTTGAGCAAGTAAGCATGACATACCTTATCTGCTATTCAACAGCTTTTGACAAAAAGAGGGTTTAAGCACAGAGGTTGGGTTTTCACACAGCTACAGTAAAAGGCCAAAAGTGGCAGTGCACTCCTAGAGCCACCAGAAATTCCTTCAAAATGCTGACAGCCTGTGTAAGGGGTGTGGGGGTCAGGGGACGCAGAGGATAGGAGCACCCCCTCAGCCCCTGCCACAGGGCTGCCATGGCTGCACTGTCCCAATATGCTCCTCAGCAGGAGTGCTCTCTGCTCAGTTAACGCAGTGATCCAAGTGATTTCCATCAGCTTCCATCCCCAATTCACCATCTTCTCCTATTCCACGGGAACAGTTATGTCACAGCAGGCCTGGTAGCAATGTCCTTATAACACTTCACCCCACATTTCCTTTCAGTTGATAAGAATAGTGCCATTGCACAGACAAAACAGTGCCTGCAAAAAATAAGGAGCAGGACAAAAACCAGATGGCTGAAGTGAAGCACAGGAAGACAGGAGCAATGCTTGTAGGGAGGAGAAATCATTTTGATGAGCTGAGACTGTGAACATGGCTCTCCACACAAAGAGAACATAGCCTGCCATGACCCAGCCTGCAACAGCATAAACATGAAATGAAATTTGAATGAAATATTGTTCTCTATATCACCTAAAGGCTGAATTCTTTTCAAGCAAGTACCAGATGAGCATGACACACATTTTTTAATTTAACATCAGGCTAATGCAGCGTCAGCTGTTAAGATGACTACCTGTCAAACACAATCAAAAACATCATTTTGAAAAATGTGAAGTGATCTGTAACACAAGTCAAGGGCATGGACAGCATATTCCTTTACACTACATCTATACCTTCATGATTTCCTTCCAGGCTGGTGGAAGCCTTGGCAGTGATAGGAATGACTCTTCCATCCCAATTCCCCAGCAACTCCATCCATACAAAGACAAATGCTATCAGGTAACAGAGGAACCACAAACACCTAAAGCCCAGACTCTACTTATCATTGTGTTCACCATGGTTCAAATCTTTAAATATGACCAAAGACAGGGTATAGTAACTCTTATTAAAATGGCATGAACCCCAAGAACGCAGTTCAGGAGAATTTCAAGCACAAAATATGATTCATAGTATTTTTCCTGTTCTTGGTACAGTTAAAAAAAAAGTTTAAATGTTTCAGCCAACACATTTTAAATGCATCATTTGTCACCATGTATAGAACCTGGAGATGAAACTTCAAAGAACTAAAACAAGGTATTCTTGGCATTGTTTCCTGAAGCATAGCATAAATATTGCCATATCATACATGGATGCAGTAACACTAATTTGATTGGTAGAGGTAGCAGGCATTGATCTAACGAGTTTCTTCATGGTACTTGTCTTGGGACTTTCCTTCATGCCATTTCTTTTAAAGAATTCCCAAGTGTACATTTAAGACTGCATTAATATAGCAGCTATTAATAAAATGGAAGATATTTTGTAAAACCAGGGAATTCTTTTAAACGTTAACAAAAAAAAAAAAAAAATCAAGCAGTTGTGTTTCTTTTAAAATCCAGGAGATCCACTTCTGCTTCTGCACTACATATTCTTAAACGACCTGGGGAATCCAAACCTCCCTTATGGAATAGTTGGCATAATCCTCAAGAGATGATGAGAACTGGCAGAAGCAATATAGAAAGCACAAGTCACTGACTTCCACTGAAATCAACATGGCAACATGACCAAAAGTAATTCAATGATTAGGAAGAAAAATTGGAAAGAACGCTACAGAGACCTTACTTTGCCATGCAGGCAACTCTTCAGAGAAACTGGCTAAAGAGCTTCATGGGGCAAGGGTTTGGCCAAAAAGCTACCTGTCCTTGCAATTCTCCAAGAAACAGGGAATACAGAGCCTCACATCCCAGGGAGGCCCTGTGATCTTCTTACTTAATTGCATCTCAAACGCAATGTCCACAATTCAGAAAGGGTGACAACAACTTGGAGGAAATCTAAAAGAAATCTGGGAGAATAACTAAAGTAGAAAAAAATTAAACCAAACCTCTGGTAATAAACTTCAAAAGATTATGGTCTTTTTATTAAGAAAAAGAAGTAAAGCAAGAAATTAATTAAAATTCATAAGAATTCATACTCAACATATAATGGGATTTTCAGTGTTGATGAAGCTATAAACAACACTCAGTGGCCAGAAACTAAAAGTAGCACTCTTCAGATCAGAAATAAAATATCAGTCACTTGCATACTCGACCAAGAATTGTGCTGAATATTGCCTCATTGGAAATTTTTAACTACACCTTCTAAAACGTAAACTCTATTTTCAAACACAGCTTAGGGAAAAAAAAGTTTTATGGCCTGCATTATGAAGAGGTCAGACTAGATGATTGCAACAGCCCTTCTGACTTGATAATCTATTAATCTTATCAGACATGTCTGACCACTTTCAGAACCAAATGCAAAGTCATCTATTAGCGCACCTATTTTGACAGGATATTTTTAGCCCGAGACTCTCTTTTACATTTAAACGTCGTCGAGATGGGAACTGCAGATAAATCAAGCTAGAGACATAAAAGGCAGGCGATAACGAAAATCTCATCGCCTAGAGAATACTCGTTTTAGTTGGCGGAGTTACACAATCAAAAAGCAACCCGAAGCCAATAAGATATCCTGTATTTTCCCCGCACTTGCCGGAACTTTGCAGAACTCTCCGTGGGACTGAATCGCTCCAGACAAGTTTTGGCTGAGAGGAGGCTCCGCACGCCCCGGAGCAGCGCTTTAGAGGAAAGAGGTTCGCCAGGCTCAGCGGAGCGCACAACAGCGGAGAAATGGAAGGGCGCGGGGGATGCTGGCGCGGCGCGGCCGCCTCCGCCGGCCCGGTGCCCCGGAGGGCAGCATTGTTCGGGCGGGCAGCGCCGGTGCCCGCGGCCCCGCTTCCCTCCGGGAGCCGGGCAGGGACGCGTGAACTCTTGAACCCGCGCCGCAGCCCGACGCGAGCCTCCGGGGCGGAGAGACCGCCCG
>VXAD01007239.1:707794-779587 GCA_013399195.1 Dicrurus megarhynchus
CGGGGTGGGGGGGCTGAAGGCGGGGACGGGCGGGGGGGCGGTGTCGGGTATGGGGGAGGCCGGTTCCTCCGTGAAGTGAAGCGCTGGCGCTTTGTTGGAGGAACCGGGGCGGGGCCATGTTGTTCCCGCGGAGGGGAAGCGCCGCCAGCCGCGGGCTCCGGGGCGGCCGCCGCCGCCAAGATGGAGCCCGACAGCCGCCCCATTGTACAGCGCTTTGTAGGGCGGCCCTCCCGCCCTGCCCCTGTCACCGTCACCGAGCGGTGACGCCGCTCCTCACGCCCGTCCGCCTCCCCCCCCGGCGGGGCTCGCCGAGCCACCACCCGCTACCTCCTCTTTTATATGTCTGTATGTCAGAGCTTTCCAAAAGACTCGGGCATTCCTCATCAATAAGTCACTGCAGGCCTGGAGCCTGAATAGAATCGTATAATGGGATCATGGAATGTTTTGGATAAGAAGGGACCTTAAAGATCATCCAGTTCCATCCTCTCTGCCATGGGCAGGGACACCTTCCACTAGATCAGGTTGCTCAAGGCCCATCCAACCTGGCCTTGAGCACTTCCAGGGATGGAGCAGCCACAATTTCTCTGGGCAATGTGTTCCAGTGCCTCACCATCCTCACAATAAACGATCTCATCTTAATATCTAATCTAAACCTACTTCCAGTTTAAAGCCATTACCCCTTGTCCTATCACACGCCCTTGTAAAACGTCTCTTTTCAGCTTTCTTGTATAGGCTGAAAGTCAACTAGCAAGAGAACAGAGAGAGCATCTATTTAGTCTTTCTTTGTTTTTATTTAAAGCAGTCTAAATTTAAATGGTAAAACTCCAGAGAGGTTCTAGAGGCCTACTTTAGCGAGGACTGGCTAAAGCAGATTATTTTTATTTAGAGCAGTCTAAGCAACCTGGTTTGTAGACAGTAAATTCCTGTGTCTTTTGCTGTATGCTTGTTAAAACAAAGAATAAGGGAAATGGGCACCATGTGCACAGAACAGGGTAGGAGCAAAGGAGGCATCAGCGTCGTGCAGGGGGATGATGGGTGAACTCTGGTGTCTTGCTTTCCCTGCAGACTGAAGATAGGCAAGCCGAGATGAGCAGGAGGAATGTGCCTCAGAGGTAAAGATGAGGAATATACTCTTGAAAAGAGGGTGACTGCACCTGAAGGCATTGCTCAGAAGAGGAAGGTGTATGCTAATGAGCGAGTAAGTCTTTTGAAGACTCAGTTTGTAGCACTCCAGGCAATACTGAACCACAGAGCGAAATGAATTCTGTAGTGAAATGCACTTAAAAACTCGGCTACAGCCAATCAGATTAGATGTTAAAAAAAAAGGTTACAAAAAACCTCAACATTGGAATGGAAAGGCGGAGTGATCAGTATTAAATGAGAAAGCAAAAAGGTAAGACACTTCAGGAGGAAAAGCTGAGGTTCTGATTTTCTCATGCCTTATTTCAAGAAGCAGCAGGAAGAAATGCAGCCGTGGATGGGGAGGGAAAGAAAGGTAAATGTGAAAGTCATCAGCACTGAGGAGAGGAGCAAAGTCACCCAGAGGCCAGAGCAGAGGGTGGAGGGAGATGCAGCAGCTCACCAAAGCCAGAAACCAGCAGAGTGAGTTTTCCTTGTGTTTGCATAAGTTAGCACCTGTATCACTTGCAGCTGGAGGAGCCGTGTGGGGGGTGGGAGACCTTCTTTCCCTGTGAAACAGGAGGGTTGCTGTTTTACATATGAACAAGGCCTGATGACAGAAAATGACTCCAGTTATATGCTAATGGTGAAGCGTTTATGCTGCTGATACTATTGAAAGTGCCGTTTCCAGAGGGGAAGGACCCACAGTTTTTTATTTCCCTGCAGGATCTCCACCAATCTCCATTATATTATTACACTTAGAGCACACTGTTTCCCTCGAGTGGGCCTGAGAGGAGGGTGATATATAGAACTGATATGAAATGCCTTTTCCGTCTAGTTGCAGTGTTTGGTTTTCTAGAGTGAATGTGTTGCTGTGGAGTTTCTTGTCTCAAATTTGGAACGATGTATCAATAAACTGTAAAACTGCCAGTGTCTTGTTTGATTTTTTTTCTCACGTAATGGCAACATGAACTTTAAAGAGTACCGTTGTGTTGTTTGTTTCCATTACCGAATTTCTCTAAAGAGAATGTGGGGGTGGGTACGTGGCTGTAAAATCATGTTACATGAGAAATCACAAACAACAAGCACCAGTCCAGATTTACAGTCAGGGAAACACAGACAATGCATTTATACCACTAAATGAACCACAGACACAGTGTTTCCCTGAACACTGCTGGAGTAGATAATTTTTTCTGGCCATCACATAGTGAAGTTGAGTGAAACAGAAATTGTGACAGCTGTTGCTAAGTTTAATTTCTTTTACATGGTCTTAATAGAGGTGGAGACTGAAAACTTAATCACTAATGTCCATAACCATCAGATAAAATCAGTTTATCCAGTGATTTGCTTTTCCAGTATATGAGATAAATCTTGTCCTGAGATCAGCAAGGGAGACTTCTGCAGTTTTCTCATTAAACTTACCCCTCCTGCACGTTGCCATCCTCTGTCTAGGAAATCTTTCCCGAAGTTTGTGCATTTTATCTTTTGGTAACCAAATGGTATTTTGTAACACTTTTCTCTAAGACAACAAAAGAGTATGTTGAGAGTAAATGCTTTTACAGTATCCTGGTATCCAGGATACTTATAAGCAGCTTTTCTGAAGAATCTATTCAGGGATAGAAAAATTCCTTTGATAGATCATGTTAATTAGATTTTTTTTTATTGTGTAGATTAAAGTGTACATATTAAAATGTGTATTTAGAAGTCATGTTAGGCATGTTAATGATTCTGAATATACTTGGATTCTTGTCTTAATAAGGAATGGTTTTGTTTCAAATGCAGCTGTTACTTGCTGTTTAGGAACTGAGCTTTGGTGGGCTAAAATGCCTTCTGAACTGTAGTTCATAACTGAGTGCCTGTAGCCAGCAGTGATATTGTGTGTTCTTCTCTCTGAAGTCAAGAATTTAATATAATAAAAATACCTTGCTGAAACATCAGCTAATACAATTTTTTCTCTCTAGTTAAGATGAAAATCTTAAACTGAAGCACTGTAACACAATCTGTGCAGCATACCAGCCTGAAGCAGTACTGATTTTTTTTGTTTCTAGTTTCTTTCCCTAAATGAATTTATTTTTCCACTTGGAAAAAATAAATCCTTTATAGAGTCAAAAATGTCATTTGATAGCTAAGAGACAGATATAAGTACTTAAGGTAACACTTTAATGGGAATCATCTGCTTAAGGTCTGAGGAATGATCTCCAGTGCTGCAGCATGTGGTGCTGCCTCCAGATGTGGCGTGGCAGCAGGGCTGGGCTGCCTCAGCTGCTTGCTGACACCCAAAGGAGAGGGCCTTACTGTCCCTCCTTCCCTGCTTCACCCTCTCACTCCTAGTGATGAGCTCTAGCCACAAGGTGAGTAATGAATTCACTCCACTGGCAAAAGAACATTTACCTTTTTTTGCCAGAGGTAATTTTTCAGTAATTTTGCTGAGCTGAGTCAGCTTGCCTTTGCGTGAAATGAGAGCTAGCTCAGGGTGAGCAGTGGTAGTGTGCAGCCAGGAGAAGATGACAGGGAAGTTCTACTTTTGATGATGAGATGTTGTCTTGGCTTGTGCAATATTCCAGATGAAAAGTCTAGGAGTGCTTGAGGATACACCTCTGCAGACAGTGATGGGCTCCTCTGCCCATGTGACACTTCAGCGAGGATCAAGCCAGCTCTGTTGCAGAACTGTGTTAGCTAATATACACTGCCCCTTAGAGAAACTTTCCTATTTCCTCTTTCTTTTTAAATCATTCAATGTTACACAATGCTGAATGGCAGTATTGCTTTTTGAGGTCTAGTTACATGTTTAAAGTGACCATATGCCAAATGGAATGCAGGATCAAGCTAACAGGTGGTTGGCCGTTTTCTGTGATTTAATCATAATTACAGCAATGTATCAATCAGAGATTCAGGGCCAAAATGATGCTCCAGTTCATGATTGGCATCAATGCATTTATTTATAACTGATATATTTATTTATTAGCTTCCTTGTTGCATAGTATGCTAGAATATTACATATGTTAACAGCAAAATGTCAGCCAGTGTTTGAGTTGAGTGTGACTGTTTTGTATATCCTTGTTGTATTGTTGTATTGTTGTATATCATAGAATGGCCTGGATTGGAAGGGACCTTGAAGATCATCCAGTTCCAACTCCCTTGCCATGGGCAGGGACACCTCCCACTAGACCAGGTTGCTCAGAACCCCATCCAACCTGGCTTTGAACACTTCCAGGGATGGAGCAGCCACAACTTCTCTGGGCAACCTGTGCCAGGGCCTCGCCACTCACACAGCAAAGAATTTCCTCCTAATATCTAATATAAAGCTACTATTTCACTGTAAAGCCATTCCCCCTTGTCCTGTCCCTCCAGGCCCTTGTAAAAGTCCCTCTCCGCCTCTCTTGCAGGCTCCCTTCAGGTACTGTAAGGCTGCAATTAGGTGACCCCAAAGCCTTCTCTTTTCCAGGCTGAACAATCCTGATTCTCTCAGCCTTTCCTTGTACGAGAGGTGCCCCATCCCTCTAATCTTGGTGGTCTCCTCTGGACTCACTCTGACAGGTTCATGTCCTTCCTGTGCTGGGACCCCAGATGCAGTGCTCCAGGTGGGATCTCACCCAGAGGGAGCAGAGGGGCAGAATCCCCTCCCTCCACCTGCTCTCATGCTGCTCTGGATGCAGCCCAGGATGGGATTTGCTTTCTGGGCTCCAAGTGCACATTGCTGGCTCATGTCCAGCCTCTCACCCACCAGCACCCCAAGTCCTTTTCCCCAGGGCTGCTCTCCATCTGCTCATCCCCAGCCTGGATTGATATCAGGGACTGTCCTGACCCAGGTACAGCACCAGCACTTGGTCTTGTTAAACCACATGAGTTTCCCATGGGCCCACTTCTTGAGCTTGTCCAGGTCCCTCTGGCTGGCATCCTGTCCTTCAGGGGTGTCGGCTGCATCACTGAAGACTGGCCAGGCAGAAGGCTGCATGGTATGTTACAGCTTTAATGGTGTCATGGATGTAAAAATACCAGGAGAGCAGCACTGGGGATCCTTGTGCATGGGGCAGCATGTGGTGATTCTTCACAGGGCCAGCAGTTGATGCCTGTGCTTTTGGCATCCTTTTTACTGCAGGTACCACAAACCTGACTCTACGCTGTTTTTCCGATGTCCCTCTATCCCCAGTGCCCTCTTCTTTCACAGAGTACGTTGCTCCTGTACTTTGCTTTTCCATAACAGATGATGCCTGGTTTTGGTCTTGTTCTGGCTCTTCCTTTGTGTTTAAGTGCCAAAATATATTTTTTCTTCCTTTAAGAGGCTTTCAGCTAAATCTGTAAACTGGGATTTGCAGCAAAATTATTAGTATGCTTTAGGGCAATTTTTGATGGGCTGAAAAGAATCATGGAAGAATAGTCAGATGTACATGCTGGATCAGCAGCTTCAGCTGTTGTAGATAGAAGAAAGTAGTTAAAGGCAGAACATGCAGTTAATGGTGCAAGTCTGAGATTACAGCTCGGTTGTTGAAAGTGGACAAAAAGGATTGTATTTCAGTACATAATAGTACTTTATTTTAGAACTATCACAGTATCATAAATAGTTTGCTAACGTACTCAGACATCTTAGTGGTTAGCTTTCAGTGGCTAACCATTTGTCAGCAAAAGCTCTTGAAATAAGTTTAACAAATAGCCTTGTGCTGAGAGAATGAATCTTCACAATTGTTTGGAAACAGTGTTTTGGAGACTTGAGGACATTCTTTTTCAAAAACTAATGTTTCAAAGATGAAACATTCAAATAACTTGAATGTGCCTAATCAGATGAAGTTTGAAGAAGGTCAGGCCAAAGCTGAATTGGGTCTGATGTATCAACACATTGTGAAAAGTGCACAAAATAAGATTTCTGCAGCACGTGTTTCTGTTGAGCACTGTTGGACAGTAGACATCCGCTACAGATCCTGGGTGCAGCACCTTTGTGCAGGCTATGGATGCTGCCAGCCTGTGGTATCCTGCATGAGCAGGAATGAATAAGTAGATCAGATAGGCAGTAATAACATGAGTCTTGGTTAGGTTTGTTATTAATCACTGAGTGTGGTGTTTGTTGTTGTAATTGTGATTCTGACCAAAGCAGAAAATTGCAGTTGCTTTAGCAGATTAGATTTTGCATTTAATTTGGCACATGGCCTCTTTAAACATAAAGCTAGGCATTAAGATATGTGGGAACAGGGAAGAGAGTGCTGCCTTTCAAAGAACACACACCATCTTGGAACCTCACAGCAAATACTCTCCTTCTTTGCATTTCTTCACTTACATTACTCTGCATTTATTTGACAACTTGGATATATGTACAAATAAATGAAGCAAAATCTTCAGAATTCATTCTATTGAGTTGAAGTTGATCTACGAAAGCTTGACTTCTGACATGACGAGACAATTGAGCTGGTAGAAAGCTCACTGCAGCAATGAGTTGAAAGGTCTTTGCTTCACATTCCCAATCCTCCTGGTTCCACTCCTTCCAGGGTGCCACCACTGGCACTTGTGTTGCCTCAACTCACCCACTCTTGACAAAGCTGTCTGTGTTTTCACTAGATGATTTATGAAGGGATCTAGTAAGGAGCAGAACTGCCATAAGGTAAGTGGGAGAAATGTGCAATGACATGTAGGAAAAAAAAAAAAACTTAAATACAACCTTTGATCTTGAACAAACTCATATTTTTAATAGGGAGTATTTTATTTTAACTCTTACTAGAAGATATTTTCCTTTGTATGGTATCAATGCTGGTTGTTTAATGTGAAATATTGGATGTTTATGTATTCAGTACTTGCTGATCTTTAGAGAAATTAAACTGAAGCTTGAACTACTGAGCAATCAGAGGTGTTTCTTGTTTCTTAAATGAAGTAGGCACTGCATTAGAAATTAAAATGAGGCCATTTCAAAACTTGTGTTTAACTGCACAACTTTCTAGACTGAAATATATTTCCAGATGCTTTGAAATCTGTCTGCTCCCTTCAAAGCGTGAGCTCCTGGAGGCTCCCAGAATGTAGGCAGCAAGATGCCTGCATCTTATGGCCCCTACTGCTTCAGTGTTTCTGTAGTCTAGGTGCTATGGAACAAGCAGGAGTGAAAGAAGGAATTGTTATCCCAAGACACTTAATGAGAATGAAGCATCTGTCCCATCAGCTGTATTTCAAATATCAGTTCAGTTGACTGATTAAAAATCTTCATTGGATGTTCAAATATAGGAGGAGATTCTGGTAGTCTGTGGGGCGCTCAGCTCCTCTTGTATGGTTGGGAAGAAAAAGCACAGCTCTGACTATTTTTTTCCAGAGGGCAAAGCAAGAGTGGCTTAATTTAGTGAAATTCACTGTGCTCAGTATTTGCTCTGTCTAGCTGCCCTCCTGCCTCTCTGTGGAAGTTCATTCACACTGTATGGTGTGCCTCCATCTCAGATTGAAATCACCATTATCAGATGAGGAACTCCTGCTTCCTGCCTTGCTTTTGCATGCCTGTTCTGGTCCTCACTGGAGGGATCTTGCTTACTTCACTAACCCTGGGAAAGTGGTAGTTTTTAGCCATACTATTGTGTTGAACCTTCTCACCAAAGGCCTGACAAAAGTCAAGGAAGATGGAAGGGTTAACACCTGGTTAAGATGGCTTTTGTCTTGAAGAGTTCCTCTTCAGTGACTGCGGTTCATGGTTCAGAACCTCAGATCCTCAGGTAAACTGGAGCAGTGGAGCAGGAAGATTTTGTCCAGAGCAGAAATTGCCAATGTTAAAGAAAACAAACCATGGCCCTTTCTCTCTACCAATAAATGCTATATGGCTTGAAGAATCATGGAATAGTAGAATGGTTTGGGTTGGAAGGGAACTTTGAAGGTCATCTAATTCCAACCCCCTATCATGGGCAGGAACACCTTTGTGGATGGAGCCCCATCCAACCCAGCCTTGAATGTTTCCAGGGATGGATCCTAAACTTCCCTGGGCAACCTGTGCCAGTGTTTCACCACCCTCATGGTAAAAAAATACCATCCTTATATCTAGTCTAAATCTACCCTCTTTTAGTTTAAAACGATTACCACTTGTCCTGTCACAACAGGCCCTGCTAATAAGTTCATCCCCATCTTTCTCATAAGCCCCCTTGAAGTGCTTTCAGAAGAGGGCATGTTGTTACCAACTCTATTTAAAAGAAATCAAAAGGGTTGTCAGAGGTTTTTTTCATTTTTTAATCATAGGCTAAATTAGCATTTTCTCTTTCACTGTGATTAATTTATATAAATGTTTATTTGGAAATTGTTTTACAAAATAATATAGAGACTTCCAGAGCTTAAAATATTGCTACCCATCACCCAAAAAATGACAACACTTAACATCAAAGTTAGAATTAAATATAGCCAGTGGGAAGTGCATTCAAAATGTTCTGACAGATGAGTAGAAGGAAATATGTTCGTAAGATTAAGTAACTGTTTATACAATTCAGAAATGACTGGAAATAGTCAAAAATAGCTAAATAAAGAGCAGGTTATTTGAGAAGATCTGCTTAAGATTTTTGAGAGGAAAATACATGCAAGTTCTTGACTCTGGAAATGATAGTGATAAATTTGTAGTGACAGGAATTAAATAAAAGATGTTTACAGTGCAGAAAGACCATGCTAGAGGTGTTTGAAAATGGCTTTTAAACCTGGAATTTCCTTCCTGTTCTCTATACCACTTGGAACAAGCGAGGATAGCAGCAGTAAAACTTTTGTTGGCTGGAGAGACTGGATAGAAAAGTTTGGTTTGTTGCTGGTTTTTGTGGTTTTTTATTACTTTGATGGTTTATTTAAAGCCATAAACAGTGCTGCTAATAAGCTGCAGGTAATAAATTCATCTTATTCACAGCTGGTAATCTCAGAAATGATAAGGAATTTTGCTATGGTTTTCAAATTTCAAATATAACTTTAAAGGGCAGATCAGACTCAAACATTCTAGTTAATATGGGCATCATTATAACAATAGAATACTCTAAACTGGGTTTGGCAACAGCATTGTGGTAAATAATTTGGCAGAGCATTATACTTCTTATTACCTGAAGTGATCAGTTATCTCATTTTTTGCTCCAATCCCAGTTCAGCTGAAGCCAATAAAGACCTCACCATAGACTTTGACAGGATCAGAATCAAATACTTCACAACTCACATTTTCATGACCTGTGGTGAGGAAGTGCACTTCCATGTGGTACTTTGGTTTTGCTGTTCTAATGCATTCACAAAAAGTCCAACAACCCCCCCAGCCTATAAATGCATAATTGATAGATCACATAGCAAGCTTTCTTATCACAGCATGAAGCAGGTTCAGTGATTTATTTTTCAGTTGACAGAGCCAGAGATCACTTTCCTGACCCTTATTATTTGCCCTAATTAATAAACTGTCTTGTTTTATAAGAAGTTGCATGCCGTAATCTTCTATGATGCTAAAAAGAGTGTTCTGGAAAACTGCTCAAGGCAATGGCTAACAGCATTTAGTGTGACATGTTTAAAACAGAATATGTGTGTTTGCCAGTGTTTTGTTATGACGTTTCTGTTTTCAACTGTCAGAGTAGATCTCTGTTAAATCACTTAAAATCCACTGTCTTTCCTAATGGTCCTTGAAAGAAACGCCAAAATCAAAACACTGATAATTTACATCTCTATACAAGTTAATTTGCTGCTGCTTTGCTCCTCAAAGTCGTCCTCCTCCTCTTCCTACCTAATCACAGAATGCTTTGGCTTGGAAGGGACCCCCATAAAGATCATCCAGTTCCAGCCCCCTGCCATGGGCAGGGATGCCTATCACACGACCAGGCTGCTCAGAGCCCCATCCTACCCGGCCCTGAACATTTCCAGGGATGGGGAGGTCACAGCTTCTCTGGGCAGCCCTTGCCAGCGCATCACCACCCTCACAGTAAGAATTTCTTCCTAATACCTGATCTAACCCTGGCCTGTGTCAGTTTAAAGCCATTCCCCCATGTCCTCCTACATGGCCTTGTAAAGGCCTCTGAAGTACAGTTGGTTGCTGCTTTATATATTCTAATAGCAACTCCATTTTCAAAAGAAGCTGCGTGTAAAATTTGAAAGTGTGGCAACTTATAAATTAATAACTCCCCATAGTCTGTCTCTTGTTGATTTTCCATCTGTTAACCCTGCTGAATCATGAGTTCTCAAAAGAGACAAGATATAAGGTAAGAGTGTCTCAGGCCAGGAGTAAGTGTTTGAAAGAAGGAAAACACACTCAACCCAGACAACTGGCATTAAAAGGAATTTTCTCCCTCTACAAGGAGAGGTAAGTTTACACTGTGTTCAACTGAATTTTAAACTTTGCTCCTTCTTTGTAGTAAGCAGGATGTGTCTTGCAAATTGTCATGTTACGTGCAACCAGTGTTGGAATGTCAGTCCCTGCATATTTTCAGGATCTAAGGTGCAGACTCCTTGATTAAATTTTAGTGTTTTACTCTACTGAAAGGGCACTTTACTGCCCAAAGCACTACACCATTGATGTTTACCAGTTACTCCCTCTTTAAGTTTTTTGATTAATTATGAAGGACAAGACTTTTGCTTGTATTACATGGAATCAGTTGCAAATGATTTGTAGGAATAGTAGAAAAATCAAATTCCCAATGATTGAATGGGATGCTGTACAACTTCTCTAGTATATTTAAAATGTGACTTTGCCAGATTAAAGAATCTATATATGCTCACAAGCCCTGTGAAATCCCTTTCCTTGAAAGTGTTCCTATCAGTTCCATTTAGTTAATAGTTTTTGTGTCCCAGGAAAAATCTAGGTAAAAGTGTGCTCTAGAGCTCAAAATGCACATTAAAAATTTTAAAAATTGTTAGCTAAATGAAAGGGAAATATGGGAGAATGTTTTTGCAAGCTTATAATTGCATAGCTTCTCATAAGCTTGTATTTTGATTGTCAACAGTGACCTCCCACAATTCACTTATTTCAGTCTTACAGAACTTCGAGAACTTCAAGATGCTTTCACAAGTAGGGTAAAAGTGAATTGAAACATCCCAATGTGGGGATTCTCCCATCTATCAACAAGAAAGAAGCTGTGGAGAGATTTGTGACTCTCCAAAAGCCATGGTGAAGTTTTATGAACAGGAACACCAGTGGCACTGCTATCAGCTGCATTGCATGTATTTTTCAAAGGACAAGACTTCATTGTGTAGCACTGTCAGTGTACCCTCTTTATATTCCAAGATTTGGAGTGTTCTCATTATTACAAATGCATTTACAGATTGAAAATCTCAGACCAATTTTCTGCATCTCACTCATCAGCAGTGTAGCTTCTAGTATGTCAAAAACAATAAGATTCAGTGAGATGTTACATATTCATTTCAACCTTTAATCCTTTAAGTTACATTATGAAGTGGATTGTAGGCACCAAATTGAAATATAATTTGCTGTTGTCAACATTGACTCAATGAGAGGGAAAAAAGGGGGAAGTAGTTTCTTTTAAAAAACTTAATTGTGTGTGTGTTAACTGTACAGCCACCGTCAAACAAGAAAACACCAGGCTGACGTTTCCTGTGAGACCCTCTGCTATGGCTCCCCGTGGTGAGGAGGTGAAGGGACACAAGTGCTGGGCAGCAATTTGCTCAGCAAGATCTGTAGGCTACATAATGCTGGGGGGTGATCTTTTAATAAGATGTAAAATTAATGGTGGCTACAAATGCAGATACAGAAACTGTCTTGATACAGTGAACCAATAACTCCCTGAAGTTCTTGACTCTTGGTTATTGATCTAATATGATATTTCATTCTACTTAAAGGTGTTGTTTTGTCATCCCTGTAGTGCAAGACACACATATCAAAGTGCTTCTGTGGGGTAGTTTGGCCTTTGATTTGAAAGTTAAATGTCTCTCTCAACATTTCAGTTTTTAAACTATGAAAGAAACATTAGCTGTGAAACCTGGGTAGTTTTTTAACAAGGGACAAATCTCTAGATCTTTGCTTACTATCCCCTGGCCCACAGTACTCTACTTACTCTCTTTGACCTGGTATTTACTGTTGAACATCAAAACAACTTGATTTAAGTATACTTTGTCTGAATTGTGTGCCATGTAATGAGTGCTTCCTTTTGATGCAAAATTATAATCATAAAAATACAACAAATTAAGTCGTGTGACCAGCAATGTCTAAAACAAACTAGTGTAATCCAGTAGCAGTACTATATATATATATATTTGAAAGATCAAGTCATGAAATAATTTTCACACTCGAATCTATTACAAGAGGAATAGAAATTCACACAGCAAAGAAGTGAATATATCAAACAACAAAGTAGACTTCTTATGGTGGTTTAAAGTACTAAGTCACAAAAAATGGTTAGTGTCAATATAAGCAATTAAAATACTGTTCTTCCTGAAGAAAAAGAAGATGAACCTATTAATGAAACATCAATAGTTTGATGGGATAGCTCAAAGTGCATATGGAAGAGGGCAGCAGTACAAGACTTGCTCTTTATGGATTCCCTCCTCTTAGCACAGTGACTTTGTGCAAAGAATGGTCCTGCAGCCTTTGCAACAGGTGACCTCTTTTCCCAAACGGGAACTTAACTTGTTCCTGGTTGTCCAAAAGATCTTTCACATTTTTGTAAATCATCTTGCAATATGCAAGGTAGCACACACTTTTTCAAAAGTATCTTATCACAGAATCACCAGGTTGGAAGAGACCTCTGAGATCATCGAGTCCAACCCATGCCCTAACACCTCAACTAAACCACGGCACCAAGTGCCACAACGTTCCAGTAATCCCCCCTCACCCCAGAAGGAGGTTTGTGACTAGGGCCCAGGAAGAGACATGGACTTTTGAAACACCCGTGCATTTCTCAGGGGCCCTGGATAAGGGGGTGGGGGCACGTTGTGTTGTCCATCTGAAGTAACCGCTTGCTCGTAAGTGGGTAGTCCTGAATCGTCAGTTCTGGGAGGAAGGGGGTTTAAAGAAAACTCTTCATGCCTTCTGAAGATGTTGGCTGAATTACGTCTTCTGCTTCTTATGTAATCCAAGTGCCTAAACAAAGGTAACAGCAAGTAAGTGGAAACTTCTTCTTTATAGGGAAGCAAGAATGTGAAGTCTTAATTACAAAATAAACAAAACCCAAAACAACCCAAAAAACCCCACAAGAGAAAAAAACATGCCTTCAGTGATCACAAAGACCAGAAGCCAAATACTCTCTCCAAACCACAGGTTAAGAATAGCTCAGTGATGTGAAATTTACAGGGAAGAGGAAGCACAGAATCCTCTTATAGTCTTTTCAAGTTTAGGACAAAGGAACAAGCAGGATTAGAGAATTGGTAAAAAAGCATTTCCTCCAAACTTCTTCATCATCTACTTCTACAATTACTTCATATCTGAGGTAGAGCATGTGCCATGAAGAGCATATAGCCTACTTGAAAGTGCCAACAGAACACATTAGACTTCCCATTGCAGGCCCCAACCTACTAAAATTATTCCATCATCTTAGTAAGAATATTTTGGAACCAAAGACACACAAACACACACACTAAAAAAAAAACAAACCCAAAGGTTTGGATGTGCAGTATTGTTTTATGTTTTTGTGTTATTAACTGCAGCATAACTACTGCTAGTGCTTGCTCACTTAACTTTGCTTCTAGGCAAATAAGAACCAGAACTTCCACTGGATTCTCTGAGAATACAGTTAGACCAACCCACAGTGACTTTTAAATGCCACTCTTAAGCAAGAGTTTGTTTTGGTGTGTGTTTGGGTTTTTTAAGCAGTGAAATTCCTTACCCCGGTGTTTGCCTTGATTTGCATCTGCTCTTGCAGCAGTAGAAGGTAATCAGTGCAATTATAACCAACAGGACTCCAGCAGCAACCAGGCTGATGAGCAGTCCTGTGACGTTAACCTTTTGTAGTGCCTCATCACCTGAAGAGAAAACATTGGTGATTTTCATTATGTGTTCTTTCCATCTACCCAGTCTGCAGTGTACACTGTAAAATACTACTTTTGCTGTGCTTTAAGGCTGGTCCTTCCCCAAATGTCTAACTTGCTGTGAGAAGCTGTAAATCTGTGCAACACAACCCAAGAGTATCACTTCACAGTCAGCGTAAAGCAAAAGGGAGTAGATATCCCCTTTTCTCCACATAAAACTGAGATAAGTTGAGATGCCTGTCTTCTAATGCCTTCCAAATATTCCTTCATATACTTGTGACCTTGATCAGGCTGTAGATCTTTCCTCAAGTCCAACTGACCATTTTTTATTAAACATCTGGCATCAGACTACTCTGAGCCTAAATCAGGCTGCTATATTACTATTAAAGAAATGGGGAGAAAAAACCAAAGCAAAACCACAGAGAGCAGCCACAGAAGTACTGTAAAGTTTACCAATTGTGTAATAAAGAAATGGTCAAGGAAATTATAGTTTTTACTTACAGACCTATAATGGATCCCACTTGAAGACGCCTCAGTTTTATAATATAATTAATGCCTTGTATAATTAAATATACTTGTACAGTTCACAGTGGTCTTCAGTAAAAAGATAGTTTCTGATTTCCTTAACTGAATGCATGATCTATTAAGAATGTACTACTACAACAACCAGAAAATATTGCAATACAAGAAAAAAGTAAAAATATGACTTACCTATTTTTATTTTAGTGCCTTTAGTTGAATAGTCTTTCCAAAAATCCATCTACAAAACCCAAAAAGAATCAGATTTATATGAGATACATAAGTGACAGGCCTATTGGCTTATTTTTAATATGGTACCTTGGGCAAAATTTAACAATGGCATAAACAGAAATAACTCCTGCTGAAGGATTTGTATTTGCTCATCTCATGGTATTTTTCTTATACAACTTTGCATTAAAATTCCTCAAATGCCAGTTGGAAAAAGAGAAAAGTGTATTTAACCATCCAGTGTTACCACATATTTCTGCCTGATTACAGTAGAAGTTAGGATATATTTTGGCACCAAAAAAATGCTTACAATTATTTTCTGTAAATCCCTACAAGAGTATTTGAGGCAAAGTTAAGTTCTTAAGAATCTGACATCTGCATGAACAGTGCTTGAATTCATATCAGCTAGGAAAAATAATGGGATTCATTTAAGAGAAAAACTTTTACATTGTATGGTCATCAGGCATTAAATGTGCTTAATTATAATTTTCACTTTTGCTACCTAGCAAAAGACTCCAGCAAGATTTCAATTTAACAATTAACCTTTTTCTTAGGAAAGTGTTAGCAATGGCAAATTATCCCTTCCACCTTCCAAATAGGAGTGTATGCCTTGCTCTTTCTGCAGCTTAGTGCAGAGCACACCTAGAGTCACAAAGAGATTCTTGCTGCATGTGCAACAACCAGTCTTCAGACCATCCTCATATTCCTTTATTGGGCTGAAAGGTTTCTCATTGTTTCTTTTTTTTATACATAACAGGTTTCTTCTCAGCTACGCCTGGGCAGGGAGTTAGAATATGGTGTGATAGGAGTACTCAGCAATAGCTGAACTGCAGACTTGCTCCATACTGGCCTCTTACAAAACACTGCTTTGGCATGACACAAGGATGCAATCAGCCAATTCATACAGAGAACATGTGCAACACATTTAAATTGGATGCTGAGAAGTTACTAAAAAATCCAGGAGTCTGAAAATATAGGAATATCCACAGGTGGGACTTCTGAAGCTTCATTTCTATTTGTTTGCAGAATTAAAGTCCACATCTAAAGTCTTTAAGACAATAATACATATTTAAGTGCATTGACTGCGTATCTAAAACAAGAACTCCAGGTAATTGGGATATCCACTTTTGGAGTAAAATAAGTAGTCATCTTTAAGTGCTGTGTTAGAGGAGTTACAGTATTTGTGTACAATGATTTATGTTGCAATAATTTGTGTACAAAAATAAGGTTATTTAGCCAATAACCTCCCTCACTATATTAAATTCAGTTTGAACTGCTACCGTTTTATGAGGGTCTTCAAAAATTTCTCTTGCTTCTTCATAATTGCACACTTCTTCGTAGCATTCTCTTTCCAGGTTATCAGCTGTGAATGCTTCAAAATCAAATCTGTTGTTCAGAAGATGTCGTCCAATGAATAAATTGGCCTCCCTTGCAGATGTGAACACTAAAAATAAAAATCAAGTTGATTTAAAACAAGTTAGGAAGGCTAAATTTGGTATTTTAAAAGAATGGTAAAGATCGTAAAGGAGCACATTGGGATAGTTTCTTTCCCTAGCATCTCTCAGCTACATACAAGAAAAAGAAATATCAAGGTCTCCTCCTAAAATATCTTCTTCACTACTATCTTTTCTAACTCTGTAACATAAAGTAAACGTATTTTCCTTTCTTGTAAGCCATCTCAGCTATTCCTTATTCTGGCCAAGAGAATTTAATTGTCATAAGAGCTGTTGGTCAAGTTTTGGTGTGACCCTTTCTGGGATGTGAGCAACAGTTTTTACTGGAGCTCTTACAAAGTAATAGTAACATAAAGCAGAATTCAGTCAGGTCCAAAGTAAGCAACACCCTGCCCTAGTAGGGGAAGGAGGCAAGGGAGGAGGCCAGGGTGGGAGAAGGAAAAAACCAAATATACACTTATCAATATTCTGGTATCTGTGAGTACCAAATTTTATCTACAGAATTTGGTTTTTAAATCACAGCAGCAGACTCCTATTCATTCTACAATTGTTTTCTTTTCACAGTACTGCCATCGAGCTTTATGTAAAGGTGCCTTATAACCAAGTTTACTTGTTTTAAATTTGTCCATGATACGAATTTTACTGACAACAGGCATTTCTGAAGACATTTAATTATTCTCTTCTTTTGTGCTCCGTGAGGCCTCATGGAGTAAGTTGTGAGGTGAGATTCTGGAACAATGAATGAAATTATGGAAGGCTTTGGAATACAGGAATGTATTTCCTCACTAGGCATTTTCGATAATCAAGTTTTAGCCTGCTCTTGCTACAGCTTATTATGGAAAAAAAAAAAAAAAATTGTTTTAGTACAAAACTAGGTTTCTGGCTTGATTTTCAGTGAAAGCCTAATCTGTGTCCAAGAAATTCAGGCTATTTGGTTGAGCAAAATGGCTAGAGGATTATTTTTGCCATGTGTAATGCAGAAACAGCATTGTTACATACCAAGCCGAATGGCTAAAAAAGGACAGGAGATTGAGGAAAAAGTTACTCAGCTACAAATTAGCTTTGTGTTCTTGTTAGCCTGTTTGGCAAGATTATCACATCGCTCAGGAATTTTCACCCTAATAGTTACTGTTAGATCTTGCAGTGGTATCTCATAACACTTTGCTCTCTGAAAACTGCAGCATAACTTACATATTGGTTGTTTCTGTCTTTTATATTATAGTATATTTAAAGAATATTACAGCATGCATTTATATAACTTACATACTGTTACAGTGTATACTGAAGCAGCTACACATGTGCACATGCATTTGTCTTTGTTATTCTAAAGCAATTGCAAGAAAATCTAAGCTTAAAATATTTATACTATACCTACAAGCAACCAGAGAAAAGGTCTTAACAAAACAAAACCAAAAAACCAAACCCCCAAACCAAAATCAAAACTCCCTCAAACCCACAAGTGGAAAGGGAAAAGAATTACATGGGAAAAAAAATATTATCAATATTCTTGGTTCAGTGCAAATTACAAAAGTAACTTCGTTCTTCTGAAGCAGAGATCTTCAGTTTTGCTCAGCAGTGTTTCACTCTTTATCATGCAAGTAGTATTAGCTGTCCTTCTGAATTACCTTAGAGAACTGATGCATTTTATTTGAAATGAAATATATAAGTAAGTTGCCTGGAACCTAGAACCCTCAATTCCCAGGGATACATGGACCCTTTTCTCTTTTCAAGATTTTTTTATCCATTTATCTGCACTTTTTTCACTTTGTCACATATCTCTGTATCTCCATCTCTGACTTATTTGCAACCCAGTTATTAAGACAGTTTTTGAAGAATGAAACAGATGGATTTGAATTGTCTTCTAAATGTGAGGGACCTGGATGCAGTTCTGCAGTGCTTAGTTTGATAAAATGATCCATGCAGTTTTAGGATGCCCAGCATTTAATTAAAAATACAACCCCACAATATGCTCAGTGAAGTAGCTCTGCTGGTAAAAGATGCTCAGAAAATGCTGAAGGGGGACCTCTCAAGGCAGGTACCTCATACCTTTGGCAACTGTTCTACTTGTTAAATTATTGGATAAAGGGTTTGGCCCTTCTCTTTCCAACTCTATCTTTAAAGGAGGAGTGGTCTGGGCCTATTGTCAGGAGAGAGTTCTCACAGGAACTCACAGGAAAGAGGCAGCCTGGCGTTTTAAGCCCAGAGCAATATGGATTTTAACAAATCATCTGTCTCAAGCATTTTTCTGCTAGCCATTGTTTCTGCTCCACATACTGCCCTTAAGGAGTCTCCTGCTCAATGTGATGACCTTTTAAAGTCTGTCTTAAGATTTCAGCACTCTTTGTCCATTGGGAAGACTGAACAGCTAAGTTAGAAATTCCTTTTTGAAGTCTTGATGCTTAAAATCTTAAGCATCACATGGCTTTGCTTGTAGTGCTTGAGTCCTGGGGAAGTTATTTGTTTTCACATGACTTCCTCTCCACTTCTCTTCCTCTGAAGTGAAGAACTGCAAAAGCAGCACTATGCTTATCTTTTCAGGTGTTGTAAGGGGGTCTGCTACTAAGAGAAAATACCAATTTCAAAAAACAACCAAATGAACCCTTCCAAATACAAAGCAATTTCAGATATACAAATACAACTTTGATGTGCTCAAGTAGTACCAAAGCAGTACTGTCTTAACACAGATTTCAAACTTTTTGAATTTTGATGTTACTTAAAGGATTCTGGTTGTATCAACCACAATAATCTCAGAGGCCTGGAAAAAGTTCAGTTGTCCCAATCTGCATTTATTACTAGGTCTGATAAATACTTGATATTAACACCTAAGTCAATTATCAATCATTTCAGCAAAAGATATTAAAATAATCTGAAATTAAGCATAAAAGAATTTTTTTTAAAAAAGTAAAAAAAAAAACCCAAAAAACCAATAAAACCACCAAAAAACCCACCCTCAAAACAACAACCAAAACAAGAACAACAACCAAACAACAATTAAAGAAGCCAGCAAAGCAAAGTTAGAAACAATTTTGGAAAGCATGAGATCATGTTAAAACTAAATTACCATCTTTCCATTCAGGTTGCTTCAAGGTATTTAACCTCCCAGGGCAGTGAGGAAACGCGAACATCATCACATGCAGTTGACACAGCACTACCAAAAACGTGAACATGGCCGTGGTCTGTCAGACAGAAACTAACGTGAGTTAACAAAGAATGACAGCGCAATCTTCTGAAGTGTCAGCGATGAACCCTGAGTGAATCCTGTCAATGAAGTCATCCAGCGCAAGCATCTACACGCACTCGAGTCTAATGGGTCCCTTGAAGAAAGACACCGATCCGAACTGGTCCTGCCTGTCTCTTGCGGAGTTCTCGTTGTGTAACATCCGCACATGTCACCGGGGCCGCTCTCGCCACCTCCTGCTCTGCCCTCCCGGCCAAACAGAGCGGCAGCCCCATTCGCAGGCTAATTGACAGGGAAAGAGCCCCCGCAGGGTGCCCCAGGTACGCTCTGAAACTGCAGAGCCTTTGCTGCCGGAGCAGGTAATAAAAGCTCCCCGACGGGAACAGGTACAAAGCCCGTTTTGTCAGGAGTGTGGAACAAATCCGTAACTCTGCACGGAGTCACCCGACGCAGGTAAAAACACGATCACCGCCCGAGGCGGAGACGTGTGACAGCCACTCGGGGGCACCGCCGGGCGCTCCCGCAGGGCGCTCCCCCAGGGCTGCCCCACTGCTCCCCGTGGCCAGGGCACAGCGCTCTGCCACCCCCGCTGCCGCAGCCGCCCCGACCCGAGCAGCTCCGGGGGGCAGGAGGAGGTCCTGGGGAGCGCCCACGGCCGGCGCGGCAGGGAGAAGGAGCACCTCATCCCGCTTCCCGCTGCTTTACCTGTCCCGGCGGGATCCGAGCGGAACGGCTCACGGGACAGCCTCTCCCGGGCTGTGCGACGGGGGTGGGACAGCCTCTCCGAGCAGTGCGGCAGCGGCGGCGCTTCCTGGAAGGGCGCGGCGCAGTCACGGGGCTGCTCCCGGGCCGCCCCCGCCTGCGCTGCCCGGGCCCCGGCTGGGGCCGCCCTGGGCGGGGGGAGAAACGACCCTGGAGACTGGCGAAATAGGGGTCGTGGGGAAAGCTGGGGCCGTCGGAGAGGCCGCTGGGGCGGCAGTGCTGGGGCTGTCGCTCGGGCACTACCCTGGGCTTTGTTTCCAGACACCTGTCTGATCTCTCAGCCCCCGCCCGGAGCCCGGTGCGGCGTAGGCAGCACGTCCTTTCTCCTTCTGCAAACCCCTTCTACTGTGAAACCTGACTTTTTGTGCCTTGGGTTAATGGCGGTGCTGAGAACCTGCTTTGGGTTTTGCTTCCCCCAGAGGAAAGCGCAGGGTGTGCTGATGGCGGGCTGCCGGCTGAGTAGGAGCCGGGGCAGGGTGTGCCTCCCCGGCCGGGAGTGGCAGCGAGATTTCTGCTGCACGGTTGACCAAGCACCTACCTAACAGAGAGATAACACTTACCTAACTATTATGAAGCCTTGCCTCCACCAAGCTTTCCGAGCCAGGCAGCTTATCACGGCGGGGCAAGGACCAGCAGTAGTTTTACACACGTGAAAACAATTTTTTGGTTGTTTTTTGTTGTTGTTGTTGTTGGGGTTTTTTGTTTGTTTGTTTTGGTTTGGTTTTTTTTGTTGTTGGTTTTTTTGTTTGTTTTTTCTTTTGTTTTCTTTTGGGGTTTTGGTTTGTTTGTACGTTTTACTCTTTGTGATTTTTTTTGCTTGTTTTTGGTCAGTGATGGTAAACCTTAACCTTACAGGCTAGAAAGTGGCAGAAGTGGTTCCCTGAAATGCAGGAGGCTCATTTGCACCAGCACACACCTATTCCAGGAGCTCCCATTGCTCTCCTTCCCAGAGCAGAGAAGCAGCCCCGCATGGAGGCCAGGCTGAGCACATAGATCTGGGGCTCTTCTGTCTTCTCCGAAGGACAAGATAGAAGCAATTAAGTACTTCACATTTGCTGTAAGGATTTGTTTAATACTGCATGCTGGGAACATTAACTATGTGAAAAATTTTGGGATAGGCTGGGTTGGGTTAAAAGCTGCACAGCAAAGAAACTCTTCGAGACACATGAGTGGAATGATTTTGCTACCAGGAAATCCAGGGACTGACAGTGATTTGTGTCTGTGCTTGCATGTCTCCAGTAGTGGCTCTGGACTGTATTCTTTATTTAAGTGCTGGAGTGACTTGTATATACAGAAGCAGGAAAGAGTAGAATGAGGGGGTATTGGATAACACTAGTGGAAGTGATCAGAAATTCCCTGGAGAAAACCAGAAACTTCTGATGTGTGAAATAAGGAGAACTGTTTGGGGGAGTGATGACTGTAGTTAAATATTTACTTTATGACATCAACACACTGCAGTTAAGAGGTACTTGATGAATATGTAACTTACAGGCTGGGATGGCTCTAATGCTTTTTAGCTGGTGGCGATCTCAACAGAATATTCTGTATTTTGGTTGTGTATGTGCTTATAGCACAGTGGAGAACTAAGGTAACAATACTTTAGAAGAAAACATTATAGATTGTTTATTATCTAGATAATACTAAGGAGACAAGAATACATAGGTGCTACATGTTGGAAGACAGGAGAAACTGCTGTTACTTTGTAGAGGACCTAACAGCTTTGTCCCATGCCCCTTTAGTCAACCCTCACCCTGAGTTCCTACCTGACTGTCTCAGAGAGGGTGGTGTCAGCTGTAAAATAGCTGCTGACAGCTCCAGTGCGAGGGCTTGAATGTACAAGGACTCTGTGGTGCAGGTAAGTAAAATACCTGCATGCCAATGTGGGAACTTCTTGTGTGTTGTAACAACAACTTAGTGTGAGGAAACTCTGCTGTACAAGCAGCAGTTAATCTCCATTGTGTTATGCCAGCATTGTGTATCACTGTTAATAGAGAGGGAAAAAGAATTTTGGAATTGCTTATGTATGCCTTCTGGGGAGTGGATGTGAATCTATCCCCTGGCCCTGCCCATATCAGAGGAGAAGGTTCCAGGTGTGTACTGAGACTGATGGATCAGACCCATCCAAACTCTCCGCTGGAACTCATCCCTGCGCTAAAGATGGAGGAGCAATGCAGTAGAACTCTGGTGGGAGAGGCCCTCAGAGCTTTAACACTCACCAATGGTTACCCAAATGTTTCTGACTGTGCAGCTTTTAGCAAAAAATTTGTGTCTTCTGTCTCTGTGTGCGTGGGTGCTCATGCAGGTGTGGTGGAGGTTTTTCAAAACCATGTGACATGAAACATAAACAGTATAGTTTATTTATTCCTGAGATGTAACAAGAAAATATTAAATTGTTATACATTGGGAAAACAGGACAGCGTAGTCTTTTGCTTTGGAAAAGACTGTAACTTTCTCCTGTGTGTCCCTCTGAGCTCAGCCTGTGTGTTTCCAGCTCTGTGATCTTGAGGACTGGCAGTGAAATCCCCACTCAGGGTGGCTATACAGGTAAATGGATGGGTGAAAACTTCTGCAATAGGTAATGACTGGAAGTGTGCTTGAGTTCTGGTTTGTTATGCAGATCATAGAAAAGGTAAAGATAAGTAAAAAAGGGTGCAGCAAGTGCTTAGGATAAACAGAATATTTCCCATGTATATGCAGTTTTTAGCATGGCAGAGCAATAAGTACCTTTTGCATGTAACTTTCCTACTTGTGAAGTATTTTTTCAGGTAATATAGCTTTGATTAACAAGCTGTGCTCAGAAGGATGGAACCATCAATTAAGATGTTACTTTCATCAACCTTTTCAGATAAATATCAGAATACAGTATAGTAGATACATAATTAAAAATATTCTGGGAGGTGGAAAATAGGAAATTAATTTATATCACTTGCTTTTAACATTGGGTGAATATATAATTCATATTTCTAAAAATATCTCTACATTATTGACCATACTAGCTAGTACACTTATTTACCTGTATTTTAGAACTTCACTTGTTGCTGTGATGTTTGGTAAAATATTGTTGGAGAAATTAAATATGGTGCTGTTGAATTGAAGCAGAACTCTGCATCCCCTCACAAAAGGAAGATGATACCAATCGAAGATATTCATGCACTGATTATTTGATTTTGAATATACTGATTATTTTGCTGCAAATAAATAGTGGTGTATTCATTTTTACTATTCAGGTATTCATTTCAGTATAGTAAAGAATAATATTCTTTACTGATTTTTGATTTGGAGGACATTGGATCAGGAATGCATCTAATTCCTTGTGAGATGTGTCCTATTCAAATCAGATTGAGGACTTTCTTTTGACTGTTGGATACAGGGTTATGAAAAGTAACACCCTCTATGTCACCCCAATATGCAAATGAATCCTACCATAATTCAAGTAATAAATTTCTTACTGTTCAGTTTCTCATGAAGTATTTATCAGTTGATCTGATAATGAGCTGACATAAATGTGTAATTGAGAATGACTCCTCTGATCAAAGATACTTGGAGCTGTGTATATCTGGTCTGTTCTTTGCAATGGTTTATTTGATACCCTGAATCATATGGTATAGAGTTGTCCTTTATACAAAGCTATTTGAAGTTCTTATGTTTGCTAACTAAATCTCTGACCAGGTAGCTTGATTTAGGAGTAATGCTTTTTACTAGAGGTAATTGAATGTAACAGATTTTAATTATTGGTTTTGTACAGTTAGCATCAAAGGGCTTTGACTATCATATTCAGCAATAAACATGTCAACAAGCAAGTGAACCATATCAGTCTCTTGGAGAAACCTGGTATCCCATTCCACACAGTACATACAGCAGGGAAGGGTTTTTCTAGACCAGGCCATATTTGAAAAAGACAGTTTCTTTTTTTGGTACTCCCTGGTGTCCCTTACACCTTCCTGTAGAAATGTCTGGTTTTTCAGTTATATTGATTGGTCTAATGAAAGACATAATAAATGTTAATAATATTATGTTGGTTGACAAACAGATCATCAAGTAAATCTTTACTTGGAATCAACATTACTATTTTAATGATGTTATAGTAGTATTTTACATGTGCCTCAATTTCAGATATACACAGCACTTCATTTTCAGCTAAGGCTATCACTTCATCCCCATAAGACATGGTGGAGTCTTTAAAGTGTTCATTGTGAGATTCTTTACAATTAAAAAATTGAATTTAGCTGGTTAACTTCTGCTGAAGTTGTTGCTTTTCTCCTTCAGAAGACTGTTAATGATTTTTCCAATTGCAGAAAAAAATTCTGGCACAAATATCCTACGGCAGTGTAGGAGGAAAAGCAAGAAACATGGAAAAACCAAGGTTTTAGTAGCAAAATAATTAGGATTTTAGGGACAGGTTGAAAGATCAATGTCGGTTGTTAAGTTTCAGAATGAGGCATGATTTTCAAAAATATTTTAAGAAAGCCTACACAAAATCTAAATATTTGGTTATTAACCACTAGGCTGTGAGATAGCTTGTATTGGTCAGAAATAATCATTGACGCTTGTAATAATGCATAAATAACAAAAGTAATTATACATGCAATTAATAAAATTTGCTACTGTCATAATATTCTAACCTTTATGGGAAAGTTATTCAACTAAAAATGCTTAGAGAGGGTAAAAACCTTGCAGGGCTTATTTGAAAGGAAACAGAAATATCACCCTCACTGAAGGGGACACAAACACCCACTCTGATTTCAGTAATGGGCCCAGGGCTGCCAGCTCCCACTGCAGACACTGAGAATGCTGCTCATCTAATGGGATTAAAATTCTTCATTGTCAGTTGCTCAAAATTGTTTTAGGTGCAGCAAGTTTAGTAAGACCAGACTTTTTTGCCATGGGAAAGACTATTAGGTTGTGAGACTTCTGCATACATGTCCTGATGTGAGCGTTCCACAAAATGATTTCTGGAAAACTGTCAGCATAAGTTGGCTCATTTGAAACTGTGTGCTCCCAAATTTACATAGGGTGAAAATAATCACGTCAAAACCTTCTAGCGGCACGATGAAAATCTGCTTCTGGCTTTTCTTGCTACAGTTTTGTTGTGCTTTGGTGAGCTACGTTTTGATTAGTGAAACGAGCCTGTTTGGGTTTGGTATTTAAGGCCACTGGGCAAGGACAAAAGCTCTTGGCCTCAAGGGATGTCAATGAGGGGAGGATGCAAAGGAGCTGGGGCCAGGCTCTCTGCAGTGGTGCCCGGTGACAGGACCAGGGGCAACTGGAACAAACTGAAACACAGGAGCTTCCTTCCGAACGTAAGGGAACTTTTTTTTTGCTGAGGAGGTGCCTGGGCACTGGCACAGGTTTCCCAGAGAGGCTGTGGAGTTCATGGAGATATGCAAAGCTGGCAGTAGTGCCCCTTCTTGCGGGTGGGATGGTGGACTCAAATGCCTGACCTCCTCCCAGCCTCAGCCATCCTCTGATTCTGTGATACTGTTTTCTAGCAGAGCCCGAACCGTGATGTTTCCACATTATCTCAACTTGCTGAGGTCTGGAGTTTCTATTTAGCCTCTTAGCCATTTCTGTTGCATTCCCTTGTTTGCCTCAGTAACTCATTTCTCTGTAGAGCTGAGATCTTGGACTTAATCAATTGCCTTTCCCGGCTCTCACTAGAGGGAGCTCTGTGGTGGCCTCTCAGCTTTGTCCTGCAATTCTGTCATTTAGAATTCGTCATGTTCCTGCTGAGGATCTGTTATCAAAGCAGAGAAGACAAAGCTCTGTCTTGGAAAGGTTTCATTTTCTAATAAAATCGATCTTGTGAGTTGTTTGTAGGTGAAGTTGTGTAGCAGCAGACTGGCGGCTTTGGCTGTGTTTTAATCCTGCTCAGCTGCAGCAGTGATGCAGGATTCTGATGTGCACTAATACAAAAGATATTGATGTTTCTATTATGCTTGACACTTATTTTGGTAGCTGTGGAGATATATCTGTAAACTTCGTGTTTGTTGCTGTGATACAGGCAGTTTCTATTTGGTTGATCCACAAGGAATCTGTTTGTGATTGTGGGAGAGTTGCTTGAAGACTTAAGGTGAGAAAGGGATTTTTAAGTTTTCTTTAGACACATAATCTTAAAAATTCAACTTATTTGCAGTGGTGAGTAGAAGCCAACTTTAACTGAGAGAGGTGCTTTTATCTAAGCAGATGTAATGGCTGTTAGGGTTGATAATAGATCACATTTTCATTGTTTTTCATGTTTTAACGTGTATATTTTTCCTGCATATTGTGCTGTTCTTTTTATATTGATTTATATTGATTACAGTTTCCGGAAAATGGCCAAGGACGTTACACCCATATAAAGGGCAAAGTGAATATCACGGATTTTGAAGAAGTAATCAAATGAAGGTTTGAGGGGTTTTAGTCCAAATGAGAGAATGCCACACATGAGGCAAAGACAACATTTCTCTTTCGAGGATGCAGTCATTCTTTGCTATGGTGTAAAAGTGGTTCTAAAAACACTTGTAGAATAGAAAGAATTTTTTCTGAAAAATGTTATTAAGATCAGTGATGACAAGCTGCCTAAATAATCTCTCTGCATAAGAAAATACACAGAAAATTTAGTTAAGCCTCCATACAAAGACTGTTCCAGCAAGGAGTATTGGTACAAATTCTGTCTCTTTTTGCTTTGTGGATCTTCTGTTGTTTCCAACAGAATAGTTTTAGTGACTGCATCCCAGGTGTATATACAATTCTTGACATTTCTATCAAAGGCAAAATATTTCACAGGGGATGGTAAACTCTAATGCTTAGTGAGCATTCCTTCTTGGGAGCATAATCTGTATTACTCCTGGCAGGTAAGCAAGCAATTAATTGACTTGTGCTTTAGGAGAGTCTCATGTTGTCACATTCATGCAAAGCTATTGGTGTGTATTGGAGAAGGTTACTGAACCCTGGCTCAAGATGGCTTGAGGATGCTTTCTATAAAGTTTTTATTTCTGTTTTTTATCTGGAGGTTGCAGAGTTGGAAACTTGGGGAGCAAACTTTTTTTTTTAATTTAAAAAGATGTCTTGGGAGAAGAAACTTAATGTGGTGGGTTTTGCTGGGCCTGTGGCAGAGGAAGTTTGTGCAACATGGAAGATTGCAGGGCCTTCAACAGCCTCCTCCATAAATGCATGAGGCAATTAAAACAGCAATAAGCTATTGGAAGAGGCTCCAATCTTTCACACTGGAAGGGGCTCCAGTGACAGAAGGGGCCATTTTAATTGTGGTGTGGATTATAGATTTTCTTCTCTAAGGAAGAGGGGTTTTGGTGACGCTTTTTTTCTTTAGTTCACCATCAACTCCTTTCCTCAGGTAGTTGAGATCTTCTCTGCTATTTAATTTTTATTCAGAATTCCTTTTGTTCTGCTTCTTTATGTTCCCCTAAAGAGGAGCTAGAGTTGAAACTTTTTTTGTCATCTCTATGCATTAATATTAAATAGTTTTTCTGGACAAAGATGCATCTCATTTTGTCTTTGTGAATTATGATTAACGTATTAATGAAGATGCTCTGGGGACTCACTCAAATTTTTTTCTTAAGCTAATGATCAAGCAGTAAATTATATGAACAAGTGAATAACTTGTTCTGCCTCTTTTTCTCAGGTGCATTTTGCAACTTTATGATTGGCTTTCCAGTGGAATGGATTAAACAAGTGGGTTGAATCACGGTGTGTGAATGTTTTTAGGACAGTCTCGCTTTTGTTCAACGTAAATCTTGCGCATTTAATCCCTCTACTCTTTGTGTCCATAATTAAGATGTTGTTTGTTTTACTAAACAAACAAGACCTTCCTATGAACTTCTGGTAAGGAGATCAGCTGAATTTCCCCCCATTGTTTAATGACTTACTGTATCCCACTTTTTCTTATCTTACCATGAGTTTGGGTTTATAGTAACTGCAGTGCAATTTTCGAAATAAAGGCCTTCTGATTTATTTCTTATATATTTCTCTAAGAAAAGGATAATACAGTAAGTCATGTGAAAGATGATAGAAATTGAAAATTGGTCCATTTGAGTTTAAAAAAAAGAAATTTAAATAACCTGTGTCTCTATTCATATGGTTTGGGGAATCTTTATTTATTTGTGCAGGGAGACAGAGGCCCCATGAAATAGAATGGATTTTTAATTGTCATTGAACAAGGGATGAGAAATTTTGTTCTCTGTTTAATGCGTTTGAGGCACACAAGGAAAATTAAGTTGTAGGATTCTATTATGGATCTATTATGAATTTTCTTACTCTTTTGAGCCTCTAGGCCAAGAGTACATGAAGGATGTGATGGTTTTAAAGGATTGGCGAATTTGACTTTATAAGCTCTTGGATTCTGCTGTGGTGGAATCCCTATTGACATCAGTAGGTTTTTTTTCCAATGCTGAAGTGTCCAAGTTCTCTAGAAAAATGCTTATGATTTACTTTTTTGTGTAAGAAAGGTGTTACCAAAATGATTATACCAGTCATGCAAGGGAAGGCTAAATAAAAATACTACTGGCATAAGGTCACTTTGAGGGGGTTGACTTTGCATAAAAGAGTACTGAAGAATCTAAATAAAAGAACATCATGATGCCATCGTGTTAGTACACTACAAGAAATACAGTTACAATACAAACAGATATAAAAACTGTGAAGGCATAGGAAGTAAAGTGAGCAACTTTTGGATGCTCTGTAAATTCCTCCAAGAACCAATACACACAAGAAAATGCATAGGCACCTCAAGGCACTTTGCCTCAACTTCAGGCTAGGTGGGTGATGCTTTTAAAAACGGTGGTTTCTTGTAAGAGCAATTTTTTATTCATATATCTATATGTATGAAAGCATAGACACTGAAGTGCACGATGAAACCTACAAGAACATAGGTACAAAAATAATACAGAGTAGAGAGGCAGGAAGATTAAACAATATTTAATGTTACTAAAATTACTCTATAAAGACTCTTTTCAGATGCTTTTTTTCTACAAACATTTTTATTTCATTGGTTGATCTGTATTTTATAACATCACAAAATGAAACCAAAAAAAAATTACCACATGCTACCAAACTGCTACGAAAATGTCTGTTTAGGATTAATTTAGAGAATTCTTTCAACCAAAAAGTATGTGTATATATTTATCACTTTAATAAAGATATATTCAATTAATTTTGAAAACCAGAGTAGAAAATTAATTTCCCTCCCACAGTCTTAATGAAGAAATAAAGAAACTAATTTCCCATTGCTGTTAGAGGGGTAATCCACTCCTTCACATATTAAGAAATTAATGTAACGCATCCAGTCAGCCAAAGAGTCTCTGATTCTTCCCCTCCCCCTAATCTCTTACACCAGCTTATTTTGTGCAACACAATTATGAAAAACAAAATTGGAAGAGACTTAAGTATTTTTAAGTCTTTCAGATTTCATTACGTACTAATTTTAGAGCTGTTGCTATTTCCAGTAATATAATCTGTTGAATTTGATGGTGTTTGCTAATTTTGGTTTTCTTTTAAGAGAAAAAGAAGACATTTTCTGCTTGTAGTAACACTATTATTATTATTATTATTATTATTATTATCCCACATATGTTTTTTAAAAATGCCAGAAAAATGTAAAGGAAGAATTGTGACAGACTTTATATGCCTTTGTAGCATTTGTTGGGTTTTATGTGATCAAAAAGTCATCCTTTTTATTTGAGCTAAACACAGAAGAAATGTATTTTCTTATGATTATTTAATTTTTTAGAAACCTGAAACCATTTTGTAATTCTAGGAATATGTGTGAGCAGAGTTTTATAATTGAAAAACAGGTCAACATGTTATTTTAAGGTATTGAACATGGGTAGTTGAGAGATGTTCAGAATTCTGTTCTTAAGACAGACTTTTTGACCCACATAAGCAGCTTTATTTCTTTATTTATTAAATGACACTTCCTGCACAGATGAGGCACTAGCTGAGAGTGAGTGCAGTTTATGCCCTTAATGTAAGAAAAGAAAATGTACATGAGATTATGTAAATGTTCCTTTAAGGAGGCAGTTTACATTAAAAAAAAATTGTTTTGAGACTTTTCACTTGTAGCAGACATTTTGGGGGTTAATATTTTTTGATGGTGAATAGTGTTCAGTGAAGCAGCTCATTGTGTACTTAGCTTGTGAATAGAATCATTGATAGCAAAAAGCTACAGGGTAAGTATACATTTAATTGATTTCTTGATCAGGAATGCTTCTGCAACAAGCAGAACAATGGAGCTTTATTACCCATCACTGCTTGGTTGGTTGACGTGAATGTGGCGTAATTCAGAAAATGGGAGATGTCCAGAACAAGAAGCATTGAAAATACAGCTGCTCTAAGGAGATCTAACACATGAAGCTTTTTGGAAAGAACTGAGACTACAGAAGCTGAAAGGATTTATAAATCAAAGATGGGAGTGCATAAACATTTTTTTTGGTGTGCAGGGATGATGGAAAGAAATTCACTTCTCTCCTTTGCGTCCCTTTTCCCGCACCTTGGTTTGAGCGAAAGTAACAAAAACAGGGTAGGAAGCCCTACAGACCCATTTAACATGGGAGGAAGAGATAAATCTCTCCATGAAAGGAATATTTTCTTTTATTTTTCTTCCAGATCATGTGCAACACAATATCTCAGTAGTTATCTTTTATTATCCAGAAGAACCGTAGATTCCAAAAGGAGAGGAGCAGTGTGTCTTTCTGGACTGTATTCCTGGTTTTTCTCTGTTATCATTTTGATATTTGTAGGCAGCTGTATTAATTATTTTCAAAGATGAATCCCAGTGATTAGTTCTTTTAATATTTCTGGTAGATCTCACAGTATTTCAATTTGAAAGTGTTTCAATATTTTCTTCTATAGATATATTTCTTGTAAACTCATTTTACTTAGTCCAAAACCATCACAAAAAGACTGATGCTGAATTAAGAAGCAACAGTCTAAATACAATAGTTAATAATTTGGAAGAACATAACAAATATGTTTGAGGACAAGTGTTCTGTTGAGGTTCTGAGAGCTTGACACAAAAAAAGGTGAAAGGCTGAAGAAGAGTCTACGTCTTGTAGTCCATCTGTAATGGAATTTTCCTTCCAGATGCATGGTCTGATCATATTAAAGAGATACAGAAAAATTATTATGAATGGATCAATAAAATAGAGTCTTGTAAATGCAAGCCAAATAGGAGGACTGTTCCCATTTTCTCACTTGGACATCTTCACCATCTCTAAATTACTTGTATAACACATTAAGTCGAGCTCAGCATTAAATACCATCTCAGTATGGTTCTTTTTAGTTATATGGGAAACTCTAAGAGACCATAACTTCATGAGTGTGGAAATATTAATACATAAATTTTGGAAGTGTATCTGGTTGTTACCCGTTTTTAATCCTAAGAGTTATTGACATTTTCCTTTCACACTGAACTTGTCAAATCAGTGAGGATGGCATCTTATCAGAGGAGCAGTTGAGACTGAGTTGAATATAATCCCTGAATCATCATAACCATATAACTAAAACTGGGGATGGACCAATCTGTAAGGATTTGTGGTTCCATTGTCTAATTGTGAAATAACTTAAAGTGAAAATTCAAAGTTAATGTTTTCTTTGGCGTACTATGTTCAAATTACCCCAGAGGTACAAGGATAAGTTTGTATATAAGGAACTTTAAAGCAAGCAAACAAGCAAACTCTACCAATGCAACATATACTGATACAACTGCAAATATTACTTCCTAAAAATAGGATTTGATGGATTCCAAAATTGCTAAATAAATGTCACATTACTGTTGTATGAAATATCTCAAGTTAACAATGATACTGTCAATTTTAAGTATAAATTAATTGAATTTGGATTAAATTTAGCAATAACATTTTCTGAGAAAGAAAAGGCATTTATTGAAACATAGCATTTGGTTGGTCCGTTTCACTATCAAGTATACGTTGTGGTTAAAAAATGGGCACATGATCTAAAGCATGTATTTGCAATAAAGATGGATGCAGATTTGAGATGACATCTGAAGATTTTAAAGTTAACTTGTTTTATCCTCAAAAAGGGATTTTTTTTTTCTTTTTAAGGATACATTTGCATGATTAAAACTCAGAATTCCTGGTGAAAACCATTAGAGGGATGATGAAGGTTTGCTCAGTATGCCAATCTACTTAGACTGCCAAGTGTATTTTGAAGACTGGAGTGCTGTGCTGAGTCACAAACGTCACAATTTCCAGCAGCTGCTGGAGGCAATATGTACTGACCTGTTTTCATTTGTCTATAGACTTCAGCAGAGGGTCAGCCCTCTGCTCTGGTCATTTCTTAGCTTCCAGCTGTGTCCTTGGCAGCAATAAGTCTCATGTTACTGGTGAAAGTCCAAATTATGTCCCTGTCTAGGAGATCCAGATCACCTATTTAAAGACTTCTGCAGAGGAATGCTTTCTGACTTGTACTTCGGAAAATATTACATTTCCAGGTATCATTGTTTCAAATTAATATTTTAGGTTTTGCCAAGTAAATCACAGGGTTTCAGGGGGGGAAAAAGGCAACTCATTCCACAGTGACTGTATTATCTTTCCATAAAGTGTGGTTTATGTGTAACACAAAATATGCATAAGTATTTGCTATGGATTTTACTGAAAGACACTGACAACATACAACTCATGGAAGTGACACTTTCGTGGAAGTTCATGTTGTTGTGGAAGACAATAATCCAGGTGAAATGCAAACAGTCTTGAGTAAAAACTATACAATTTTTTTGTACATTTATATTTGAATTTTAGCACAGAGAGGAAAATAAGTAAAAAGGTTCCCTATACTGCCTTCAAATTTGTGTTTTGTTTTCTTTAGGATATGTATTTCTGCAGGTCAGTTCTATTCTCTGTTGTCCAGGAAATTAAATAATTGCTGGAAACTTCTTTATTTCTCATTTTCTTCATCCCATTTATTTTTGCCTCTTTCAAGTTTGATCAAGCAAAATTAATGATCCTAACAGCCAGTTGTTAGATGACTTCACCTCACATTCCATGCTAAATATAAACCCTTGATAAAGAAGTTCCTGCATACCTTTTCCTTATAGCACTCATTTTCACATTATACTTCTTCTCTTATGCCTTGCCTGACTGGTATGACTTTGTATCCCCCTTCTTCCTCCTATGGCTAGGCCTTCTTCCATGCAGCATTGATTTATTAATGATATGTTGATAATTATGATAATGAATGTTAAGTTTGGCAGAGAACTACTCAGCTGGTGAAGTCATAAGCTGACACTATGGTTACAACATAAGTAACAACTAACAGCATACAATTTTGAAACAGTTCGGAATGAAACTTTAAAATGGTGTGGTGTGTCATTATATAATGCTATTTTAAAAATTGCTGGATATAATACTTTCAGTTATAATTCTCTTAGTGTTTTCTATGGATGTTGCAAAGCAGAGTTTGACAAACCATTCTGTAATATCTGATGTTTGAATAATCCAATTTTATTTAACATTCTCTGCTCGTGTCATCTGGCTCTTTTTATCTTGAAATCAGTGAGAGACCAGGATTGAGTTCTCTACATAAGATACGTAAGTTTCTGTGGTTGAAGGTTGTCTCGGTTTGGGGCAAAGGTCCAACTAGGTATCTGTGTAAATAAAAGGTTAATTTAATTGAAATTCACTGGCACATTGCAGTTGTGTATTTCCACTAGGCATCCAGGAATACTCAAAGCAGCCAAGATCTATGGGGAAGATAGATTCTCAACCAACTCACTGCTCCCTAGGTGAAGCCTTGTGTGTGTTAGCTGGGGATTTTTGTTGTAATAAATCTGTAGAGATCCATTTGTGATACAGAAACGCCAGGATTCCGACACATGAGCATGACTGCTGTTGCCTGCTGAGGTTAATGATGACTAAATTGATCATGTATTGGAAAGGAGATCCACCAATACATAGGCACAGGAACCATCCCAGAGGGTTGGTGTCACTTCAGGTTTCTGGCATTACTGGAATAAGCCTTCCTGAGGATATTCCTTTGGGATTCTGTGCTGATGATGCTGCCTAGCCAAGAAAACAAAGTTTTTAATGACAAATTATTTGGATGGAGTAAGAGTACAGTTCTGAGCATCATCATCATTCTACTTATTCTTTTAATAATGTTCTTTCAGGTAACCCATTAAAAATATATCTTTTTTAACTTGAGTGCTTTCAAAATGTTGATTTTGTTATGAAGCATTTTCTCTACCACATGTGTTTCAGCAAAGTTGGGCTGTGTACAGCCCAAAATTCGAATAATCTTCTCCTTAGTGTTGTGTGCATTTTAACCAGCCATAAAATTGAACAATATTGTCATGGTTTAAACAAAGTCAGATAGAAAAATCTAATTTATGTCAAAAAACCTGAAACCAAATCAAAACAAACCCAAACAACAAAAGAACAAATATCTGGAGAAAAATAATACAAACTTGGAGCAAAATTCTCATCCACTCACAACTATGTAGTGGGACATGTGAGATGAGAAAAAACAGCGTCTGGTATGTCTTGAAAAACAAATTGTCTTCTGGATTCCGTACACTTTAAAACGAATTTACATCGTGTCACCAGAGGGCAGAGTGAAGGATTTGGGGTGTATCGACTGCATTTCCGTACTTTGATACTTTGTGAGCGTGCCCAGCCCAAAGCCCTCACGGTGCCCGTCCCGCCGCTGCTCTTCCTCGGGGCACCGGGGCGTGGGGGCGGCCGCCCTCTGGCCTGGAGACGGGCAGGGGCTTGGAAATACGGCTCTTTCCAGGGAGATTTGCGCTTAGCCGGGGCAGGGTGAGGCGTCCTGCTCTAATTGTCCTGGAACAACGTGAAATCAGCTGGCAGACATGGGCTGCCCCTGCCCGTGCCCCGCCGGACGCTGAGGGGAGCGGGGCCCGCTGCCGGGGACCCGCGGCTGCTGCCCGGAGTGCGGGGCAAGGGCTCGGTGCTGGTCCTGCTGGAGAACACCCTGCCTCTGCACCGGTGGAATTGGGAAAAATGAGGTGTGTGTAGTTTTATTTGTCTTTTTTGAAAAAAGCCGTTTTCCAGCTGGGCCTGGGTGGCCGCAGCGCTGTTGACATCTTGGGCCTGCCCCAAAGCGATCAGTGTCTTTCCTTGTTTTTAGTATTTTGGGCTGATTGTCTTGCTTTTCATGTGGATTGTTTATGCAATGCCCCATCCAGAGTCTGGAAATACTAATTTAATTTAGCCAGGCTGCTTGCCTCTGGGCGTAAGAACAGTTTTGTCCTGTCACAGGTCTGTGAGGAAAATATGCGAAAACCCAGGATATCTTGTCTGTCAGTGTGTGGCAATATATGTTTTAGCTGAAAAAAATAACTAAATGTGTAGGCAACAGTAGAGTGCTTTGAGCTGCAAAATTAGGGGAGTATAAATTAGTCATTCACTTAGGAATTAGAACAAGTGCATAAGACATCCAGGTTTACTGAGGATTTCTAGGAAGTTCTCATCGATATCTCTCATGTTCATGGTGAAGGCTAACATGAAAAAGAGCTCTAAAAGTACCGTGCTCAGTATATTTGTGTCATCTTTAAAGTGTTGCTGTGTTTTGGTTTTTTATGTCTTTTGCATTCAAGTTTTTATCACAATGTAATGTAATTATGGTCTTCTAAGGCATCTTTACAGAAAGCTCATGCATCCTGCCTTCTGTCCTGCAAAAATCCTGTACCTGTTGATGATGTATTAGGTTGGGTACCCGAAGAGGGAGGAGAACTCCTGCCTGCTCTCTGCAGTCTCTGCTTTTCTGGGATTTTGGGGATTCTGTGGCACGGAGAGGAGACAAAAAACATTGTGTTCTGGTGCAAGGCTTCTTCTTGCCTTCTCCTGCCATTCTTGGCCGTCTATGGGAGCTGTTCCAAACCTGGTGCTGCAGAGACATCCTTACTCTAACCTGTAGTGAGATGCAGATATAAAGAATTAGGAAATTTTTCCTATGATGAGAGTGGATTTTTTTGTCACTAATATTGACATTATCTATGAGGCTCAGGCAGCAAAGAAATAATTCCCATATATTATGCCCCATTGACATGATAATTCCTTTTGAAGGTTTACCATAGGGGTACCAAATATTTAATAGCAATGTTAGTATAAGTTGTGTTGAGGAATGGTTTGTGGAGGAAAAAGCAATACTTGTCAGACACGTTTAAAGGAAGAGAGAGGATAAAAAATGGAAACAAACCAGCCTTCAGGGAAATCAGTCCTTTCCGAATATAAAAGAGATGCCTCCAAACTGTTGGAAAGAGGTTAAATACTAGTAGTGCCTGAACTTGTTGACACAGCATAAATCTGTTTAATGTTCATATTATATTATTTTAGATTGATCCCCTACTTGGTGTTACCAAGTCTAATTATTTCCTTGTTTACGCTTGGTATAGGTATTTCACAACTACAACTATTACAAGTAACAGCTACCACATGGGAATTCTTCCTGAACACATCCACTCTTCATGCAGTGTTCCAAATGAGCACTGAGCGCTGCAGTTGTGTTTGCTTTGTGCTGGCAGGCCACTGCTGCTGGACAGGAAATTTAGATGGAGCTCTCAGTGCTTCTGGTAACTTAGTCTTGCACTAAGCCTTTTTGGGAAGCAGTTGGATCTTTATGTCGTGGCTGTAACTGTAATTGCAGCGCATCCAAGACAGCACAGTTCAGTTGGTTGTCGACTAGGTGGCAGCATGGCGTTTGAAACGGACACAAACTGCTTTTTGGTTCGCTAAAACGCATCTAGTTTTGAATTATGTGCCTGTAAAATTTGGCTAAACCTGACTTCTGTTAATCCCTTCAACACTTAGTATCTCTATACTAATAGCTAAAAGGATGCTGAATAAACATGGAAAATATTTGGATTGAAAGGCTAGGGAGGAGAATTTAATCCCACATATAAGCAGAAAACCGTTTTACAGTCTTAATCGGAGTGTTGCTGTTTATGGTTTCCTCTTTTAATTTGAACTTAAATGAGTTAAGACATCTTTTTCTAGTTTATTAGTAATATTTTACTTGTGGTTGAAAAGATCTTAGTTATTATTTACAGTCTTACAATATTATTGTCCTATGAAAGACAAATACAGTATAATATGTAATTATTTTCGATTACAGAAAGTAAGGATCCTGATAATATATATCTGTGTTAGCCCTACTAACCAACTTATATGATATAAAAAATTTAAATCACCTGGTTTTGTAACATGCTGGCTAGCTTATGTAAGATTGTATGTTTTCATCAAAAGAATCCAGATTACTGAAGGAAACCTCTTGTACTGGGGGAAAGAATGCAGATCCCAAGCAATGCAGTACTGGGGCAAGCAGCTCCAGTCTTTTTAATTTAATCCAGAATTCAACAGGCAGTTAGTACAGACTTTGGAGTAACTGACAAAATTCTTTAAAACTTCACCCTTCAAGTTACGTTTGCTATAGCTCTGTATTTGATGGGAGTACTCTTTACTGCATTATGATCTCAAAAGCTGATTTGGAGCAGTGCAATAATTGCCTGGAACCCCTATTATCACATCAACATGAAGTATTGCAGATTGAATAAAAAAAGGCTCTCAGAGGCACTTTCCCATATGCTTTCTGGGTCATCAGTTTGGTCTTCTCAGGAACATGTTGTTCAGCTTTCCTTTTTTTTTTTTCATTTACATGTTAAAACAGAACTGGAAATGTGAAGAACAAAAAGTAAAAAAAAAAAAGTAAAAAATCCACTTAAAACCTTCTAGGAAATCGGGAAAAGCAAAACAAGCAACCAAGATGCATTGCTTCTTGACAAAGAAAAACCGAGGGTTCTAGCAGCTGAGAGTTCTTTATTTAATGCTTTTTCCACAATTCTATTAAAATCTGAAACTTTGGAAAGCATCATGTCATCAAGCAGATTGTTTCAGATTACTGCTATCTGATGATGGTTTTGTCAGCTTTTCTCTCTTACGGGGGTAGTGTTGGTCTCCCACCCCGAAAGGACACGATACTTTCCTAGGCTTTGGCAAAGGTAACTTTAGAACAAGGGTACGGCTTCCACACTTAAAATCTTTACACTTATCTAAAAGTTAAACAAATGCCATTGATCTTCGGCCAGAAACTGCTAGTACCAGAGATAAGGACAGTTTGATATGACTAGGACTGCTTTATCTTTGGAAAACAAGAAACACCAGCACGTTCACAAATCTTTTCCTTGGGTAAGCTGTGCTGAATTGTAGGATATCTATTATATGGAATAAATCTGTTATTTTAAGCCTTCATCTGCTAGAGTGGCAAAAGAACATCATCTTTACTTTCTTTACCAACAGGCTTTCTATTTTATACCGTTTCAGAATTTCTGTCAAGAGTCCTCTGGATGATTCTGTCCTGTGATGTTAAGGTAAGCTAATAAAAAGATAAACTCAAAATATAGGAAAGAACATGGAAAAGGGTAGATAGAGCTACTTATTGAGAGTAGGTGCAGCGAAGTATTATTAATCCACCAGTAAAAGGTTGGAGAATGATGTCCAGAAAAGCCCTTAAGAAACAGTCTGGTTCCAGCAGTCTCCAAAGGTGTAATGTCCAAACATAAATTGCACACTGGTGGTAATGTACTTGACTCTTACAGGATGAAAAGCAACATACAATCCAAATGTGTGCTCTGGGCTAATTTAAAAATCCTGTAGCTGCAATGTCAAGGAAGAGAATTACTGTTCACTTTAATTCAGTAGACGAGAGTTTTAACTGGATTTTTGTTTGTTATTGACGAGACAGTGAGGTAGAAGGACCTTTTGCACAACCTGGAACAGGTGTTCTTACATTGGGTGTGTTTATATAATGTATGAATAAAAGAAGATTCTATGGAACTTTACGATAAAACAATATTTATAATAACATTCGTATAAAGCAGTCCTTTAAAATAAGAACTTTGCATTGACAATTTTACCTGATTTACTGTAAAATTTTTAAAAAATCATATAATCTTCTGCATTCAAAAACCACAAGTCTGCCTTATCCCTCCTTCAAATGATTTTTGATTGTATATGATCTGACTACAAAAATACAAATATTAGATTTTTATTGTCTTCTGGTTTTGAGTCTTTTTAAAGAGTCCACATCTTGATGTTCTATTTTAGGAAGAACATGATTGTTTGTAAATGAACACCACAACCAGGGTGTATTGATCTTAGCTTTTAGAACAAATTGTCTTATAAGATTGGCAATGCATTTTTGAAAACTGAAAAGTTTGGGGATTTTTTGAAAAGGTATTAACTTCTAAAGTTTTTGAGGATTGGGAAGGAAATATTTTTTTTGTCTTGTATGATGCTATAATGATTTGTAGATCATCATAATTGCAGATGAGTAAATACAGTGATATTTTTAATAAAACCGTAGAAGAGCATCTCTAAAATATAAATTGCATGCAGGAAGGAAGAATTTTTGTTAAATAGCCCCCTGTTGTATAGAGAGCTGTAATTTCTGGAATTGCTGGAGGTATCACTGCCTTTCCCAGAACCTGCATTCTTGTGAAGGGTTTAGATGGTTTGCTTTCATTTGTATGTGTGAATGGAGCCACTCTCAACTAAAACCTGAAAGAATTGCCAAAAGACAACCTCAAAGGAAACAAAGCAGAGAATTAACCCAGCACAGCTCACTGAAGAGGGTGTGTTACACCCGGTGATCTGGGGTGTGTTCCTCATTACACCACTTTACACCTCTGGATCCTGAAAGCAGCTCCTGGCATGGTGGCTCTTTCCCAGGTCAAAGGAGTTGCTCTTCTGGAGCTGTACAGATGGACTCTGGTGGGCACATCCAGTGAGTTGGTTGGGTCTGGGTGATGTCTGGTGCACACAGATTGCTGTTTTTCCTAACAAAAGTGATGCAATTTTTGTAGGAAGATGTGGGATGGAGGAGAAAATGAAAAATAGCATTTGTCTATAAATCCCTAAATTGAAAAATTAAGTAAGGCAAGATCAAACATAACTGCATACAGTATTTTTCAGCTTGTAAAAGTTTAAAGATAAATAACCCTACCTACAGAAAATCTCTAGAACTAAAGTAGAAAAAAAGCTCACCAATTGTGATAGGGATAAAGCTGCCTTCAAAAATTATTATTTTTTTTTTAAATCAAACTGACCCCAAAAAATTCAGGATCTAGTAAAATACATATTTGGCCACCTAAACCTTTACCTACAGGTTCTTAAAAAATCTAGCTTATTCTAGACATCTTTTCTGTAGCTGTCTTTACAGAGGCCACGCACCCAGTTGTCTTGCTGTCCACATTTTATGGCACTGTGTTCCAGTAGGTTTTCTTATCATTCAGGAATCCCACCTGGCTTATGTGAGACAAACATGCTGTGTGGAATCTGGAAAATGATGAACATCTGATTTGTTTTCCTAGTTCTTTCTGGTGAGTTCTTCCTAGCAGAATCGTGGAGTCTGGGCTTTTATGGTCCTTTAGTATAGCTGGCTGCTTGTTTTCTAGTTCCTAAACTTACCTGTGAACTATGACTTCTGAAAATTATAACAGAATGTAAGGATTTATCTAGTTGGGGTTTTTTTTGATATAACAGTGGATTCTAGACAAATCTGGTTTTAGTTCTCTCCAATACAAGATGTTTGAACAGTATCAAGAAGATATTTCCTTGAAAAGTGAAAATATATGTAAGACTTATTGTTTTGTTTTTTATCAAACAGGCAGAGCCACTAAATGTATTTCAGTCTTCAATGATCATAAAGGCAACCTTATCCTGTGTAGGGGGATTATTTATTTATTTATAATACTTATGATGTCTTGTATAAAATTCAGTCACACTGTGCTATTTTTGTGTATAAATATTAAAAAAAATAATTTTATTTAAAAGCAAACAGTGTTTTATAGTCTTCAGTTTAACACGACAAAAATCCAGAGCATACGTGTTACACTGTAATCTGACTTGATGGTTCCACAGCAGCACTAACACTTTGACCATAGAGTAATTCAGCATATTTAGATTTAAATTCTGGCTCTTGACTGGACACAATGGTGTATGTGGGTGTATTATGTATCCTGTGTACCTGGATGAATTCATTTCAGTTGCTAAACTTCTGTACTGTTTTTCACAAACAGTCAGAGAAATGTTTCTTACAGTTAAAATGTCAGTTTTAGTGGGCTGCATCTGAAATTCAGAGGTGATAGTGTTTATTCTTTTAACTGCATCTGGTGGGGATAGGCAGATTTTTATAGCCATTCCTTTGATAAGAAGTTACTAGACTTAAGCAGGTAGTTTGTCCATTAATATTTTCATTCCTGAGTTTCACCAAGCACAGAATTTAATACTTATGTTTCAGTGTAATTTTTCTGGAGGCAGCATTTGCAAACATCTTAGGTTATGTTGGGGCAGATGTTTTGTCTCCTTGTGTGTAGGTAAGTACTGATAAACAAACAAATAAAATCAATTATAATTTATTAAGGTAGATACAACCTTAAAAACTGATCCAGCCTGTACTGAAATGCCATAAATTACCCTGTTTCTAAAAAGAAACTCAGGGTGTTGCAAAAATGTACCCGAAGGGGGTTTTGTAGAGAAATACTATCAAATTCTGCACACATGCAATATTGGAATGTGTTAAGTTAAGTAGTAGGGGGAAGATATTTCCAAGCAGTTTTTGTAAGATATTGCTCTCGGTCGCACTTCTGGCGTTTGAATGTTTTAGCTAATATCAAACCCTGCAGTTGTTATTGTGGTAAAGTGATAGTGTGAAATTGATGCTGTTATACTATAACAATAAGGACGTGACTCATGTATTTTATGTACACATGCATTCAACTGTAGTGACAAATGGCTTCATGCTGTGTGATTAAATGCATATTAGCATTTGCCCTAGGCATTTGATTATTACCATCTTTACTTCATTACATTACCACACTGTATGGCCATATAATTTATAAGATAATACAGACATCACTTTGTTGCTGATAGGAATTATTCTGTTTTATGGATGGTGTCCTTTAATTTTGCCTTTCATGGATTATAAAATTGGTTAATATCTGCTGAAGTGAATCACTGGAGAAGCAAATAAAGATGTTGGCCTCAGGTCACAGTGTCATTTGTGATACTGGCAAAATCTTACAGCCTCATTTATCCCTGTACATGATTGATAACACCATGGGTTAAATGGAGAAAGCTTTGCTTCCATTAAAGGATCATCATGAATGAAGACCTCCCACTTAAAAGTCAGGCATGATGAGAAGACAAGAGACTATCTACAGGTCAAATTAAATAACTTAAATAATTTAAGTGGAATGACAGTGTAATTTGTTCATTCTGTGTTATTACCCTGACCCCTATCAGGCTTATAGGCTAACTTACTTTCTAGTGCAGGGTATTTAAGATGTAATTTTTAATAAGTGCTTTTCAAAGATATAAAGCCCTTTATGGCACTTAAAATTGTGTTAAAATGGATTTTTTAATGTGCTTTTTAAAAAGTAATTTTTGTCCTTATTTTGTTAAATGTAAAGCGAGTAATAGGAAAGCAAACATAGTAAATGCTTCAAAAGAGGAACTTCAAACTTTCACTTTTAAAATGTTATCACATGTATGCTTTAGATTTTTTAGAAATTATTTTCTAGGTGTTCTGACAAATACCAGTTGCTAAAGTAAAAATGCATCTATTTGGAAATACCTTTGATTACACAAGAATTTTTTTTGTATTTTCTGCGGTGAAGGGCATTTATTATTTATCATGTATCTTTACAGTAGCTCTAGATTGTTGTATTAATGTGTGCTATCAAAAGTAGGTATTTTATTAATATGAAAGATAATTTAAACTATTTTTAAACTTTATTATTATATTTTGTATATTTCTGTTTCTAGTCAAGCCCAGTGTAAACTCGTTTGCAGGTACTGAGTTTTTTGATCTCTCAGAGGTGGAAGAGACCATAGGGGGTGTGTGGCACTGAATTCTGAGGAGGGCAGGAGGAATGTGTGTAACAACCCCATACCTTGCAGGTTTCAGCAATAGGCTGTGAAGCATTTTGTGGCAGTCTTGGCAAAGCAGTCTGAGTACAAATTGCCCGTGAGAAAACAGTACTGTCATGATGAAGGGGTGGGTGAAGACTCAATGAGCTTCACTCACCAAGGCGTTTATCTGTACTCACCGCATCAGGGAGGCGAAGTCTTGTTTGTCAAGTACTCCTGCTGAGATCACTGAGCTGAGAGAAAGCAGTGGATGCCTGAGGCCCCTTCTCTTCTGTTCCTTGGAGTATAGCACTAGTTTGAAAATATCCCCTTGAGAAAGTAATTCTCAGATTGCTTCTGTGATGGAAAAGAAAATCACAAGCCCCAGTGTGTATCAGTTAATGTACATTCTTCTACTGGTTGACCTGAATAGGAGTAATTTCATAACTGAAATGCACTTCTTCAAGTGCACCTGTCCTTGTAGGATGAATCCTTTTTCTGAGTCAAGTTTTTCACAAGCAGTCATATTTTTTTCCTTACTAACACAGGCTTCCAGGCTTCTTCATTTGATAACAGTACAGTCTTGTAGAAATTCATCACTGTAGGATTCCTCCAACTCCAAACCTGGAACATCAGCTGACAGCAATAGAATTAGACCATGTGTCATGTTTTAACATTATGTTTGTAAAAATCTTACCCTTAGCATGATAAAAAGTGAAATCAAGTGGCTCTGTGCCTAATTTATTGTGCATAATATTGGCATTTTAGATTTGTAGTTATGGTCATCTCCCAATACTTGATATTAAATGTTTGTGGCAGTTCTTCATGCAGTGGTACAACAGGTATCAGTAAGGAAACAATTTTGAAAACTTGAGTGAAAGAAACAAAAATTTTTAATGTGCTTTTGGGAGAGTTGGACTTCATTTATTCTGAGTTCTTTGGCTAAAATATACTTAGTGGGTTTTTATCCTAATGTACTACTTTAAAAAAACCCACACAGCTTCAGTCTAAAATGTCTGCAGATTGCCTGCACAATGCCTGATCCATGTTGGCACATTGACACAACAGATTTGTTGCCTGAAGTGCTACATGTTTGTACATGGTTCTTATTCAGGCTTTATTTGCTGCCTCTTCAGAAGTCCTTCAAACTTACACATTTTGACACTGACAAAAGAATTTTATATACTTCATATTGAACAGCTTAGTATTAGTCATATGTTTTAAAATGAAAGACAAAAATGAGCCTGATTTTTTTGGTTTTAGCAAAACCATTGTTTTACTAACAGGATAACTTTTGTGGTGGGGCAACTAAGCAAGGAGTCAATCTATTACCCATGACCAAGCAGCTTGAATGTGATGTATGTTAGGGTTTTATTTAGACAACAGAAGAAAAAGTGGTGAGCCCTGATTTGTAGTTGTTATGGCCCCATGATACAGACCAGGTCTCTGCTCTTCCTGCAGGAATTCCTTCCTAGAGGTTCTGTGGCAGCAGCCGGGTCAGTCATAACTCCTGCGCTCTACCCCTGCCTCCGTAATTCTTCGTGCAGAAACACACACAGGGTGTCTCTGGCAGGGATAGCATCGTGTGTTCTAGTGCACTGCAGAAAATTCAGTCTCAAGGATTAAAAAAATATAGTCTGGGAAAAACAGATGAAACACGTATAGTTGTTATGTTTTTCTGAATAAAATACCGAGTGTTGAAGTCATCTCTGGTGTTGCTAACAAACCTGCTTTGTCCTTACAGAGACATCTGGGTCTCCTGTTAACAACAGTTGATGTAGCTGGCTTAGAGTACAACATTTTGATACAGGATCTTGTAGGAAAAGAATCAGAGTTTTCTTGCTAAAATTCAGAAGAAGAGACTGCAAAAATTACCGTAAGTCCCTAATCTCAGTCTAAAGATCTCTTTTAAAATTGAGCCTGTCTTGTGATCTTTGACATCTTAAATGTAGACAGCAACTTTTTCATGGCACGATGTATTCGTTGCAGCACCTTCATGTCAGTGCAGGGCAGTAACTCTGGGAAAAAACTCTACTGCTTCTGTCCACTCATTAGAGCTTTTGCTTAATATTAAAACCATGCCAACAACAAAGAAGAGAAGCAAAGGAATATTGTGAATTACTGATATCTGTTTCTTTCTTTCTACAGTATTGCACATTACTTTAAAATGAAAATATTGGTAATTGCATAGTGTCTATAAGTAGTAATTTCACTCTTTGCAAAAAGAATCTGCCTCCATATTTGCAGGTTTTGCTGTTTGAGTATTTTCTTACAGATAAACTGGAGAGGAAATGCCTGTCTTTATTTTGCAGACAAAAGCTCAAAGAATGGATGAAGACTTTAAAGCACAGACACTTGACTCTACTCTTCCAAGTCCATCAGAGACTTTACTTTCCATTCGATTATTAGACTTTAAAACGAGTTTATTGGAGACAGTAGAAGAACTTCGTATAAGAAGGGTAAATTTTTTTATATTGGATTTAGTCTTTCTTTTTCTTGGTTCTGTCTCTCTGTAGGTAATCATAGAAAATGCTGCGTAAGTGTTGCTAAACCTCACCCTGAATTTTAAGTGATTCACCAACCAGGGTTTTTTTTAAAAAAAATGGGTTTAGGTATTGTGTGTATTACGAATTTCGCTGTAGAGAGCACAAAGGCATCATGGTTGTATGGGAATGAATTTGGCTTTTCTGTCACAACATAAGAAGTTGCTAGAGTTGATAATCAGACTATTGAGAAAATTATCTACATTAAATTATTGTCTTTCATTGTAGTTCTTCTCTTTAAGAGCAGCCTTTGATAAAAAAAGAAAAGAAACAGTCCAAATATTTGCCAAGTCCCTAAGTCTTTCTCATTTCATAATTGATTTGCCATTTGCCAGAAAAGTGGTGATTTTGGCTGTTAACTTGTGCCTTTCAGAATTACCTATGAGGGCAAAGAGCTACAGTGATAACCAATACACTATATTTCACCATTTTTACATTGTTAAACTATCAAGCTAGAGCCCTACAATAATAGTGTATTGAGTATTGGTGGGGGGGAGTTGTTTTTGAAATGAGTTGAATCATCTTGTAGTGGTACCAAGGTAAAACTGGTTCTGTGCTGGGCAAGGCAGCTCTGTTTTCTTGTGGTTAACTTTTCACTTGTTTTTTTTTGTGGTTACTTTTTCAGTTGTGTGTATGTAAAACATTGTTTTCTATTTCTCCCCTTAGTGTTTCTGAACTGTTGTGTATATTGAAAGACCTAAAGTGTATTTTTCTTCATCTGATGATTTTGACCGGTTCAAAAGATGTGTATTATTACTTTTAAAATGTTAGTATTGTTGACATGCTTGATTTATGCTTATTTTAATCTAAGTGAAATACTATAATCCTCTCTTTAAAAGCCATAAGCAAAAACATGACTGCCATTAAAAAAAAAAGAGAGAAAGGTTTTATGATGGTACTTTCTTGGTGCAGTACTGTTAAAGCCCCAATGGTGTGATCCCCAGACCTGTGTTACAATGTTTAGTCTAGTCAAACTGTTTTAATATTAAAAATAAAGACTAAATAATTTAACTTTTATTATAATAATCAGATTATACTTTTCTTTCTAAGACTGCTTAGCTGAATTTACATTGTTAACTTATTGTTGCACTTCTAATGCACTTGGTCAGAGCCTAAAGTGTTCAGAGAGTGCCATGGAATTTCATTTTTTGGCATTTTTCTTTGGGTTTTTATGCCTGTTTTGTGTCTGCTGTACTACAAGAGTTTGTGACTGTGATTCTGTAAAAGTTGCCTCAGAAGGGTGAGTAATTTTTTGCCTTAAAGTTGGTTTTAGTTTCAAAATTGATGCAAATGCTAAGAGCCAATTTTACAGTTAAGGTATGGTCCTAAGTTTCTAAAATAGCTGTGCTTTCCTTTACCCTAAAAAAATGCATACATATTATATATTTAGGTGTTTAGCTAGAAATTCAGGTTAAAAAAGTAAGCATTTTACAGAGAGCCAGTTTGAAATCTTAGGGTGTCCTTGAATGTGTTTTTGATTTATTTTGATTTAATAATCAGTTCCGGGCTGCTTGCTTAGTATGTTTGAAGTTTGGAATATAAAATATTAGTATTTTGAAGAAGCAATAATAATTGCTTTTTTTTTTTTTGAAGAATTTTGAAGAAGAATAATATGGCTTATACCTAGTGCCATTCATTTTTATCTTTTTAAGTAGAACTTTGTATGGATATTTTTGCTTTGAAATACCCCTTAAAAAACCTCTCCTCATTTTAGCTATGAATTTCTGACAAATTCAATCAACATGAGGTTATTCTGTAAATTTTTAATCAGCCCTGAGAGAAAGCTAGCGCATAGACCAAAATACAGGGATAACTTAGAGAATTACAGTCCTTGTCTTGCACCATGCTAATTTTTCTGTGGACAAGAATGAAACACACAAACTGTGTCATCTGCTTCATAAGAAAGGGGAGTAAAAGTAAAAATTCTGCAGGTTTCTTACTACTTTTCACAGTTCCCTTTCCAGGTTGCCTGGGAGGTTCAGTAGACTGATAGCCTGAGGGAGGCACTAGAGCCAGTACAGTGGATTTTACTCTCAATTTTGTCTTTGACCTCTGGCTTGACCTCAAATGAGATTATTTTACCTCTGTTTGCTTCTGTTTTTCTTCCCGTTCTTGGTCTTGCTTGTCACTTCAACAGGAGACTCTTCGGGACAGGACCTATTGTGTATTTTGAGTTTAATAAACTGCCTGGAGTGGTTGGTTAAGCTGCAGTATAAATTCAGATCAATAAAAATAAATTTGTGGATGAAATTATCTGTGTCAGGCTAGACAGATAAAAACCAAATTCTTAAATATGAAAATATTTTGAGAGACTTGATGCAATCCTTACTCAATGTCATCATTTCATAATTAAATGCTCAAAAATAGTTCAGAGGAGTTGCTCCCAGTGACTGTTCATCTGTTTCATCTTCCAGATGAAATCCCAGTCCTTCATAGCTGTGCAAGTTTGTTCTAAAGGATACATTGCTTAAATGATTATATTTGATACAGCTTCGCTTTACTCCTTTGGCTATTCACAGGGTCTTTGTTCTCCATAGGAATTGACATAATATGAATATGTAAGTAATTAAAATCTACAAAAAATCATATTTCTCTTTCCCCTGCCCCACAGGGATTACTTCACACTCCAATAGTTTGAGTGTCTTCTATTTTTTCCAGCGTAGCTTTCCCACTCATCAAGCACTGACCAGGCCAGGGATTGTTTTGTGCCAGATATCGCCTTCACTTAGTTCCATGTCTGTCAGTCTTGCTCTGCAGTCAATTGAGTGCATTTTCTTCCTAACAGTCTTTTAACTGGATTTTATACCTAAGCATCAATGAGGGTATTTTTTTAGCAAAATCACAGAAACAAGGACAGCTGAATATTAGGAAAAGAAGTGAGTATGTGGATATAAGAGAATAAGGAGCACTGAAGTTTACAGATCTCATGACAGTGACATCCTGTGATACTGTTGTTCAAGTCAGCAATGCATGCATTAGATGATAATTTCTGTGTTAGTAAATAATGTTGCTTTTGATTAGGAACTGATTACTTGCAGTTGGAGAGAAGAGTGTTGCAAGTATCAATGCAGGCATTTCCAGGAATATATTTTGATAAGAGATTTATTTAAATATAAAGCAGTTGTAACTTATGCAGTGGAGTCAAGGACAGACTAATGAAAAATTTCCAAAGGAAAAATGGTGGTTGGTACACATTTCTGTGTGTCTGCTTCTGAAAAAGGAAAGTTTTTGAGAATAGATTCCAACTATATGGTTGCTGTTGTTTTTTGTTAACTGTTGTAACTAATAAAATCCAACAATGTTTTATCAGGAACTAAAGTTAGAATAATGCTACTATAAATATCTTCTCTCCCTTTAATATTTGTCCTGGAAACAAAGCTTAAGAACAATATCCATGAGGTCTACTAAAAGTTGTACTGGTCTGCTTAGTTCATGAAGGAATTTCTGATTATAGTATGAAACAATCAGAAAGTGTAGTTTCTGTGGGTACTATTTGACCTGCATGCGAATTGGATGTGCAATTTTGTAGGAGGGAGATTGTAAGTTCAAAAAAGATAATAAAAGTACCTAGCAGCAGTTTTGGCTGCTTGGACATGAGCCAGCTGTACTCTGTTCCTAAATCTGTTCAGGGTCAAGAATCGAGGGGGCTTGACCAATCCACAGCCCATCTTGTAAAACTACAGCCTGAAGCAAACACTTTAAAGAAGGCTTGACACTTTCTAAAGGTTATAACGAGTAAATAAACCATCAAATTACTCCTCTTTTATTGTTATGGTAGTCTTTTTTTATAAAAACACTTAAATCCATGTAGTCCTAAGGCATCTAATAAAAAATGAACACTTTTAAGGTTTTGTGGATTTTTGATCCCTCATCAGAGTTATATACAATATTGTTCTCCTAAGTACAACAAAAATGTTTTTGTCTTATTAAACAGCTGATAGAACTTCTAAAAAAAAGTGCTTCACACAAGTTTTAAAAGCTTTCAATTCAAACTGGCTAAACTATAAATGTCCTTTGAAAGATGTAAAAATGATGGATAAGGCTTATAACTGTTAGTGATTTCACATGAGAACATTTTTATCATGTAATTGTCATTCTCAGTTTAAGTATTTATGATGTTTATTTTTTCAACAGTAGTTACATACATACACATTTTTGATAGCTTCTAGATATACCTTTATAATTTGGGAATAAGCTGGAGGAGTGTTGTTCACTTAGAACTTTGGTTCTTATCCTCTTAGGTATTTACAGCAAAGAGCTCGCTTAAAATGGAATTTAATGCCATTTTGTTACAATTTTGAGCAATGCTTTTGCCAATAATATATCATTTTCATAGCATTTGTTGCTTAATGGTAGAAATGGTTGAAGATTACACCTTTTTAAAGAGCTCCAAGTCAATCTCATTTGGTTTTGTCACTCCAGGGATATCAGGGGAATGTATTTTCCTTCAGTACTTGTAGAACAGTATCAGAAAAAAAATCATTTCAACTCTGCAGTACTATTTGTTAAAGCAGAACTCGGAAGCATTGATAATCTTTTAAGTTCTCTCTTTTTTTTTTTTTACCATAAGTCATATGAAATCTTTAGGTCTTTTCTCCATCTATATTCTGCGAGTACGTAACAGAGAAGAAAAAGCTAAAGAAATTTTCTCTAGTTCTCTGTGAGCCAAATTTTAATTTTAAGTGTATATTCAGTATTTTGTGTGTAAAATTCACCTGAGTGCTGAGGCAAATATTTAGAACCTGCAAGAATCTCTTGAAATGCTTAGGGGTAGCCTCCTGTGGAAAGAAGTGTGCTTCTCTCCACACGTGTGCCTGTAAACTGTCTGCTAATCAAGGAAGTCTGTTTTGACCCTAAAACCCTATAAAAGATGTCAATGTCAAAAAACTATTTTAAATCCCTTGGGACATATTGTGCTCTTTTATTTCTCTTGATAAATAGTGGGACTACGAATAAAATATTGTACTAAGTGAGAAAGGGTTGCAAAATCTACAAAACTGTTTTGCATCAATTGATGAAGTGTTGTAGATATCCTTGAATCAAAAACTTGGAACTCTTATTCATATTGGGCTGCAGAAAGAATTGTATTTCTTAAAGATGCAGTATCTTTTATAGCCAAAAAATTTGTGTTATCTTCTTCGCTTGGGAAGGAGAAAGAGCCTTCATGTGTTCTTTCAGTGTGTCAGGACAGGTATTGCTTCATCCAGAGGTGATACAGTTTTTGTCTCATGGCAAGTTATAGTTGTTCATGGCGTTGCAATTGAGTAGAATTTTACTTAAACCCCAGTATTAAGAGAATGATCCTTTTGAGGCCTTCTTTTATTTTTTTTAGACAGATCCATGGCCCTTTTTTCCCAAGTTGTGACTGTTTCCTAAAGTTTCTAACCAACTTTTGAGGTGTGAGTCACTTAAAGAGTGCTTGAATTTTTGCAACAATTAAGATTGCAGGATTTAAACTGTAGTGAAGTTGAACTTAAAAGGGCATAAATTTGCACATAATATATCAAAATGCACAGTTCAAGTATTGGGAGTATTCTTTTACTCTCATAGAGTCAGTTTGGGCCTTGTTGGAGTGTGTCCAACACAAGACCTCAGTAAATGTTATTAGTGCAGCGATTCATCAAAGAGAAGTCAGGCTTACCTTAATGCAGTCACTTTTTCAAGCTGGCCATCAGTGTGCAGAGCCAAGGCAGGAAAGCAGCCTTTTGAAGCTCAGTGACACATTAGTGTAGCTCTCCAGGTCTTCGAAGGATATTCATTATTTTGACTATGTGCAATAACAGGACAGTGGTGAGTTGCTTATGACAGGCATCAAAAACCTGAATACTGTTCTTGCAAGAAGTCATGATTGTTCATAGGGGAACCTTTTGTTCTTCCTTTTTTTGGAGTATTGGATTTGTGAAGGAAGGCCAGAGCTCATAAAAATTGGACTCCAAAGGGAAGGTGATTCCTGTTGGGAAAATTTTCCTTTAATACCACAACGTTTCAGGAAACTAGTCATAAATATTTAGCAAGTGTGATTATCAGAAGATAACTCTCAGTTATTACCAAAAGTAATAGTTTGGTTCTTGACTAAGTGCTTCTGCAAGAACAGGATTGGTAACAAACCTTCTTGCTATTAGTACCTTTTGTGGATCATGGAGGAAGCTTTGCACTTCAGTAATGGTCTTCTCAGATTTTCTGATAGCTCATCTTATCAAAAATATGTGTTGATTACCCATGATTCTGTTTCAATTTCTTTTATTTGGTAGGTCAGAAGGCTTCTTGGCACAGAAGATAAGGATAAGTATTTCACTTTTTCCATAATAACAGAAGTAATTGCTGACGCAAAATTTGCAGTTGTCCTAGGAGATGTCAAAAAGAATAAAGATTCAAATGCTTTGAGCTGAATATTTAAGATGTCCCAAAGATTCTGAGTCACTAACTATGATTATCTGTATCATTGACTACAATGGATTCTTGAAGCACTTTTGCATCCTACTGACTTTCTCTTCATCTCAGTGTTTTGACGTTTATTTTTTGTTTGTTTTTAACTAGGAAACAGAAACTAATTATGAAGACCAAATCAATAAAATTGTTATAGAGAAACAGGAACTTGAATGGCAGAAGGTAACTTTCCTACATGCTTTTAGTGTTTTACCTGCTGAGATTTAATTTTAATATGTTAATATAAATTTTGATCTGTTACAATTCCTCTTTTTAGAGCTATTTATTTCTAGTAGCCGAATGTGCTAGCCAGTAGCTTATTATTTAGTCATGAACATCTGTAGCTTTTATTTTGATTTGGATTGTGCCTAGCTTAGAAATGTGTTTAAGAAGAGAATATAAAAATATTTGGCATGACTTGGCAATCTTCAGTCAGAAGAGATGGAAATATTGAAGCAATAAGACATTTAGCTGCATATGAGGCATGTTGACATGTCAGTGTGGGGGAATTATGTTTGGCTTTGGCAAGTGCAAATATCAGTGCAGCAAACAATTTCACTTGCAATCTTCTGGAAGTGGCAATTTTCCCAAAAAGTTGTTTTAAACATTAACTTGTATGTTATCCACACTCAGAAGTAGTGCATCAGCTTTTAAATGTTGGGAATGAAGTATTCAGTAACATAAGTCTAACATTCTTCTCAGAGTTAGGGCTCCTGAGGTTATGCTTTCCTAGGAAATGCATTCCCTTCTTTAATACAATCAAACCTATGACCCCTTTCACTAGGTCACAAGATAAAAGGCTTCACTCTGTATATTTTATGATCACAGAAAAAACAATAATTTCAGCTCTATCCTTGATCTTGGGATATTTAACATCTTAGTTGTAAAGGAAGACTATTTCATCTTGGAGTTCATCTTAACCATCTTAAATTAATAATCCTAACTCTGTGCTTTTCTTTCTTGAAAGATATATACGTGCACACAGAAACAGGAAACATTTTATATTTGTAAAAGCAAGAGTGCTTTCAATTTGTAACCCTTCTTTGCTTTTCTTGACCTAGCATTGCAGTTATTAATATTCTGGGTTCAAAAGGGAGGATTTCCACCCATTCTAAGACCTTAACAGCAATTTAATTTACCACTCATAAAAGGGTGGGACTTACAGGTAGTGAGGTGAACTCTATTCCTGTACTTTGCACTTAACATTGACACATGGTAAAGATGTAAACAATGAGTGGTAGATTTGGGGAACTTCATATGAGGAAATATTCTGGAACTTCAAAAGAACAAGCTAATGCAAATTTCCAGTCCTGGAGACTCCAGTAAGATGAAAATTCTAAGTATGCCATTTGAATTGAATTTGTGACCTGATTGTTTCTGAATACAGAATCATATTGACCACAAAAGGAGTTCAATAAGTAGACATCTTCCTCTGGTTTATCAAAGGTTCTGTTTTGCCATTTCCTTCAGAGATTTCCCTTTAAGTCAACATTTCTGTCATTCATTTTATTTTACCTTAAATTTAACAAACTAGTTTGAAATAAAGACATGACTTCAGCTAAGTCATGTTACAATATTACAATTTGTCTACGTTTTATAAATATACTGCTGCTGCTCTTGAAATAATACACTCGAGCAGGGAAAACAGAATAACTGGAGAATATATTCCTTTAAATCTAGTGAGTATACTCATTATACTTGTGTAATATCACAATATCAAAGCTGATTTTGTTCATATTTTAAAAAAACCCTGCTTTTTTCTCCTGCACCACACATACATGGCGTATTAGAAAAATTACTTCCAAGCCTGAATTTCTGACAGGGATAATAAAATAATTTTATTTGATAGTCTTGTGTGTGAGGCTTGTTAGAAAATGAATATTTGTAGACACTCCTCTGTCTTTTTTAAAATAAAATACCTCACTTGAATGTACAGTACAAGAAAGCGGTATGTTTTAAGGCCTTCAGCGCTGGGGTTTTTTTCCATCACATCTGTGCTAAAATTGTATAAAGGATGACTGTTTTATGAAACCAGACTGATAGCTACATAATTTACTATATGATATTGGCTTGAATTCCTGTATTTTAAAGTAGTGCCATGTTAATTTGGCAGTACTATGGATATAAAATTTTATTCCTGTAGTGAACAGGAATACTGCAAAGGGAATAGTTGGTTTGCTGTCCCTGCAGTACTGCCTCTGCCTCTCTAGGGTACTTCACATGCCTGTCACCCCCTGGAGAACCTGTGCCTTGAACACAGGGCTAAGGGACAACCTGAGAAAAACCTTTCTCAAGAAGGTTCTGAAGGTTTTATGTGGTTCTGAATATTCATTTATGTGGTGTATATTGTCTGTTACACACAAATCAAAACTTTCTCTATTTATCTTACAATGAGTTAATAAGTAAATGAGTATAGAACACCTTACCTCCATGGATTCTTGTCTTCTATCAAAAGGCAAGAGCTCTTGCTTGTACAATGTGAAACCAACACCAACTTGCTGGAGAAAACAGCAATTTTGGAATAGACTTTACGTTTAAAAGACTCTCAATTTCTATTAAGGCAAGAGAAGCAGTTAGACTCCTTGTGTGTGAAACAGATTTTCAGTTTATTTTCTCCCATTAATTCTTTTTAATAGTCTCAATTTATATTTATTTTTGTGCAGTTATTACTGAATTATTTCCTGCTTCACACTAATATTTCTAAGGTAAACACTCATCTCTATTTTGAGATAGCTATTCAAGGACAGTTGAGCCTCTTAACTACCTTTACCTAATATATATCAGTGTTTAGAACTTAAAAAACCTGGTCTTCCGTGCATGTATTCCATGGTAAAGGTGCAATATCTTATAGAGAAGCATGATGCTTAAAGATGTTGGAGATTTCCAACTTGCAGAGTGTAGTATTAGCCTATGAGATTGTGATATAAAACAATAACACACAAAAAAGTACATCTTCACTCATTTTCTTGTCTTTATGGATGAGAGTAAAGCCAGGCAGGAGGATGATAAAAATCTCATACTATTGCCTTGCACTTAGTCTTTTCTGCCCTCCTTCAGCTCTTTCAGGTAGCTTGCTAAATGACTAAAATTTAACCATAAACAGAGTAACAGATAGTTATTTTTAAATGGGATTATATTTTTAATGGACAATAAAATTCTATTGTAACTACCTGGAACAGTGTCAAGGTGCTGTCTTAAGATGGTAGTGGATGTGGATTGCTTCTGCAGGCTGATGGGGTGGGTAAGACTTGCTTACAGAAGTCCTAGCAAAAGGTCTGTATTCCAGAGGTGAGGATAGTTACCTCTTAAGAATTCAAGAGAAGCTGCTACCAAAAAGACAGTCACCAGTTAAAAAATGCATCTTTTTAGTCTTCAGGGTTTTTTAGTCAGTTGTGTCTTTCTAAAAATACTTAACAAGAAATCAGCTTTTTTCTTGAAATACTTTATATGTGATTTGCTCTAAGATAATACCTGACACTGTTGTTATTTCACACGAGCAGGAAGCTCTGCAGCATCAGACCAGCACATTGCAACAACAAAACAAAGAAGCTATGGCAGCTTTTAAAAAACAGGTAACAAAATGGAGCCTTTGTCTTTGACTGTGGCATTTTAAAATATGATGCATCATAGCAAGTTACCAGTTGGTATGAAAATATTTTTCTATTGCATATAAAATGTTAGAATATACAGCTCAAAAGAATCAGGTCCTTTCTTCTGGCCACACCATAATGCTTGTATTTTGACAGTTCTTCCCAGATGCCACTCCTCCTGGCATTTTTCATTTTTATATTTCAAAAACTTCCTAGAGAAGATAATGCTTCTTCTAATACTTTCCTTATTCTGTTTTGCTTTGTTTGGTTTTTCCCCTCTAAGTTAGCATAACCTCTGCAAGGGTAGATTCATAAACCATGGTAAAAGTTCTGCCACAAAAATTACCTGGCTCAACATTTGAAAGTGTGTTTCACTCTTGCATTTTATTCTCCATATAATAATGAGCAAACACAAGTGCTGAGAGACCTTGCAGAGAACGTTCATAGGAACTGAAACTGCTGCCCATGGTGATGAAGAATTCATCACTAATGCTGCATCACAATCATGTCACACAAAAAAGAAATTGACAAGCAATTAGGTTTCTTCCTTGAAAAAAGAATTCGACATTCACAAACTTCTCCTTGTGACTCTATAGTTCCTATAGTTTAAAAAAAAGCAGGAAGTACACTGTGCAGGTCAATATAACTACCTGTCTTGTTAAATTACATGAATAATATTAATGCCATGGGCTGTTCTGATTTTTTTGTTTGTTCTGTTTTTTATGTGACTGACAACCAAGTTACAGGCAAGGATGTTTGCCATGGAAGAAGAAAAGGTACTCTACAATTATTTGTTATTTGTCATCCAAAGAAGAGCATAAGCAAGAGATAATGACAGAAAACTTATCAAACATGTCCTAAGTATAAACTTAATATTCTAAATTAAATTATATTTCTTTGCAAAAGATGTATCTTCATAACTTTGTTATTTGTAGTTTTTTGTTCAAAACCTATAGAGCTTTCCTTGTGAAGTGTCACTGCTTATGCTAAAAATCAGTTGGGGAAAGAGTGTTCTTTGATAGTTCCATATTGCAGCTATACAAAATTTACTTTGTTCTAGGGGCTTGGGATAAATTGGGGTAATTGACCTTTCCAAGTTGTAGTGAAAATAACATTTCTAACTGCCTTAGTGAAATCAGATTTTAATAGGGATTTTATTGATTTAGCTGAGCTGGTTTCCTAAAGTACTTGACCTAAACAATAATAAGATAAATTTTAGCCTGAATTTATGTGGATTTTGTTAGCTACATAAGTTTTATGCCAAGATGAATGCCCACCTCCTCCTCTGAATGAAGGGTTTACATTTGGTGTACAATGAACCTGTTTCAAACAGTGAAGTCAGTGAATGTTTGCGTGTGGCCTCTATTGTTTCATTTAAATTTCCCAGTAGTTTGTAGCAGATGAATATACTGGATGTGGCATAAGAACTGGCATAGAAATTTTCAAACTGGTTAAATGTCTTGAAAGTATATCAAAGTAAATATTATGTTTGCTGCATTTACATTTATTTCTATTTATTTTATATTTTCTGGTTGAGTAATTTTCTCATTGTATTTGGAGTTTTTTCTTGTTAAGACATTCCATTTGTCCATACATACCCACTTATTAGTCTCTGATTTGTATATTCAATGACAGCTTCATAATTATATTGTATACTGATTAATTTTTCCTTCTAAACATTTCCATTGAATTGAATAGTACTTCAAGTACTTTATACCAAAGTAACTGAATGATTAAATTAAGCTAAAGATGGAGTTAAAAGACCAATTTTTGCTCCAATTTAGATTATATGTACTATTAGTCATGAGGTAGTTTAGGAAGATTGCGCAGCCAGCACTGTTTTGGAAATGACTGGAACGTGCAGGGGTGTTTGTATGGATGTATTTATGTTCACTGGCATATTCTCTGATATTTGGATTCTGGTCTGCATTGCATTGGCTGCAGCCAGAGATTCTTACCAGACTTAATTCTACTGAAGTCCTTTGAGTTTCTCATGTGCAAATTCTGTATGTGTGTGTATATATGCATACACATAAACATGTGCATATATATATAAATATAAAATGTGCTTGCATGTATTTAGTGATTCTAGTGATAACAGATTACAGTTCAGTCTTTGTGGAGTGGAAAAGCAGAGCAAGTGTTTTCTATGAAGATCCTGCTACTGCAGATAAGAAAATGGATTTACCTGATACCTTTTGTTTTAAAATTTAGTACCTTTGTTAAGGTATAAATGATGTATTAGTTATGCCTTTGTCAGGCTTGTCTCTCCCAGAACGGACAATTTTAAGACTTGATAAGCAGAGTCATAAGTGGTAAAAATACATTATTTTGTTTTCACTTTTCTTCTTATAGCAATATGTGTCTAAATTTTAAAATTATTTAGCTGAATTTTTCCCCAATGAATTGTTCCGTCACAGCAGAGTAACACTTTACTTTTGTAACACTCTTTTTGATAAATTCTTATTGTAAATGCATTTCTTCTGTCCAAATCCTGAAGTATAGCTTTTGTTGAAAGGGAAAATACCAACTTGCTGTAGAAACAAAAGAAAAAGAAATTGACGGACTGAAAGAAACATTAAAAGCATTACAGGTAAACTATTGTTTTTGTAAAATAACTTCTCTTGGAATGCAAGTATTTCAGTTTTAGGTGTTTTACTATTAAGAAAATAGTTGTTTTAAAGAGGATTTTAAGGCCCTCTTATTTAATCTTTCTAGGATGTGTACACCTCACTTTAACACTGAGTTTCTGTTGTAGTCTTCAGTGTCAAGACTACTTTAAGTTAACCTTCTAGCTAATGTTCTTTTCCTCCAGAAGACTCAGAAGTCCAAACAGAGTGTGAAATGTGCTTTCTTTTTATTTCCACAGCCTTCCTCTTTCTTCCCATTCTTGTCTTACTTCTCACCTGTCTGGGGTCCCTGGTTTTGGACTCCTAAATAGAAATAAATATTCACACTGTGCCTGCAACTCGCAGTGCTCCCTGTGGTTTTGAGTGCTTTCCTTTGTTTCACTGGAAAGTTTCTGTATTTACACATCATCCATGGCTTAAGACCAGTGCAGATACATTGAAAATGGATTACTAGCATTGTAATGCATTGCCAGATTTCAGGTATTACCTGGAACTTATTATTTTTCTACTCAATACTGAGTGGGATAATAATTCTATTGAAAACATAATGGTTACAATGGATTATTACTATGATTTTGCAACTTGTTTTGGTTCTTATTAACATTCTCTTATAATGTAATGCATTTACTTGATATCAGAGTGTTTGTTTAATCACTTAGTTAACACTGAATGTATTTTAAGAGCAAAAGAAATTAATTTCCATTTCTGGCCCTCTGTGCAATTACTATAAGGATGTTTGCCTTGCTCAAACCTTGGCATAGCACAGATGATGTAGAATATCCATCCCTCCATGGTCTGCTGAACATAATATGTGGACAGCAAGAGTAATGAAAGATTCCAGTGGCCTTCCTTTTGTAAGATAAACCACAAATGAAAAAAAAAAATTGTCTTAAATGTTTAATTTTCACAGATCAAGCATTTGTATCACAGCACAGTTCAGATCTAGGAAATTCTGCTGTGGCTTGAGGAAGCAGGAGGTCACAGCGGACATGTGGTCCCAGGGAAATTGTGTGGAAGTGACCCTGATATAAGAGTGAAGAATTTTTTATTCTGTTTTATATTCTTCTCTGTGGCGTCAGAACCCTGCTTTAAAATTATGCAAATCAAAATACTCTGTCAGTGGGGTATTAAAGTAGTGTTAATATCTCCTAATGTCTGCCTTATATTATTAAAGCACGTGAGATTGGTATATTTTATCTTTATATGTTACCATTTAGAATATCTAATGAGATGTTTTTGAGTTTTTTCCAACAGGGAACACCCTTCTATTCCTGTAGGAGTTGAGGGAATACTTTTGTTTCTATCTTTGTCTTCTTTGTTTATTTCTAAGGGTCTAGTGTACAGACTGTGGTCCATTTGCACATTATTTCTATGATACCTGTCAGAAAACACAAAGATTTATGCATTTTTTCAAAACCCCTCTAGTAAAAAATCAGTGTACAGTGTTTTTACGTAATTTAAATATTGAAGTGACATTATGAAGTAAAGTGAATCTAATAATAAATGAAATTGTGCCATCATTAATTCAAAACTAATATTACTGTATTGGATGGATTAATAATAAATGCAACTATAGCCTAGGTGCAACAATACTTAATTATGCAGTTTGTTGTCAGAAAAAGTGTAAGTACCATTTAATGAATAACTCTCTGTTGTTTTACAGATTTCAAAATACACTTTACAAAAGAAACTGAATGAAATGGTAAGAAAATAATAAAAGTAAAAAGCCAAGGAAGAGCTTTAATAAAAAGAGTTTTCTTAGGGTATAATGCAATACTAACCAACTTTAATACTTAAATGATATATCATAATTATTACAAATAACACAAAGAGGTATCAGCTTCAAACCTGAAAATCTTACAAACACAATGTTTTTAGGTTTTTATAGTGTGATAGCTACTGTTGGCAATGTGGTATTTTTTTCTCACTGAATTAAAGTAGAATTGGTACATTTGTTCTCTTTATGGATTAAAGATTTTTTTACAGAAATTAATTTTTACAGACTTCCACTTGAACAGGATCTAGCATAATAGTCTCCAAAAGTAATAGCGAATTCTTAGCAGTTCTTAGTTTTATTTTTAAGAAAAACTGATGGTTTTCCTCTCACTCTTTCTAACTCCTCAGAATTAGTTCTTAACATCAGTTTCCCTGAACAGTTTAGATTTCATCCTGTCCAGCTCACTCCCTTTGACACAGGGAATAAATTTACCCAGAGTGACAGCATAGTGGCTCTGAACCCTGTTGTCTGTTTTAGGAAGTGAAAGAGTGAGCCACAGAAACATTGCTAGGCTTGATTGAATAAATGCTGTGAAAATTCTGCTGCTGCTCAACTGGAAAGAATAAAGATAATATTGTCAGACCATTACAAACTGTGATTTTAATTAAGAAGCTCAAAAAACTAGAGTCCAGTTTAGCTTTAAGTACCATGACATTTGTACTGAAAGTCATCTTCAACGCTACAGTGGTTTTACACAAAATATGGTGAAATTGAATAATGTGCCCTCTGACCTGGGAGATAAGGCTACAAGCTAAAGATCAAAGGCAACATAAAATGTGTTTTGTCGTACTTCACTTTTAACTTGTATTTATTCCTAAAATGCAGCTGATCTAAAAATGTGTTGAAAATACACAAAATTATTTGGCTTACATTTAGGTAATTTTGCACATTATCTTTCTTTCGTAACTTACAAATTCAGTCTTCCGTATGAGAATATTTAAAGGACAACACCTTTTCTGTAAGGAAATGCATCTAAGCTGCTTAAATAGATATATTTCTTATGTTTGTAAACTTTTAATTAATTGATCATTTGAATATTTTGAAAACATTTGCTTTGAAACAGAGTATGGTAATTAAAAATGCTACTGAGTGGGGGCAAGATGCTAGAAATCCTCTTTTGCATGTAGCATTAAACAGAACATTTACAGTTGGGACTTATTTATGGAAAACGCTCTGATATGAAATGATGAAAACAAAAAAACCCACAAGGTAAACAAAAACAAATTCTTTCCTATAACCTTTTGCAGTAATGGGCTAATACAGTTTTAGACCAAGTCAAATTCTATCGACTTTACTCCCTGAGTGGTTACACGAAATAAGTGGTACATTCTAGGGATCAAAGTAGCAGTAGCCCATGTAGAGTCTTGGTCATCACCAATGGCAAAGTGTTTAAAAGTAAAATGGATGAAGTTCTGAACCAAATATTTTTCTGAGACTCATTTCTATTTCAATTTTGTTAAAGACAGATTAGATTGTTCTCTGGTGTGTGTTTTGAGAGTAAACAGATGTGCTGTTCAGTTTATATCTGGCACCTTGAAAACCCTGCCACTCAGTGAAGGAGCTTCTGTATGTGCTGGGGACTTAGTGTGCCCTGCTGATGTAGCATTTCGTTCTGGTTTTGTTCCTTTAATTCTTTTCTTTTAGAATAGTATACATAATGTTACTACTTGACATAAACACCACCTTTCAGCATGCTGTCCAGTTAAGTTTATGCAAAAATTGTAGTGCTGATATAATTCTGACCATATATGTTATAATTTTGAAATAGTGGAAGGTTTTGCTTCATATTGAAAGACAGTAGACAAAGAAATAAAGGATTTATTTGTCTTTTCTTATTTATTTGTCTTTATTATTGTCTTTCTTTTTTCCCCACAATAAAAGTGCTGATTATTGCATGCGGGGCAGTTGTTTTGCATCTCGCTGCATATGGACAGCAGCACTCCCGCAGTCAGGAGGCTACAGGGGGATTACTACAAAGCCAGTTCACTTGATAGAATACACTCGAGTGTGGGCTCTGTATTGTACTTGTTTTCCTGCAGCTGAAATAAGGAAATAACTGGAGGAAAATGGTCAGGTGTTGGTTTCCTGACAGATGATGCACTGGAGAATGCCAGAACTCTCTATGTGTAGCATCTGTTCTTGTCTTCCCTTACTGCTTTTATTGGGAATCTAAATGTATGTGAAACCATTTAGTGAAGCTGCAGTCAAATGGTCTAGGTTGATTAAACTCTACCACTCTTCAAAAAAGAGGGAATTTGGATCCAAATAATTTACATTGCTCCCACTAGACAGTCACCTGAACTGTGCCCAGGAACTGTTTACATGGGTCCTACTTGGCACGGGCCAAAAGGTGTCAGGGATACTTTAACTGCAGTACAGGCATTTTCCAAGAACTTCCCTGCCACCATTTAGTTTTCTAATACAAGTATAGCTGCCAAATGAATGAAAAAGTAATTACTGCAAAACATTAAAAAAAGGAACTTTAAAAGGTGGTTTGTTTTTAATATTCTTAAATAGGAATGTTGTTTTTACTTCCTTTCTGCATCTTTTAGGAGCTTGCCTGTAATCATACTCTGTTGTTTAAAAACACAACGAGGATGCAGTGATAAAATATAAATTAAACCCAATTATTTTTAAGTAGAAAAATGGTGAGAACTGGAGAAACTGTTGTGAGAAAAACTCTTGTTTCGAAGATTTACCATTGGTAGCCCTTTGCATAATTTTCATGTGATTTTGCCTTAGGTCTCCATGCCATTACATCTCCTTTGTTTCTCTGACACTTTCACCTCCCAATTACCACCTTCTGCTTCACTGAGTACCTCTGACTAGTGACTCAATTTCCAGAATATCTTTGAGATATGAGCAATTCCTTCTTTGTGTTCCTCCAGTCACCTACTTGACCCTGAGCTATTTCTCGGGTCTAGTTCCACCAAGAAATCATTGTGCCTCAACAAGCCATATGGCCACAATCAATTCCACTCCCCATCCCAGCTTATCTTTATTACTGGTGGAGGGCAGGGCAATAATTCCTGTTCTTGCAGTATCGGATGTAAGGAAGAAGAACCAAGATTCTGTGGGTCTTACTCCAACTCCAGGGTCAGACACTCCCTATCCTGCAGTGTCTCCTGGTGTTTCTTGGTTGTCTTCTATGGAAGAATGTTTTACAACCTTTCCACTGTGAGGAGACGTAGGCACATACTTAGGCTCTTATTTCTCTGTGCATTAAGCCTGGAGAGCGGCCTGCCATCAAAAATCATATTTAGGCAAGTGTTAAGCTCTTAATAAAACTTCTGTAGATAGAGCAGGCCAATTCTTTTTATCCCTGGAAAGAGCCCTGTAAAGCAGCAAAGCATATTTCAACTTTTTGAGAGAGGAGGAGGGACTAACACTATCTTGTTGACTAAAGAAAGGAATTGGGATAACACTAAGAAAAAATCCACATTAAAAACTGCAAAACCCCTCAGATTTTGCCACAAGCTGTTCAGATCTCAAATTAGGGCTGTCTCCCTGTTCATCGATCTCTTAGAATAAGTATACCTGAGGGAACTACCAGGAAAAACAAAGAAAATCTTTCCTTTTATTGTTTTTGTTATAAAATTCCCCTCCTAGCATTAGTTAAGCTAGGACTGCTAATTAGCTTAATTAGTTAAACTATTAACTGCTTCAACAGTTAATTTATGGTTAGGAAAAAGTGAAAGTATAAGAACATTTTCAGCCTACATTCCTTGCAGTGATTTCTGTAAGTGGTGGTGTTTCTTTACCAGTGCTTCCATTATGACTTTCCATTTGCTGTAGTGTGTTTAATTTCATACCTTATAAAACATGAGAAATTTGTATTGTATATCCTGTTTTGCTAGTCTTATGGTGGTCATTTCTTTTGATTACTATCAGCTTTTATTATCCTCTGATGCCTGGACATGTATTGCATTTGTTACTGTGTGGAAATGGAGCCTTGCCTAAGCCAAACAGACTGGGCCAGATGCATCCTTGTGTAACTTGAATTTACACACAGGAATGAATTTGGCCCGGTTCATTTTAATTACTGTGTTGCTCTACTGTAGAGTAGAAAGAGATTAGATATCTAAACAAATGGTTATCCTTTCTGAGGAATTAATTTAACCCATTCCCTTCAGAGAAAATTAGTTTTAAAAATCACCAAATAGGACCTACAAAACTGTTAACAAAAAATACATTCTAAAGAACACAAAAAGCTTAGTGTTACAGGACAACAAATAGCTTTAAAAAATCAGTAGCATGTGTCACTGAACAGTTTCCACAAAATGAGAGAGATTGGTAAAATTCATTAAATATATTGTACTTAATTACCACATGGGTTTCTTTGTGATATTGCTTAGGCCAATTTGTGAACAGAAGTAAAATAAAGTGTTAGATGTTTACAAAAGTAGTTTGAAACTTCCCCGACAGATACAAAAAGTGATTTAATCATATTTCAAGATACTAGAACTGCTAATTGATACTGAGGAATTAAGATTTACTCATTGAAAGGTTATTTATATTTTTCCGGGAAGCATGGGGTATTAATCTGCATTGGTATCACTAATCTAAATCAAAGTCACCACTACTCTAGAAGTAGTTAATACATGCACATGTATTGAAATTCCTTTATTTAGGGGTGTCAAATACACAAACTCTCTCCTGATCGCCCTTGGCTGGGTAATTTTTTGCAATCCCAGAAGTGGAATGGATGAGGCTGTCAAGCAGGGCCAGTGGAGTCAGTGGCACAGAGCCATGTCCATTGGTGTTTAGTATCTCCACGAACAGATTCTGTAGCCTGCCTGTGCAACCTGTTCCAGTGTTTGACCACCCTTACAACAAACTTATGTTCCCTCAAGTTCAAGTGAAATTTCCTGTCTTTCCCTTTGTGTCAGTGAGCACCACTAAAAGGAGTCTGGCTGTGATTTCTTTATTCCTTTCACACGCACACCTCCCCTGGTATATACACATTTATCAGATCCCCCTTGAGTCACTTCCTCTCCAGGCTGAACTGCCACAGGTCCCTCAGCCTCTCCTCAAATGTCCAGTGCTCAAACCCTTTGATTATCATGACAAGTCTATCTTCCTGCTGTCTGGAAATGGGAAAGATCAGTAAATATGAAATAGATAACTGAAAGGTTCTGGGAATGATTTTGCATTTATCCTGTTATATTCAAAAGCACTTGTAGAGCTACTTACTGTCATTAAATGGGTGCTTCATTTATGTTCCTAACAGGATCAAAAATTGCAGATGCACTTAACTGCAAAAGAGGAGCATCATAAGAAACTGAATGAAGTGGAGAGGTGTTATGCTACTATTGCATCCCAGTTTGGAATTGTAAAAGGTGTTCATGGAAAACTAGAGCACAGTGGTATGTATGTCTTAAAAGTCCTCCAGCATCTGGTTTTGCTGTGCTTTGACACCACTGAGTTGGAAACAGTTGAAACTCAGAAAAATAGGAGCTGTCCCATGCCAAGCATCAAATACCTTGGTAGGTTCCTCAGCGCTCTTTGCTGATCCACTGCTACAGTCGTGTGTGTGACCACACAGGAAATTATATCGAGGAACTTATAAAAAAACCCAAAACACCAAAAAAACTTTTCAATTACTGAATCTTACTAAATTTTTGTTTCTGCCTGAAACCCAAAATTCTTTTTCAAATCTAGTTTGAATAAACTGGTAACATATTCTATGTATATTTGTGGTTATAAGTTACCTAAGTTACTTGTAGTATTCAATTTAAAAAATTTTAAATCCAGAACATTACTGGCTAACCAATGTCCTGCTGATTGTACTTCAAAGCTAGAGAGTGAGCACATGACTTTTGCTGAAAGATAGGAGAGAGGGTTACCAGTTTTGGCCTGCTTATTTTTCTGGGGAGTTTTCCTAAATTTTATCAGGAGACAGCTGTTAAATTCTTCAATATTTTAATTTTTTAAGCACATATTCTCATTCAAAACTGCAAAATTGCTTCCTGTGCTGTAAGGCTGTTGTCCATCATTCCCCACGATGGGCCATGTCTAGCAGAAAAGGAGAAGGCTTTCTGGGTATCTATGTTCTTGTATTCAAGTGTGGTGCTGGAAGACTATTGAGGAAAATAAAGAAAAAAGATTAGGAGTGAATGAAGAGGAATCAGAAAGTAGAAAGGGATGGAGGGGAAGCTCAGAGGATCAAAATACAAAGATTGAATAGAGCTGTCTGGAAAAGTTCAGGAACCAGTAAATATCTTCAGCTTTTCATTGTGGAATTTCAAGGAATTTCCCAGTGATATCTTCACCTGTATAAAGTTTAAGAGAAAGTTCCTTTTCAGCAGGAATAGAAGTTATTCTTAGAGTTTTCTGCTGTGCTATCCTCTGCTGTTTGCTGTCTTCCATGGCCTATATGCACTTAACTCTGTACATCTGTTAATCATTTGTTTGTTCTGTGGCCCATTATATTCTGTGTTTTTCTGAAAATAATTAAACTCACCAGAAAATTACAAGCAAAGTCTTGGTTAAAAAACAAAACCAAGATTAAAAGTCCTAATAAAATTATGTAATGAGACACTAAAAATTAAATTACAGTTAAAAAAAGCAAGCCAACATATAGAAAAGTCTTAACTCATTGTTTGAGGTACAGATAACTGCTACCACCTGGGATAATCCTCCAGTCTGGTATCAAACTACACAGAAAAAGTAGTTGAATCAGATTTGCAGTTTTATGAAGATTAAAAAAAATAAATTATATGCACATCTATTGCAGTTATAAACCAAATATTTATTCAAATGTGAAATTATTTGTTAACATGCTTTAACTTTTGTTTAAAGTGCAGGAAGCCATACAGCACAACAAGAAACTAGCATCAGTGAATAAAAGACAAGAGACTGAAATAAGTAATCTGAAGGAAGTAAGTACAGTGCACATTTCTGAATGGAGAATGATCCTTGAGGGTCCCTTCCAGCCCAGAATAATCTGTAATTCTGTGATTCTTTGGGCCTTCCAACAGCTCCTGAGGTGTTAGTAGAAGTAGTGGACAAGCAACAGAACTGTTTTTCATTCTATGACTAATGGCTAAATTAATCTTATGCTTCCACAAATCCTTCAGTTAAAACTGGAGCAGCTCTGAGAATATTCTGTAACCTGTGAATTTTTATTTACCTCTACAGCGTCCTCCTTGTTTCTTGCCAATTATTAGTAACCTCTCTTCTTCCTGTGCTGTGCTGTCAATGTTTCTCCATGTGATATGGAAGGTAGCAGTGGTGTTTTCAGTTTAGTCAGAGATACAACGTGAAGAGCAGTTGCCGTGGAAGTGAGCTGCTAGCTTGAGCATAGGATAAAACGTGTAACTGAATCCCTGTCAGAAGCGGGAGAGTTTTGTGACAAGGCAGCTGAGTCATCAGAATACAGTGATTCTATTTACGAGGAAGTTGACACTAAGCTCTCTTCTCCTGCCTCTATTCAGAAACTGCTCTTTGCCAAGTACATTTTTGAGTTCCACTCTTGAACACAGGTAGTAATGGGAAGAATAACGTTCTTTTCCCTTTGAGCTGTTTCTTATGAGCTGACAAGAAAAACAAAAGGACGCTTATAAGCCAAAAGTGTTCTTTAAACTCAGTATCTTTCCACACCACATCTCTTTTTCATATCTCCTTATTTTTTTATTTCCCTCTTTTTTATTTTTTTTTTCTCCTTTAGATTCTGTAATGATTTTATGTAGGGATCAAATTCATTATTATCTCAGCTTCTTGGCCTGATGTTAATCCCCAGTTTCCAGATGAATGCTTTGAATTACCATGGAATCTTTGCAAAGTTTGTGAACGTTTTTGAAAACAAAAAAGGACAGGGAGAGAAGATAATTTGTACCTGAGGAAAAGGGACTATGACCTTTTTATATTTGGGTTATATTGATCAAAAAATGGATGTTTACCTGCCATAAGCTTTCTTTGCCTGAAAAATGGGATTTGAAGGTACAAAAGTACTTGAAAATTCTCCCTGAATCTATTGTTGTTTTTTTTCTTCTTAACAGCATGTGGCCTCTTGTTCTTAAGGTTCTTTGGAGTATGATTTCACTAAAAGCCAGACTTAAAATTTAATTTTATCTTGAAATATCAACAGTTTGAGATTTTTTTCGTTTGTTTCATTCTTACCTTCTTTAGTTCCTTACGTAATTTTTGTATTTATTACATGAAAATATTATAGCCATAGTAAAAATTAATCAAGAATTCGATCTGGATTTTTTTAGTTACATACTAGAATATAACATGCCAAAGCTCAGTGTCAAAAAGATCAAGTTTCGAAGTGATCAAAGATTTCAGAACTCTTAGTATCATAAAAGCAGACTGAAACCCACAGTAACAGTAAAGCAGAACATTGAAAAAATTCTCAAATTAATTTCTATATCACAATTAGATCTTGTAGTATTTAAAAATGTTTATTTAGCTACATAATTAAAATGATAGGTTACATAGAAAACCTATATATATTTATCTGGAATGTTTGATAGATGGAAGAGAAACAGAAAAATGTTGGAAGGTGTCAAGGGTGATAACTGTCCTCTTTAGGAAAGCCATGTTTGTTAGGATGGTGATATCATCATAATTTTGAAGGTGTGAGGAAAATTTTGTGCATTGTGTACACTCCAACTGTGCAATTCCTTTAAAAAAAGGTAAATCATTTACATGTGACAGAAACAGAAGCATTCATCTAAAATGCATCATATGTTTATTGTAGTGTATTGTAAATAAAAAGGTTAGGAGTTTTAGAAATATTTAAGCATCACAGTAAATCAGATTCTTTGCTTTTGGTGAGAAATCAAGAATAATCAATTACTCAGTATTCTCTGAGGGTAAGTAATTTGAGAGGTATGAAAAACAGAAATGTTTAAGAAAATTTTACATAGTGAAATTTGTGAGTAACATAGGTGTGAGAGAAAAATTGAGATTTATGAACTCCAGCAATCAAATGTATTATTTGATCCACTCTTTTTTTCAGCTGTACTCTTGATTCTTAAGGTCAAGAAGGCTTATGAATTTTAAATAAAATACTGTTAGATAAGCAGGAAAAGGCAGCCAGCTGAAACTTAATCTGGCTTCCTCAGTTCAGCAGGAAATGCCTTTATTTTAGTTGTTTCTGAATGTATTGGGTTTTTGGTATTTGACCATCCTATTCTGAACAATCTGAACTGGGATATTTAGAAGAGTTTTGAAAAGGGATTACCAGGCTGTTTTCACTTGCTACATAGATGAAAGAAGTCATGATATCTACAGCACTAGTTGGGACAACTTCTAAAGCTGGTTTTATCTGCCTTGGAGACTTGACTGACCTCTAACAGCTCTGACAACTTATGGGTTCAAACTTCTTTCCTCTGTAGCCTCAGTGCTGGAGTGGGAATGACTATCCATGGTACTAGAATCTTAATTTGGTTGTCAGCTCTTATCACAGCCATTACTTTGACTCAGACCTGGATGATCTCACACATTTGTTCTTAATGGGAATGTGAAGTTAGTGAGTGTTGATTAACATTTATGGATAAAAATAAACTAATCTCCAATTGTAATGAAATTGCAAGTATGTTATGAGGGTGTTAAATATGTACAACAGTAAACTCGAGTGAAATTGAGGTCTATTCTGCACAGGTTTACTCTTCTGGGGTTTCCAGAAAGAGATATTATTTAGAGAGGTTGTAATTTTCTCTTGACATTTCCTGCTTCAAGTCCAGTTCCTGAATTGTAATGTAATGGACTGTGGTGAAATTTCCTTTTCAGTAATATTTGTTTTAGGATTTGAACATCTTGATATTTAGTGTGGTAGGATTTTTTTCAACCACTGTGAAAATGCTTGCATTGATATCTGGCCAAGAAAAAGATTTCTTTCATTCTGCTGCTTAAAAAACAACTCTACTGCTCAAGACCCAAAAGATTACAAGAGGGTTGCAGCAATCTAGAAAGACAGAGCAAACAGATATAGGTGTAATTTTGAATACAGGTAAAGTTTTCATAGGGTATCAGTCTTGGGAAGTGGCTACATCTGCCTGTGCTGGCTGCTTTTCCAGTCCCACACCACTTCTTTGTGCTGGAACATGTATTTTTGTGGCCTCAAGAGAGTAGAATTAAAATTTTGTATTGGCCAAAATGACATTTTACAAAAAAACCAACCCCGCCCCCCCCGCCCCCCCCAAAAAACCCCAAACCCCACAGACGACCCTAAAACAAACAAAAAAAAAACCCCAACCAAAAAAGTGGAAGTTTTAGCTTAGATCAACTCAGAGCAGGACAGGAGGTTTAAGGAGCAGGACTGGGGTTTTGTGACACTCCTGACTTACACAGGCATGAAGTGTTTTTGAAGCCACGTCCCTAAGCATTGGCAGCTAGCAACAGATCAAGGGAATGGGTTTAAAGCCTTATCATTCTCTCTCAGCACACACCAGAACTGATAGAATTATTTTTCACATTCAATATAATTTATAGGTTTTGGAATACTACTTGTGATTTTAATAATGAGAAAAAGCTACTAGAAAAAAAGCAAAAACTCTGGGGTGAAATTTTAATTAATTTCAAAGTAGAAGAAAATACATGTATGTATGTATAAATTTTTTTACTATTATTTTTGTGGCTACAAACCTTGTGATTTCATTTACCATGAAAAATTTTGCCATCGTTTTTGGTGGTCTCATTTGTGGGGTCTTTTTTGGGGAGTTTTGTTAGGTTCTGGTTCTTCTTTGGTTTTGGTTTTTCCTGCCTACAGCTTTGTATTAGCAGATCAGGGGCTGGTTCCAGATGGGTTGTACACATCCACCTGCCATTACAAAGAAGAAAATACAGTCATCTTTTCTGCCTCAAGGGCATGATTTACCTAGTCTGACTTGTGCTTTCCCGATGACAAAACAAGTAGTAAGGTTTTTCTGCACACTATAAAATCTGAGTTTTGGAAAATACATTGCGTCAGATCCATGGCAGGCTTTTGCACCTGCTTGTGTGGCACCCAGCCTGTTAGCTGTGCTCTCTGTCCCATCAATCTCTGTGCAGGCTGGCACAGTGCATCTTCTCACTTTCACAAAGTTAGAGCTGCTTGCACTTTCTGCCACTTAACAGCAGGAACTGCATCCCTCATTACAGAGCCTTCTAGTAAAAACAGTACAACTAATACATGTCTTTATTGCAAAAGATGGGAAAAACCTAACTAGCTTACAGAATATAATAATTGTAAAGCATTGCTGGCTTTCAGCTCTGTAATTGATTCTGCAATTACACTTAGTACTTACTAGATCATTTTAGATTTATTTATGACTAAAACACATGAGAAATAAAGCCTCTAGCAAAAAAATGATTTATTTAAAAGTATGACCTTTACTTGTATTTTCCATAGAACTTTGTGAATTTCAGCTGCAACGTAATCTTTCCTTCTTCTTTTGTACTGTTTTATGATTTTGTCCAGAACAGTTGAACCACTGGCCTGTGATAATTCTGTCTGTGATAACCGAAATTCCAGTTTTGTGAAGAAAAGTTAAACAGACCAAACTTAGTTGTTAGATAAAACTATTACCATTCTGAATGCTTGGTTCACCACTATGGCATCACGGAGAATTCTTGATACTATCTGTGAGCAGCATTCATAACCTCTGCTATTTGTCTGAGTAAACGTCAGAGCACTCAAGGAGAGAGAGATATTAAACAGACTACCTTGCACCAGGATGGGATGGGAGGGGGAGAACAGGGCACAATATTTATGACTCCAGGAACTATAAGTTGTAATTTAATGAGATCAAAGAGTTTGCTGTTTATTTGCTGCACTAGGAGCTCCTAGTGAATAAACTGGTTACAAAACAGATACAAAAAAAAAAAAAA
>VXAD01007239.1:779610-866460 GCA_013399195.1 Dicrurus megarhynchus
AAAGCCGCAGGATATTTAAAAGAGGGTAAAGACTTTAAAATCAAAGGCTCATGTTGTAGAACATTCTAATATAAAATTAATTTAGCATTCTCTTGAGATTAAGTACTTAACATTTCAGGAAAAGCAAAGATCCTCCAAATTTACAGCCAGTTCCTGTTTTTACCAGATAATCACTGTTCTGCCTTTTTTTCCTCCTCATTCCCAAGAACATACACAGTAGTTACAACAGTAATTCCTACTGTATATCTGGGTGATGAAGGTTTTACCAATACCAACTCAATGTCCACTTCTAATATAGCTCTTGGAAGAGGAAATAACAAAATGATTAAGTAAATGCTTCAAACACAGTAAAAGTGGCACAGTAACATTTTACCTGTGAAAATGAACTTTTAGTCACATGTGACCAGTTTATAGTTTAGTGAGTCAGTCTTACACATTTCAGTACCTCTAATTTATTCTGTTGTTTCCATACATTATTTCAAAGTGAGGCATGACCAGGATAGTTTAAAAGATTTGTCTCTGTTTTGAATTGCAATGCCTATACTGGATGAACTATTTATATGTGTTTCCTGTGTTAAGGAACTGAAGAAAGTAACTACAGACTTGATAAGGTCCAAGGTCACATCTCAGTACAGGGTGGGAGAAGAAAACATCAATCTTGCAGTGAAGGAAAAACAGTTTCAAGAACTGCAACAGAAAATCAGAATGGTATTTTGGAATTTAAACAAATAAAAGTTTTGCTGAATATTTTCTGTTCTTCACTCAGCAACCTCCTGGCAGTGATCTCTGATGCATACAGATTAGTGTTTCCTTTCTACTAACTGCATATACAATATAATTAAACTATTTCCTCTAGAACCTCTTCTAGTGAAATAAACGTGCTATGAATATTACTATAAATTCATAGTAAAAAAAATGGGTAAGAAGACATTTAAAAATAATTCAATTTCTTTAAATAGCCTCATGATGATTCACTGTATCACATTAATACAATATTATTAAAGAAAATCAACAGTAATTGAAAATGCCTTTTACTGTTTTCATGCTCCTTTTTTGTTTGTTTTTTTTTTAAGGAGACAGCAGTCAGTAAAAAAGTTCAAGAAGAAAACAGTCACATTAAAGAAGAAAAGCTGGTGGGTTGTTAATACAGCTTTGCTATTAAAAATCACTTAAGAATATAGGTGCTATATTTCACACTTAGGTTTCTTATTATACTAAGCTACAAAAACTAGTTAAATTCACTTGTTTATGCTTCAGAAATATTTTAATACTAGCATAAGTGGTATCTTACCGCTCAGTTTTAGAAGGAGAACAAAGTCCATGGTTTGACACTTTATTCCAAGGCTTGTATTTTGTCTTTGAATTCAGACTGGACAAATTTGGTATACCCATGAAACACTTGCCTGCATGTGGGTTCAGTATAAACAAGCAGTAAGGCTGGCATAACCTGCTGGCTCTTCTACTTTCTGGTTTCCAACAGTTTACTCTAATATTGCTGGTATTGAAACCAGGCAAAATGGGAATAATGTGTCAATAGTATACACAGGAAATGATGTTCCATTCATACAGAACATAAACATTTAGACTATTAAGCAACACCTTTACATCCCTGAACAGAGTTAGCACTGTCTTCTCTTGCTAACTCAGGTATGTTCCAGAAAAAATCCTGATGTTTAAACAAAGGCTATGGAGTCAAGTATCAAATACAAAAAAATTTGTCAATATAAAAAAAAATTTGTTCCCTGTAACAACAACATAATACACTGTTTTGCAGAACATTAAGCCTGGAAAGGGTGGTGGGTTTTTTGACTTTTCTTGAACAGTTGCAGAGTTTTCACTCTGCAGTTCATGAAAGGGAACAGGTCAGAGAAGTGTATCATTCTTGGTCCCTGGGAGGGACAAAAGCAGAATCTTGCTTGCTTGCCCATAGAGCACTCATCCAGCAGCACTCTTCCAATTCATAAAAGCCTGTTTGCATTTTGAGCTTGCTTTTAAAAAATTGCCAATAAACACATGGTAAAAAATGAGAGACATATTCAGGCCTCATTACTTTCCCAGCCCTGAATGCACTAAAAGCATTTATATGGAGATGCTTGGAGCATAATTTGTATGCATGTTTGATATGTGTTATCTAAGAGAAGCATTCTGGTTTGTGTCTCTCTTGTTCTGTGTGAATTGTTAGGGTTTGTTTGCTAGGTTAGTTTTAACATATGGAGGGGTTTGGTATAGTCTGGGGAGGGCTCTAATGTAGAGATGAACTTCATGTTTCCTCCAGCTGCTTGGGTTAGAAGACATGGATTTCTGTGTTATAGAGCACTAATAATTCACCATCTCGATTAACTGAAATGTTGGCTTCAGTGGTTCTTGGACGTAGGCTAGAAATACCATCTAAATTACAGCTGATTCATACTAAACTGTATCAGACAAGCAGTCTGGTCTATTTGAGAGAAAACTGTACTAGATTTAAAAGATGTGGCCAACTCTGCTACTGACCTGTCACATGACACTGACCAAGCCATTCCACAGCTCTGCAGTTCAGTTTTCTAGATGTAAAATTGAACTAAAAATAAATTAACCTTCAGTGCAAAAATATTATTTATACATGCAGGAAAAGGAATGACAGTACATTAAAATATTGATTTTATTGTTAGTAGACAGCTGTATCTGCATACCCAGTAGAACCAAAACTAGAATAATTTGAAAACACTGCAAGTATGTCAAACTACTTTGTTTTAATAATACATTCCTCTCAATGTACTTTGAAGCAACTGAGCACATTCAAGGCTCCCTTCTGCCTGAAACTCAAGGGTTTTTTGATGTGCAGGTCTTCTTTTAGTAACCACTGTAAGTGGTCTTGAGGGAGTGGTGATGGGCTTGTCTGGGTCCTTCATTCTGTCTTTGAAACTTTGGAAATGTGTTTTGCAGTGTTTAATAGAAAATGGCTTCGTTTCCAGCAAACTGCAACACACTTCATGGCAGCACCCATGGGGTTTGTAAATCCATGGCACCTTCATTAACTCCAATCAGCTCAGATTGGGTGGCTCTTTTTTTAAAAATTCCTCTTCATGAAGTAACAATACAGTCTTGAGGAAGGTACCACAAAAGTTCAGACCCTGACAGCAAAATCTGATATACCTGCACCATATGATGCAGAGCTAATGGGAGTTAGTTCACATCTATTAGGATTTAATTCAGGAGATACAGAATAATTTCATGCAAGGGTGATCTGTCAATGGAGTAATTTCTTTTGGATTGTCCATATTTTTCAGAACAGTGATCTGGTAATTCTGTTTGTCCTGAATTGAACTCACAGTGGGGTTGGATTTGATACATTTTATCCAGATTTGCACTGAAGAATGTATAAAGATTGGGTGGATTTCATTTTAATTATAGGAAAATTCTCTGAAAAAGAACACATTGTAACAATTTATAATAATGTTATCTTCTCCAAGGTAAAAAGCCAGAAAAAACAGGTGTTGTTCTGATTTCTCCCTACAAATTTTCCCCAATGTTGCAGTTGGAGTACCTTTTTTTACAGACATGATTTTGTAAACACGGACAGAATAAAAAAAATTAAAAAAAAAAAAGACATAAATTATCTAATGTTTGAACCCCAGAAACAAAATCTTGCTCAATATATCCTATTCTGTTTGTATTAATAAGGAAATTCTCAGCTCTCTACAGTGTGTGCAGGAGTTGCTTCAGCGAATAACCCAAACAAATGTTAGAATGGAAAGTGAATTAAATGCACTGAAAGAAGACTATCAGGTCAGATTTTTCTCGATTAGACAAGCTGTTACTATCTGTTATGTATTTTTTAAGTCCAGGGCTGTTAAAGACATCTGTGTGCCTTTCAGAACTTTTGACCTCACTTCCGTTGCTCCCTCAGCTCCTTAACTGTCAGGGTGAACCTTGAAGCGCAGGCTGTGCTTTCCCTCTTTTACTTCTCTCCCTAAAGTAAATCATGGTTGCCATTCTTAGCAGCCACTTCTAGAGGGCAAAACCAGAACAGGGCTGCTTTCAAATATTGAAATAAAATTATTTTATGACTTTTGTTTCTTGTAATTTTCATATAGAGGTATAAATTTCTGGACAACATTTCAAATTTCAGATCTTCATTCATAGCTTGAGCTTGTCCTGAGTTTTAGTAAAGCAGAGAGCCTAAGAAAGAGCTTTATCTTCAGCCCTTTCTTGCTGTGTTTTCTGGTGTTGTATTTGTGCTAGAGGTGGGAAGTAGTTGCGTTGGAGAGTGTGGAGTTGCAGCACTCCTTAGTTCCTCTGTCAGCATGTAAAAGCAGCTCAGAACAGTTTAGATTCTACATTTCAGTAGCAGTCAGCTTGGCCTACAGTGCACTGAAGATTAAGGTCCTATCCATTTCCATCAGACGTGCCGTGCAGAGTTCAGGTACAACCACTGACTGGACTTTCTAAAATTGTTATCTACTATTTGTCCAGACATAAACAAAACTATTCCACTTTTCGAAGCCAAGGTTTTGAACTAGAAGTTCAGTTAATTTCAAATTGAACTTCCAGTGTGGATTTATACTTTTGTTTCTAAATAAACGCTTCTATGATAATTTGAAATTATTCACTTCCCCTAAGACTTTACTCTGAACAGGTGTAAGTAGTTTGCCTTCTGACACAATATAAATATGGGATTTTTACATCTTGATGAAACAAGTAATGTTAAAGGTGAACTATGTTCTCAATCAGAAACTGGCTAAAGTTCCCCTAGGAATTAAAGTATCTGCAACATTTTTACGAAGATTAACTGAACAACCCTTTGGCTGTAGAATTGCCTAAAGTAGCATGATTTTCTGTAGCTTCTGTATAAATCTGTTATTTACATGTTGGGTCCAGTGAAACAGCTGGATTACTTACTATTCATATAATCCTGTTCTTTGTTAAAGTAAGAAGGTAATGTGCTTTTTAGTTTTTAAGATAATTGAAATTGCTTTGTAGGTTAAAACAGAAGCTTGAGATAATTTAATTCATATATAACCTTACTGATGATGAATTTCATAATACAAGAAACCTTTAGGATTTTTGTGTCAGGACTATCGAATAGCAAGTGTATTTTAAAGTGTTTTTTTCTGATAGTATTTCTGAGCTATTGTTTCCCATCTCAGATAACATTTATAGTATGCCTTAAAGCTCCAGCTAAAACAGTAAGTGGTATCTATGAATCTTCTCTTTGAAGACTGCACACAAATGTCTACAAGTATGGCTTGTTTTCTTCTTTTTAAGGTATGAATGAACACAAGTCTCTGTTTTGCAGCCTGTGCAGGCCAAAAATCGATTTCTGGTTGCAATTAAGCAAATTCTGATGAGAGCCTGCTCTGATTTGGGTCTGTTAATATTAGACATTGGGATGGTATTATGGCTTTCTATTGTTCTATCATACAAACCACTGCTGGTCATCAAAGCTTCAGTGCAGTCCTCAAAGGTAACTTCTGGCAGGCACAAACACTTTAGAAATGGGTGTTACAAGGCATGGATAACCAATAAGAGGTTCTTGGTTCAACCTTCACTACTTAGACTGATGTAAATAGACCTTCTTTTTTAGTTTGATACAAATACCAGGATATTCCAGGGAATGAGACAATATTAGCTTCTTATTTTGCATTTTTGCATTTTTTTAAAACATCAAATGGAACTTATGAAATAGGGAGCTGAATATGTAACTTGAAGGGTCTACCCACTTCCCTTCCAATTTGAGAGCTACTGCTTTCATCTTAATGGATTCTAGAACCTCAATATAACAAATGGGATCTAAAGGTTATGTGTTATTCTTATGCCCTGTCCTACAGCCCTGTTGAATTTCTGGGCTTTGATTATGAAGCAAAAGAGCTCCTTCAGAAAAACAGAAAAATGAAAGGAGTGATTGTACAGTCCCATGGAAATATTTTTATCATATACTCACAAAAAATTACTTCTTTTTAAGCTTGATATGCCAGAATACTTGTAAGGTAACATTCAAGAAGGATCCCTTCTCATTCTTTGCATTCTCTTAGTGCTAGGATGCCAGTGTCGTTATGACTTCAAAACAAAAACTTTAATTCTTTAACATATGACAGAATACTTGAGAATGCAAGGAATTCAGGTATTCCTGAATTGTCTGTACAATTGGCTTTAATGTATGAGCAGTTCCATACATCTGCTACTTCTGATATTTTGCCCTAAGAACTATGCTGTGAATAACTATAATAATCCATCACAGAGAAGGTTGCATTTGAGGTGCAAGTAAAAGCATCTTTGGAGTTAAGAGCAGGTTCATCAAAGAGAGGAGGTCTTGCACTCCTGGTTTATACAACTAGATGAAAGATGCTACATCAGAGTGTGATCATTCAGACAACGTATTGTTGAATTGTCTCATCCTTTTAAATACATAATCTGACAAAGAAGATCCATTATGCTCTTATGCACAACTTTTCCCATGTGTACAGAAGTGCAAGGTGGTTTGAGTTTTCTCGGTATTAGTACCTGTAAAATATAATTTTATTAACAGTGTAGCTAAATTAACATAGGCATTTAAAAATTGATGCTAAGTGAATCAAAAAGTGAATCATTTTTGGTTAAAAGATTTATTAACAAGGAATTGGTTTGGAGTATTGCCTCCATAACATTTTTCAAGTGGACTTTCAAAGAAGCTCAGCAGAGTCATAATTATGTATCTGGTCATACGGCTACATGCATTAAAGTTATGCTTACATTATCAAATATATTTGTGTCATCTATATAGCAGGTAATGGAATGCAGTAAGTCTTCTATCTTCCATATTGTTTGCTATAAAAATCAGATAGGATAAAAATTCCAAGAGTACCTGATACATGTGTGAAGTTACCGTTGACTTACACAAGACTCCTTTAGTGTAGCAGAGTAAAGCTGAAAGAGTTAACCCAAAAATGTTGCAAGTACAGTTATGGTAGTATAAAATTTAATATTACTGTTATTTCAATGCACTCCTATTTCAGTGACCTAATAAAAATAAATTAAAGCATAATCAGATATATACTGCATGTTGCAGCAGATATGTTTTAGAATGTAAAGATTATATCATTTATAAGGAAGGTTAATAAACAATTTAGTACAGAAAAACTGATTATAAAAATATTTTTTTCCTGTCAGTATACAGTAGTTTTTTCTTTAAGTACAGTGGGTCTGGATTATGCTACATTTCATATCTCTCATCTCTGGACTTTATATTACTTTTTCAGCACATTAAAACTTATGCAGTGAAACTGAATAATGGCAAGTGTTTTTATACCCTTTTATAGCCATTTCTTTTTTCATAACCTCCCCCTGTTTCCTGTTAGCTAAACTATAAGCACCTTTCTGTTAATTTATGAAAATTATTGTTGAGATAGCACATTATCACTGATCTGTATGGCACTTGCAGCATGTTAGAAGCAAAGGTCCAAGCAACATAAAACACATCAAAATTCATTAATGTGGTATTGATTATTTTTTGGATAATTAATTTTATTGCAGGCCCTTGAAAGAGATAATGAGCTGCAAAGGGAGAAGGCAAAGGAAAATGAAGAAAAGTTCCTTAATCTTCAGAATGAGCATGAGAAGGCACTAAGAACTTGGAAAAATGATGTAGGTTTATTAAATTAAATGCTATAGTATTAAAAGTTTTTTGGAATGGTTGTCAAGCATTTCGAGTAATTCCTAAAAGCCAAGAAAATATCGCAGAAACAATACAAAAAAACCAACTCATTTCTGCTCCGGTAATACAGACACTTCTAGAAATGAATATTTTTAAAATTAGATTTAGGTTGACTTCTGTGCTCTAAAAGGTCAGTGCTCTTCCTGCAGTTCTGATTTGAAAGGAATTCTTCAGTGTGGACTGAGGGTGAAAGTGGGTAAGAAAAGGTGTATGTCTGGTATATCCCCCTAGTGAATTCACATCTGTGGACACCTAAACAATAGTTTGTCTTCTATATTTGACATTCTTTCTGTTACCTCATTACTTTTAAAGAATACTTCAGTAATTATTTAATCCAAAACAATTAGCAAAACATTGTAGCTGTAAAAATTGTCTGCAATAATAAATGCATGTTTAGACATAGGAAAGATTAATGCCACTTCAATAAGACAAGATCTGCTTAATGTGTGGAAACCAGACTCTAAGCAGCATTTGTTTAATAGTCTGTCTTTTTTATTTCTATGTACTTGGCACCTACTGCCAGAAAGGTTTTGATTTTGGTAGATAGATTTCCAGGGAAGCTGTGGGGAAATAATGCACTGTTGTCCTTGTAATCCTGTTGTCTAAGGCTCACTCCTTTGAGTGCAGCCACTATGGGGATGACTGCAGCCATGAGGCCACAAAACAGCTGAACTGTTCTGATGCTCAGTTCCCTGAGAAGATTTGATCTCCCTGATTCCGTGGAGAATTTTATGCCATAATTTCCTCTATAGACATTGGAACTTGCCCTGCCTATTTCTCAGGCATGTTTGCATCTATTCTTTAGAAGATGATTGTTATTCCTTTTCATATTTCTGCTATGGCTAACTAGAAATTTTGTCTCCTAAAGTAAATCATCAAGGATAAAGTTAACACCAGTCTGGAAATCTTTGTAAATTAAGTGAAGGTATCACTGTAAAATTGCCCTTCTGTTCTTTTACAAGTTGTAGTTTGGACCATCCAGTTAGTTCTGAATACAAAAACTTAAATGTTACATGTTTACTGAAGAAGCATTGGATACTTGAGGCTTTTTACAAAAGCAAAGTGCCAAGCAAATCATTTGCTGTTGTGGTTTCTTGGTAGTGTAGGTAGAGAATGAATGTTGACTATTAAATTTATCTTTGAGCCTAAAAGGAAGAAAGCTACAAATACAAATCTCCCTTTCTTGGAGCATTGCTACTTGCAGTAAATGGTGAAAAAAAAATCCCAAACCAGTTAATAAAAGCTATAATGTTTAATGGAAATGTGATTAAAATTTTGGTTTGAATGAAAGAGCTCAATTACTTTGTACAAAGAAATTCCTTCACGTCTGTACTTTATTTTAAGGATTAAGTTTCATTTACTAAGCTGTTGATACCTTTGTAAAATGCTGGTTTACCTATTTGAACACACAGTAAAGTGTTTGTGTGCTCTGTGTACTTGCAATTATTACAGGAGGAAAACATGAGAAGAGAAATACATACTATTAAAAATGAGCTGAATTCCCTTAAAGGACTTCACAGACATCTTGAAGATTATCATCCTCCTCAGGGTAATCAGCATTCTGAGCAAGTGGAAAATCTGCAGGTAAGTTTCTTTACTAGCTGCAGTGTGTCTTGTAAAAATGCCAGACAACAAAAGACATGAGTTTTCTAATCTTGTCTGTTATGTCCACTGATCTTCTTTTGACATTTCTCAAACTAAAAATTTATGTGATAAAAAATTTACGTGACCCTAAATATCATTGAAACTCACTGTACCCAAAGAATATTCCCCTTTCATCCAGAGGGGTGCTTATGTCATAGAAACCTGAGATGTTACTTCATTAATAGATTTATACCTAATAGATAGCAACTTAAATAACCTATCTTTACTAAATCCTATTTCACAAACATCTTTTGCATGGGTATTTCTCAAATATTGGGGCAGACCCAATTGACTTTGTATGTATGTAAGTTCCCTGGAGGTGTGGAAGTAACTTCTACTCAGAAGAACTAATTTCAGCTTCGGTAACATGGGGCAGATCCGAACACTGTTTTTATCAATGCACAGGTTATCTAAGTTCTTCAGTTCTAGTTTAGGAAACACCAACCTTTATGACACATAGCATCTCTAAGAGTCATCAAAGGCACAGCGAGCTCATCAGGTGGTGAATGCAAGAGGTAAAATGCTTTTATGCAGTGCAGGTAGAACTAGAATTGAGCTTGGATTGTTGGGTGAACCAAATCCATGTTCAGCTCTAGAGGTAGGGCACATGTGTGGCGAATGCAGGAGGTAAAAGACTTTCATGCAGTGCAGGTTAAACTGGAATTGAGCTTGGATTGTTGGGGGAACCAAGTCCATGTCCAGCTCTAGATGCAGGGCACATATGGGAAGTCAACAAGTGGCTAAGCACATGAAGATGGTCTTTTGGAACAAAAGGAAGAACACATAGACCTGCAGCTCTGTGTTACCCCATGATCAAACTGGATTGCAAATTTGTATTCCAGTCTTTTATAAGATTGAAAAAAATGGGCAGGGTCAGAAGCCATAAGAAACATTCTCTGTGCATTGAGTGTATTCTGTTGTTCTGTTGAATATTGGTTATATCCATTTTCCATTAACTTCTACACCTAAAATATGATCTATCCTTCAAAGAAGGGAAAACTCATTTTCATGCATACATTTTTGCTTTCTGTGTTAGGAAAATAGGAAGACACTAGGACTGTAAAGACAGGTAACTATTTTAGAATTAGTATATGAATTGTTGGTAAAATGACAGAGTAAAAATATTTTAGAATTTGGAAGAACTTAAAATCCAGTTCTTCACAATGCACGTACATATGTATGTTTATAGCTCACACACAAACACACACGCATACACAGCTGCTGGTATGTGCTTAGTAATGCAAGGGAAGTTAGACTTGAAATGATTACTCATTGTGACAAAGATCTATGAACTCTACAAGGTATAATGCAAATTGTGTATCTTTTAAAAACCACCGTTTCCTTGAATGAAAATGCAATATCAGTTATTGTTAGGATGCAGAATCAAAGTGATCAGGCATTCACGATAAACAGTACTTGTGCTTGCTAGGATAACCCCATGGGTTTGAAAGCAGAAAAGCTTAAAGCATATGCTCATAAATGCAAAAGAAGTCAGATGTCTTCCAAATATACATCTTACACTATCTTATGGCAAATTGCCATACCACTTTGTGTTGTACCATCATTAGATTTCCAAAGTTAGGCAGGTTGGACTGAGTGGAACACTGCCAAGAAACTGGAGCTGCAGCAGATCATATTGGTTATTCTGATTTGTGGAATTTCACCTTGTATCACTAATGAGTCAGTGTCTAGTGAAACATAAAAGGGAAAGTTGTTGGCTTGGATTTAGATCTTGACTGTGGCTCCAAGTGTTGTAAGGAAATAGGCTTATACTAATTTTTACACCTAGTGCAATCAGAAATCTCTGTGGTTATTTGTGGGGCATGAAATTCAGAATGTACTTAAACTTCTTCTCACTGATCACCTCTGGAATAGTAATTAAACATAAGACATTTTTAAAAGAAAGGTACAATGTCAGACCTCATTCCAGACTTGGATTGCAATTTAGTTTAACCTTACCATGCTTCACATTTAGTTTGACATAATTTGTAATACAGCTGTGTACCATTAGGGAATAGGGTTACACCCAGCAATGGGCTGCTGTAATTCTTTTGTGTGTGGGTACAGGGAGATCTGGTTTTGAGAAGGGTTTTAATTTCATACTATGAAATAGTCTGTTGAGGGAAAGGATGTTTAGGGATATATGTGTTTCTTAGTTAGATTTTACACAGGCAAAAAAATTAAAATACAAGTTTTGTGTAGGTATTTTAGTTTGTCCATCTTGGACCTATTTTTTAAGGACTGAACAGCCATTTGAGTTTATTGAAAAGTAGGTTTCTTCAACCCATCTGAAAATCTGGAAAGGACTCCTGTAACCTTTCTGCTGTCCTGTGAACATTTCATCCTGTTTGTTTCAGGTGCAGTCACCAGCTCAGCCCATCCCAACCGATGGGGTAAGTTCCACTGCAGCGGCTGTCTTTACAATTACAAAAGAATAATGTACACAGTTACAGTGTGGTGTTTGGTGTTTCTGTCTGAAGAAAGAGCTCCTAGAAACAAAAGATTATAAAATAGTTACAGCTTTCATGAAAGAAAAAGGAAATTTCTACTATTTGTATTCAAAAAGCTTGAAAATGTGATGCCAGGGTGATATAGAGCAAAGAAGCAAAATTAATTAAAAACCCAGAAGAGAAAAAGATGTAATATGTACAATTTCCAAACCAGAGTGACAGGGAAAATAATGATAAAACATGAGGAAAAGAGAAAGAAATTTCAACTGAAACTTCAAATTGAGGATGGAGTATTTGGCAAAGGAAAACGATTTTAGGACCCTCCTCCCTCCCCCAAATTGGCAAAGCTGGGAGCATCAGGATGTTTCTGTGACCTGCAAGAAACTGTTTCTGGCAGATTTGTGTTCTACATCCCCTACTCTGCCAGCATTGCAACAGCCCCATTTTTTAGCAGCGCTGTCTACGTGCCTCCCTCCACTCTGCAATATTCTCTGTCCTCCCCACACATTCAATGCCCAAGCACAGCTCTTGTAACTCCCTCCCACGTCCCAGCCTTGCTACTGCAACACCTCCAGCCACCTAAGTATCTTCAGCTTTTCCCCACATCTTTTATGGACGAAGCTCCCTTCCCCATCTGCTGACTTTTATATCCTATCTTTAGGGCAAGAGCCAGCATGTGCTCCTGTCTTCAGCTGCCAAACAGTTGATGATGACAAAGGATGCATCTCCTTTTCCTTCTGTTTTGGTGGGATTTTATTAGCTTCACTATTCAGGCCCTTTTCAAAGAACTTTATTGACTGCAGCTTTCAAACCTAAACACAAATACAGATGCAGTAGTAGAACAGTGATTTAGATTTTAAGTAGACACATCTTTCAGGCTTCTACTCTTGTTGAATTTGACTCAAATTCATGTTAAAAAGCTATTTGGGAGTGAATGAGGAACTGAATGTCAGGAATTGCAAATTTACAAGCCTTATTTGCCTGTGAAATGAAGTTAAAAGTCCTGGGCATTTTGTTAGATAAAGAATGTTTATATGTGTCTGTGTTGTTTATATGTGTATGTGTTTGGGTGTAAACAGCAATCATGCAGGATTTCTCCACATGAAATTACCAAGCAGGTCACTGACTGAGCCAGCACAGAGAGGGAGTGATCCAGTCACCACATGTGCAACACAAGTTCCTTCCACTGAGGAATTCTGTCACCTGTATAGCATAATACACCTGTAATATAGCAGGACCTGATTTCTTTCCTACTCTTCTAGGGTATTAGTCTGCTTTTTTCTTTTCCTCTGTTTATGTTAACTTTTTATACTTCAGGTGAATGGTCTTTGTTTTTCATCAGAATTGTAAAACCAATTTTAAATCTCAGTCCTGAACTTTTTACCTAATCACTGACTATAGTAAAGTATTAAAATACTTACGGTCTTTTGTTCCTTCTTATGCTAGAGTGGTCAAGAACACTCAAAAGACAGTGAAATACAGGCTATTAAGAAAGAAAATGAGTTTATGCAGTCTGTAATAAGAAAATATGGTAATTGTGGAAATGAAGAAGAAACTGAAGTAAAAACCACAAGGGACCAATCTTCAAGCATTGACGAATTAAAGACAGAACAAAGTAATAACCTTCCATGGATAATAGAGATAAGTAGTATTGTTGAAGAAAGGATAAATATTTGTAGATATAATATATGACAAGAGAGGGCTTAAATCCTGAATTAAATGGTCATATCTAAAATCTACAGAATGTTAATATATTCTCTGCTCTCTCAGTTTATAAATATTTTGCAAGTTACCATAGTGCAATACTTACCTTCAGTAACTTTTTGACAGGCTTGTGTGTGTAATAGAAGATAGCAGTATTGATACCAATCTTGAGTCCCTCTCTTTGGAAATTATAAACTGTAAAAATAAAGCATTACGTAACCTCTGGCTTATCAGTCACTAACTAGAGAATACACTCACTCTACAGATTTACAAGTTCTTGAAAACAGTTTTAAGGATGAAATTAATGTTGCTAGCCCTTATGAAGTAAAGCAAAGGGAGGCTTCTCCTAGGAATACCCTCTGCACAGATACTGATTTAATTACCCAAGGACACACCTCGGAAATGCATGTCACTGGATGCAAAGAGGCAGAAGATCCAGGAGCAACACACAGAATGTTACTAGATGAAAGCAATGCAAATTTGGATCAAAAGTCACAGGACAGCACTGAGCCTTTGGCAGCATGCCACACACAGACAAGAAAGGCCTTTTTAGGCAGCACAGAGACTGTAGGTGCTGACAGGAAAAATGGAAGTCAGGAGACCAACACTAGCAAGCAAGAACTGAGCAATACTACAGACGAGTCAACTTGTGCCAAGGCAGATGCAAACTCAGACACCAGACAACACAACAAAAGTGTCCTTACACCTGAAGCACCCAAACCTGAGTCTGAAGCTGTTCTTTGCACTGAGAAGAGTGCTCTGCATGAGAGAAGTACAGACAGCCACCAAGCTAAGGAGTTAAGTTTTGGCATCCTACCTTATACTAAAGAGAAATCTCAAGCAGAATACCAAAAATGTAGCTTGCTGAATAGCGACAATTATGTAGGCAGTGGATTACATAAAACAGAAAAAACCTTAAATCTGAGTGATTTACATAGAGAGAAACTTTCTCTGGAACAGACACACGTAGATGCTGAGGGCAGAAATGATGACAATGCCAGAAACATGAACAGCACTGGTCTTCTGGTAACTGATGCTCAAAATCCACCAACTGTTTGTTGTGATGAAGCAAGTGGTGATGATGCTACTGCAAAAGAACACAGAGATAACAAGTCTCTCTTAGGTACTTTCAATTTATGCCCCCCCAAAACTGAGAGAGGAATAAATGTGGATGACGTGCACAGCAAGCAACCTGAACAAGACAGTGCTAAACAAACAGGGAATGCTACAAAAGCATGGACTTCAGGTGCTGAAGCCAAATCTCCAGTAAAGGCTGATGGTCTTGAAAGTGTTCATAAACTCCCAACAGATAGAGCAAGTATAGATAAACTAATTCCATGTAAAAATGTTAATGATGATACTCAGATACACTCCATCAAAACTGGGCATTCCCCAGACATTAATACTTCAACAAATAACACATTGTTAAAAGAGAAAAAAGATTCACTGAATACTACAGTTCCAGGAAGGAAGTTTGCTGAGGGTCACCTGAAAGAATCATGTTCTTTACCCATGAGAACATCTGGAAATTTAGTAAACATAAGTGTAAGGTCATCCTTTGATCTTTCAACCTCAGATAAAAAAGCTGAGAAAGCTCCACTATACTTGAATTTTTTAGCTCTCAGTTCTTGTTCAAGAGTAAATCAAATGAGAGGTCAAGCTACATGGGCTTCAGCTTCCAAGGAACCTTCCCTTCTGAAAGAGAAACTACCATGCGTAGTGGAAAACGCAAACATTATTTCAAACACACAGAGTCAAAATCTCAGTGAAAATGTGGACAGCGGAGAAACAGAACAAGGTAAGAAAATATAAGCATTAATGTTCTGAACCATGTAGTGCTTAGAAAAATTATCAAAATGTGAAATTTCTTAGTGTAGAAAAATGTAAACCTGACATTTTAGTTACGTTGCAAAAAGGTGTGATTGCTCTGTTTATATTATAAATGCAACTAAACAGCTTTTGTTAGCTTATCAATCAATTAGTTGATTAAATATTTTTGCTCGTATTTCCCTTTGTGACCTAACAGCAGTGCAATGACAAACTGAATTTTGATAGGCATTTCTAATCCTAATGTAGAGCATATTCTATCAGGGCTCCGCATGGATCTGAAAAGCACTGAGCAGCTTTTGGAAACTATTCAGTGTTCTGATTTTGCATCAAAATTAGGGTAGATTTTGAATCAGTAGATGCTTCTTTGAGTGGGGCTTACAGAAATTTACTTTTTATTTTATTGTACATCTATAATTTAAGTGGATACTTAAAACCATCTGAATATGTTGAATGTGTGAAAGGACTTTATATTCTTTCAACTTCTGGAGAACACATGGAGCTTTAAGTGCTCAAGGAGCTTTTTAATCTCCTACTATTGACACTTGCTTATTATTTGTTGAGCAATATTTTGCATATGCAAGATAGTAAATATGAAATTTATGCCATGGGTTTCTAACTCATTACTGAAATGTGGAAAAATTGTATTTTAGATTTGTTTTGCAATAAAATTAGCTGGTAGATTACCCCAAAACTGGAGCCCTGGGTGCTTAGATGTTTTCTGAAGAGCAGGATCCACAGGACAGGGCATTTGTGTCTATTTGAGTTTTTGTTGGTACAGTGTTTTCACCTTTGCCCCTTGAACATTCCAAGAGCAGAGTGGACTCCCATCTTAGTTTTGCAGCCAGTGGCAGACAGCAAAACCCAAAAGTCTGGTTTCTTTACATTGGTCTGTTATCATGAATTTAGCTCTATAGGTAATTTGGTTTCTGTACTTGGTCTCCTGCCCACAGATATTTGTGTTCAGATGCACCATTTTTTGAAGTTCAGTTTCAAAAATGCCTTTGTCCCTAAAACAGTAGTGGTAGCAAGGTAGCAGAATCCTGATCTCAGATGGCATATTCTTTCAATAATGTGAATTTTGGTATCTGTTTCAGTAAAATGAATGGATAGTTACATGATGTTCTGCATGTATCTTTTCTGTAAGAACAGACAGCGCTATCTGAATTTCTTCCCTGTGTGTTCCTCCACCTTCTCTTGTCAGAAACCTTTCTGTATGCAAAGTACTGGAACTCCAAGTGACTCTGAGAGGTTCATCCAAAGGAGTTGGTAGGGAACTACCTCTAGTCCCTCAAATGAGTTGCCTAGTGACCAGACCTCTTGAATTCCAGCTAAACTTCACAGTGAGGGTCTTGGTCTGTGTCCCAGATGTGCCTCATTCTGCCTAATTTAGAAGTCCCTCCTTGCACCTGCTGCCCTCTCTGAATCCTGCACCTCTCTGGGAGAGTAGAGAACCTCACAGTCAGGGCACCTCCAAGTCATTGTGGTACATGGCACTGCAGCTTCCAGTGTTTATTGTGCTTGGGATTTGTGTTTTGTTTGCAGATCTTTTCCCAAATGGCAAACCTGCAGTGGAAGCCATGTGGACACTGTACCTACATTTTAAGCTTTCTTTGACTGACTGGAGCACAAACCATTTAGCCATATGGGAGACCTAGAGGTGAAGAGAAGGGATAGAAATGTTTAGTAAACCTATCTGAGGGAATTCCTTCTACAGCCTAACCACAATGCAATTTACTATTTATACTCTGGCTCCCAGAGAGCAGACACTCTACATCACTATATGAAGAAATGAACTGGGAATGGGAAAGATCTTCCTGGCAGATACTTAAAAAAGAACACAAACACAAAACCATTTTCCTCTTCCTCCCAAGAGAAAATGTCAGTATTCTGAAATAACTGTTACATAACCATGAGGTAACATGTATTTTCACAGCAAAACAAGATTTTACCATCCATGCAGTGATCCAAAGGCATCTGTGTAGTGACAAAACAGCTCCTGTTTGCACTGTGAATAATTGTGAAAGAATGCTTGTATTTTCATCTTGCAAGGAATTCGATGTTGGTTTCAACAGAATCTACTGGTACTGCATAAAGCCTCTGCAGGACTGGAGGCTTATACTTGGCTATGATTATTCTACTCAGCTGCCTTTCCTACCTTTAGTAGATGGCTATTGCCTGACCACCTGAAACATGAGATAAAGCCATTAACGAAGACTCCTTATTTAAAATGTTTTTTGATTGTCTGAAAAGCTTTGTCTTAATGTCTTCTTTTATTACAAGTCACCCTGGAATATCATGCTATAATGGCATTAATTATGCATTTTATTATCATTATCAGAAGGTGAGTTTAAAGTAATAGTGTTTGAAAAAATATATTCAGTTAGAATATTTAGAATACATACACTTTCTATAAATCACTTTTCTGTCATTAACTTAATATGTGAAAATGAGAGAAAAAATTTTTAATCAAAGTAGAAACATACCTCATCTTTAGAGAAAAAATAGATGAAACATGTGAAAGGAAAAAATGAAGGGCAAAAGCCTACAACAATGATCCAGTGATTTAAAACAAAAATATTTGATTTTTTAAGATCAGAGGTAAACCAGCTTAGTTACTTCACAATTAGTGCCTGGAGACCAAATTGCAGTTGTTACCATTTCCTTTTTGTCAACCAGGTTCTAGCAGTCTGAACAGAGCTGCCAACATTTTGAATACTTCTAGTATCCACCAAGACCCCCAGGGAAACCCTAGTGAAGAATGGAATGCTATAGCAAAGGCTTTTTATGATTCTTCTTTTCCCACAGAACATGTAAGTCAATTAAAAATATTGCAGACCAGACCTCAGTGAGCTAATTCCACAGATATTTGTACAACTGTACCCATCTGGATACTTTAAGGCTGAGTCAATCTCCGAAATAATACCAAAAGGGCAACAAGACACCATTTTTCACAATTAAGGTTGATAGAAAGCAGCAGGAAAAAGTCACAGCATATGAATCAAACAGATGCTAACCAGTCTGCTTGGGAGGGGAGGAAGAGGGTAGTCCATTGTGTACCCTAATAAAAATCATCACCTACAGTAAAAGTAGGGGTTAAAAAAAAAAAGGAAAATAGTAGTATGTCAAAGTATAAAAACATTGTTTCCTTTATTACTTGATAGGACCATGCCATTTAAAAGAATCCATGAAAGAATAAAAATTCAGCACATCTATGAATTAGAGCCTAACCATTTATCTCACACTTTAGTCATGTGATGCCCTATTTACAGTAATCATTATTTTGCGGGGTAACTTTACACAAACATACAAAACCAGAGAATAGAAACCTGTTGTTTCCCTGTAAGACAACTTGATTCAGGATGGCACTTAAGCAATGGCTCATTGCTGCATTTTCACATCTCTGTTAGACTCAGGAGCTTGAACAGCTCGAACTGCTCTATTAGAATTTGACCCAATGCTAAATGCATCATTCAAAAGCAATACAGTAATTTACAGCTGCAGCTGACCTCTCCTTTTTAGAAGGGGTTCTACAGGTATTTCTCAGGTAGTTAGGGCTGTCTCTGGATGAGCTGTACCGTGGTTTCAAGTGACAAAGTTGGCTGACTTCAGCAGATAATCAGCTCTTGATGCCATCAGCATCCACATTCCCTGAAATTCACAGGACTGATATTTTAAAATACTCGACTTTCCTAACCTGACTCCACTTGGGAATGACACTGAGGTAGATTTGTCACCAAGCAGTGGTGGTATTTACTGTGTGTCTCTTGCTTTTCCTCAGAGGTGAAGCCAGGAGCTGAATGAACTACACACACAACCTACAGCTAAAGCAAAGCTGTATTTCATCATCTGGTTGTGGTTATGTCTGCTTTGTCACCTCCAAGCTAAAGCTCCTGATGTGCTAGCTAAGTAAAAGCAGAGATGGACAAGAACAGTGCCTTGCTGGTTTCACCTTACTTAGATTTTCCAAATACTTAAGCTACAAAATCTCAGCCTGCAATAATGCAGAGCACTCTCTCCTTTCTGTTGTGTCATTCTAATACCTTCTGTTCTCAACTTTGTCATTTTTATGACCAATATAAACAAGCTGTTGGGAGATTAAAAATGGGCTCGACAGTCTTTTTTGCTGCTTGGTTTGCTTTGACTAACATGTATGATTGTAACTAGAGCAGACTTAAGCCTTCCACAATTTGGGCAATCTCATTCAACCACAGTACAGTACTCTAAAAAGGGATAAAAATTATAAATAAATGCTACAAGTGCACTTATAATTCTAGTAAAAATATTAAGAAATGTTTTAAACATTAGTCTGTCCATGCCTGAGTACCAAAGGATGAATAAGCACCCCCAGCTCAGTTTAAACATGAAATTTTTAGTACAGGACAGGTTCAGCCCCACATGCTGGGGGGGCTATCTCCATAGAGATTTTGACTGGCTTGCTGTGAAGATCTGATCTGTTTCTTGCTGAGGCCTTCAGAAAAAGCACAAAAGAATTAACAGGTTGAAACTTTTACTGCTCAAATGGAGAAGTTACTTCCTCATTGAAAGGGAATTACTGACCTGAAGTATCAGTATCTTCAGCTGCATGGTAGTAACATTGTTACAAATGCAATAATGAACAATTTGCATGCATTTTAATGTTCATATTAAGAAACACTTGTGCACTAGGGAAGGTAAGTTTTAGCACAAAATTCATGTGCTAAAATAAAGCTAGGCCTGAAAAAGACATAGTGGCTTACAGTTAGCTCGGACACGGTTGCCTAATATTAAAAAAATGACTGAGCAGAGGGGGAAGGCCTCATCTTGTGATCCTTGCAAGAGAAGTCCCCTAGCACAGAAGCAGTCTGAGAGGTCACCTTGCAGATCCCCTGCAGCCCTGGCTCTGTGCTGCACCTTGCTCAGGCAGGTGGCTGGTGCTGTGTGCTGGCCCCGCAAGAGCCACACAGCCCCAGATTACAAGTGGAGAACTCATCATTCAAATGCAAGGTTTTTGCTCATCAGGCAAACAAACTGTTTCCCTACTGTGTTGCCATCTGTCTTTGATTTGGATAGATATGAAGTACCTAACAGCAATATATCAAAGAGTAATTAAAACTATTAAAGGAACAAAAAGATCTTTAACATAAAAAAGCCAACCTATTACAGACCTTGCACTGATGTCTGCTTTCTAATCTATACAGTGAAGTGGAGAGGGAGTTAACACTATAAACCTCATGATTTTGAGTTTTGTTAATCAAATGCTTGCATAGCAATAGAAATGTCAATTGCAACATTAAACTCTTTAATTAAGCTATTTATTTTGCTAATCTGCATTCTAATAAAAGCTTGTCTTTTTAAAATCACACTCTTGTACCAAGTCTTATGTTAAGGTTTGGTTTATAAAAGTGTAATTGTCATTATCAAGTTTTCTAAATTAAATATGAAGCAAACACTTCAAATTAAACATATTTTTTCCAATTGATTTGTTTTCCTGTTACCATTTCCTTGCTTGCTTAATGTTCAGCAAAATCCAACAATCTGAACCTCTGAACGTGAATTTCACTGGGTTATCAACTGCTAACATTTGTATTCTGTCAGGTTAAAGAAGGATTTGCTGCTTTACAGAACAAGCAGAAGTCTTCTCATATGACTGTCACTCCAGCAAGAAGTGAAAAAGCACTCAGAGATGAGGACAGCTGCTCTCTTCATAACTCCATTATACAAAACCAAATAGGAGGAATTGAGAAATTACTGAATTTGGAGACACTTCATTCAGCAAGAAAAAGAAAATATGAAGAAGGCCAGTGAAGATGAGTGCCAGGAGATAACCATCCTTTTAGGCATAGACCACTTACCTAAATCAGATTTGTAGAGCTATTCCTACAGAATATGGCATATATGTGCAGTTTTATGTTTAATATAACACGTTAACATTTCTTGTGTTCAAAAACGTATACAATTCCTAGTCCTAATGTTAGTTCTGGTTCTCCAATCAAATTCAAACTTTGACAAAGTTAAAAAGTTTGTAAGTTAATGTTTTTATATATGTTCAGTAAAATTAAACGATTACTTAACTGTACCCTTCTCCTGCTCCTCTGAAGTTTTGGCTGAAACAGTTCAATTCATTTTCTCTGACAGACTGCTCACTCAGTTTTCAGGCAAAATCACCTCCAACTGTTTCAGAATACAATGGTTTCTGCAAACATTTACAACTACTTCCAGCAGTTCTAAGTGGCAGAAGAACAGAAAAATCTTCTGCTTACCTTTACTGCCAAATTATTTAAATATATCTGTTGTAGTTTCTGTATCAGTAAGGTCTCTTTCAACACTGAAGTATCAGGTATGATTACAGAGATAAGGCAGCAGACCTGGCTTCATGAAGCTTCACTTCCATTGGGTCACATTTCTCCTCCCTTGGGTCTAAGGGAAATTTTCTTTTACTTTACAAATACTTGCACTATCATTTTTCTGACCTCCCTCCCTTCCTCCCCACACCTCTTGTAAAGAAAGGTCCTCATACTCTAAAAGGAACAAAAGAAGCATAACCAATATTGCCAGTTTCTTGTTGCTGATTATGTAAGAAAATAAACAGAAGACATTTTCCCATGTTAGTTTTATTGCCTCTTTTTTTGTTTTTTTTTTTTGGTGGGGCAATTTAGAATATTTAGCTTCTTTAAACCAATTGCATACATTTTTTGGAAACATTCACAAATTGTCAAATTTTTGAATAAAATTCACCTACAGCAATATTACTAGATCAAAAAAAAAAAAAATTCTTAGGTGTCTGAAAGACTGAGGAGACTGTTTTTCACTTGATTCAAATTTTGTTTCCAGGTGTTTAGAGTGTCATACAATTGCTGCCACTGCTGCTTTCCAAAAGTCCGATGTGTGCTGTGACTGGAGAAGTAAAACAAAATTGGAAGAAGATTACTAGAGATGTCACACTCACCTAATTATTCTTCTATAGCATTACTTTCCTCACATGAGCAAACAGGAAAATTCTGATTTTCTCTCTAGAAATGGCTGCACTTTACCAGTTAAGAGAATTCTGCAGCCTTCCCAAATATTTAAAGCAACAACAGTGATTAGTATTCTTGTCACTACTAGGTCATTAAATGAAATGTCCTGGAAAGTAGGACTCTTTCATTAAATAAGCTAATCACATTCAGTGTGAGCTTTAATAAAATTATGATAAATAGCAACTATTTAACTACCAGCAACTGATAGGAACAATACCTTGCTTCTAGTTAAAATATTCTACAAATATAAGTGAAATAATTTGAACACGCTAAGTTCTGCAAAAGGCCATGAAGAATTGTCTTACCTGACAACGACTTTCCTCTGTGTCTGATCTATTTTGCAGTACACCATCTTTGTCTTTACAGCTGCAAGAAACCAATGCTGTTTTGAGCAACATTTTCATGATCATGCAAAGGTATTAAACTGCATAAAAACGGTTCAAAACTAGATCAATACAAACATAAGAACACAGCAGTTCACTTAATCTCTTTTGCTGTTGGTTTTAATGGCCTAACAGGCAGAAAAGCAAAATGATGTAACAAGATGAAGGTCACGCATGAATCCTATTGTTTGGTGCCAACCTATTAAAGTAATATCCTGCACAGTTTTTATGAACTTCCCTCCCCTACAAACACATCCTGTTTTAATGACAGCAAACAAAACCAGATAACAAATTAAACCTGCAAACAATTTATTAGTTCTGTAAAGAATTATATGATATAGTTCCTGTCACTGAGAAGAAAAACACTGGTTAAAACACAACAGTTGGGCCTGTCTTTAAGCACGAAGTCGTGCAGCTTTATCTTGTAAAAAGCACAGAAATTAAAATTAATATTGTTCTAACATTCAACATTAGCTTAGAAGACTGTAAAGTTCTTCTTCATGAGCACTGTGTGCAGAGTGGTGCCACAGTTCTTACCGTCAATGACAAATGCTTCTACATCATCAGCCCCGATCTGGAGTTCCTGCTGCATTGTGTCAAATGAGATTTCTTTATTCTCTACAGCCATTCCCATGAAAGTAAGGAGCCTCATCTTTGCCATGTTGTGTTCGTGCAACAAGCCTGAGTAAAAGTGTTGATAGTTTAATTAATGATTTAATTATAATTCATACAAATAATTTGCTTTTAATGTTATTTTTACTAGATACGCTTCCAATAATTTAAAATTTATTTTACATTAAAATACATTCTACTTCTCCTTATCAATAGTTTTTCTGAGGTAAAATATCACATCCTGCATCTGCCTTGTCTTTTGCTAAAATAGCAAGTTTCACTATGAATTTATCAAGATTCAGTTGTTTTTAGTAAATATGTATTATCTAGAAAAGTTTTCTTTTTTGAGCAGTAAAAACATCACCTGGACAGAATTTTAGATGGTGAGAGTACAAGTGAATTTTTCAGTTGCATCACCTGGCAGAACAGCAATGCAACAAAATGGAAAATCCCCAGCTGGTTATGCTAAAAAACCTTACAGCCTCACCACTCATTCTCCTGTAGTTTCTGGAAAACAAACATCTCACAGTTTGGTTCCAGAACATAACATTGTGGTGCCAGAAGAAAGAATTTTGGTACTGAATTTGTCTGTCCACAGCAAAGAAGGCATCATGAGTCCCATGTAAGCATCCAGTGTGGCCCAGAAAAGGGTTGTTCGAAACCAGCGGAACCGATACTGAGGTCAGGTCACATCTTTTACAGGACTGCATGAATGGCAACACAAGGAACTGTGCCAAGGCCTTGCATGTCTAAATCAGAGACCATTTTCCTGGAAAAACATCTAGGTCAACCAAGTTAAGTCACTGAGATGAAACAAGGCATTTCTTAATCCCAAGGTCCATGAGGTACCAACTAAGATCCAGTGGAAGTTTCTTAAAAATGAGTGTCAATCGTTTTTTTCTAGAATGACATTATAAACATTCCCATTGCTTCAGTAAATATGTAAGTTTGGAATTTATAACACCCATACACTAGCAGGGAAGCACATTAGTGCAGGACATCATGTTGTGTTAATTAGCTGTAATTATGATGCAGGTTCCCTATTTGGCACCGATTCAACAAAAATGTGATCACCATAATTCATAGGAATGAGGAGCACCAGCAACTATACCTAACTGGGTTTAATGGAACTCTACAAGCATCAAAAAATCAATTAGCACACATTAACCCTAATTAACAAATGCAAATGAGATGCTGATTAACTTTGCGAAAAAGACTGCTGATAATACCAGATTAACTGTGGCCATGTTAGGGCGATGCAGTTGACACAGATAATGCTACTGCTGGCCTAAATTGTCAGCATCAATAAAACAACAAATTGTAACAAACTGATGCCACCTGTAGGAGCCTTCGCTGCACAGCTTTCCTGGGCCAGTTCTAACTGGTCCTGGTCCAGGAAAGGTCACAACTACAGCCCATGCTCTACTGCCACTGAAATCCTATTACTAATAGCCTTTAAAACAAAGGTAACTTGGCAAGTTATTTTTTAAAAAATCTCTAATGCATGGTTAAAAATCTCATTGCTTTTGGGAACGGATCATTGTTGAATGCCTCATCTAATAATTGCATTGTTGTCTAGACCAAGCTGCCCTTGTTTTTCAAAGCCAAGGCTGAACCATTCAGCTCCCAGCATTTCCATCTGTGCTGCCTCCAAATCTCCATTTGTCCACTGGACAAAGACACGCCAAGTTTCTGAGCACACCATAAAGCAGGTAAGAAACCAGCATACGTGGAAGTTAAGACTGTCTTTCAAAATAGTTACACAGGTATTTAAGGATTTTACTAAGATTATATGAATCTTAGATATATTGAAAGCTCACACACTGAATTCATTCATGGAGGGAAGCACAGATACTGGAGGCAAGGCAAAAGAAATCCCTACAATTGAGTATAATACAATTACTGCTACATATGTGTGTAATTAATTTTCTATAAATTTATTCCAATGTTGGTGTAACAGCAATTTCAGCAAATACTTCTGTGGACAAATACCTAAAAGATAAACCCAAAACCCACTTTCCCCTGAGAAAGAAAAGCGTAAGATGTCTGCATAACTAATGTTCAGATACATGTGACTAAAGATACACTTATCCTATATATACATTTACAAGCTACCAAAAACTTGCTGCTAATTTTATCCACCAAAAAGTCCCATTAGTATTTCCATCATTTTAATACCCAAAGTACCACAATTTTAAACCTCTGAGGGCAATTATTCTAAGAATTGTATCACACTCCATTAAACAAAATAATGCATGTGTTAAAAGGCTGCACTAAACTCTGTTTTAGCAAAACTATGGCTTTCCTCAAATGCATCCAATGCAGTGTTTAAGTGTCATTTCAAAATCAAAGTTATAAAAAAAACCCCATATTTTTATGGAAACATTTATTCATTACCAATATGTCAAAACCTTAATGCAGTAATAAAAAAATCTGCATCATTGAGCAATTTCTGCATTGTCACTGACCCCTGTCCTAAAAAGCTGGAATATAAAAAACGTAATTTTAATGCATGCAATAGCTTATGAACCAGTGCTCCTTTGAAACAGTCAATTACACATCAACGGGGGAGTGTCAAAGTGTTAATTACTACTCCTTTTTTCCACAGTGTGTAAATAAAGAGGGTGCTGACATTAACATTCCATCACATTGCTTCATGTGATGAAACAAATTAACTGGGACAGACTGTGGCTTGCTGGGTCTAATGCATCAGCACACGCAGACACACACACACACAATTACATGCTTTCTTTTACTGCTCAGAAGTATTTGCTGTTACAAAGTTATTCATCATAAAAAAGCCAGGAGATTTATACAAGCTGGTGGTTTACTCAATGCAGTTATGATCTCTGGCCTAGCCTAGAGTATGAATGTGTTAAACCTTTCAGGAGGGGAGTTCTAAGAGAAAAAAAAACAGTGAGTAAAACCATAGCTCTCTTCCAAACCCATAAACCAGCTTGTTTTCAAAGAACGAACCATAGTTAGATGGCCACCTCACCATCTAGCAGAGGTTATCATCTACAAACTCTAACCTCTTATGAAATTTCCTTGCTTCAATACATGGATTCAAACTCAAGCAGTCTGTGGCTTCCATACCTTAAGTCATGTAAATAGTCAGAAATGTAATGATCTGAAAACTTACCCAGGGAGTCAATGAAGTCTTTGTTGTTCTGATAAAACTTGACATAGGATGCTAGTTTAGCACTTACAAAAATTGTCAAAAGCTGGAAGATGGAAAACAAATATGAGAACAGTTAAAACATTATCTTGCAGGCTGGACAGATATAGATAGAAACTATGGGTATTGAACAGAATGTTAAGAGCTAAAATTCTGTTTTCTGTCAATAGCTGTGGGCAGTCTGTGCTGAGCTTACTTCCTTTTCCCAGACTTAAGATTTGCTACAGAACTGGTGTGAGGACAGGACTTGTAACTGAGGTTCTGAAACTTTGAAAGGGAAACATTTCACATGCAATTTTAATTTTAAAGACTATAAAAGGAATAGCCCATTGCAGCTCAGGATTACTGATACAGATAACTATTCTAATGGATTTCAAAAGACACATTAAAACAAAGCAGTCTATTGCTATCAAACCATCTCACTGAAAACAGTTACTTACATCATGAATAAGTTCTCCTTCCAAAAATTTGACTGGTTTTAAGGCAAGAAGATGATCAAAGAGAAAGGTATTTGGATCCTTCAAAGCTCGTACAATACATCTAACAAGAAAAGGAAAATGCTTACTTTCAAAGCAATACACATCTTTATGACTAAGGGCAAGTCAATTTGCTGTTCCTTGCTTTCTAGGAAACACACAAGGGTTTTCAATTATTATTAAAGGTAACACATGTCACATTCCAATTTTAATCTTCATTTTACAGATGGAAAAACCAAGGAACAGAAAGCATTAAGTAATTTGTCCAGTATCCCGAATGAAATCTGCCATGTGGTAAAACCACAGATCACCCTACAGTTTCCATCTATGCATTTATTTCCAGCACAACCTTCATTCCTAAAGGCATTTTTACTGTCCTCCTAAAATGTCATAGAATTGTTTTGGAAGATTTAATTATGCTTGAATATGTGACACAAAACAGAGAAAACCCCAACAACAAACAGTGCAAGGCCCAGGATTTATCAGTTGCAGCTCCAGACTAGAAGAGGAACTCCAGATGAAAGCTTTTCTCAGCAGCACATCAGAAGCCTTGGCTCGCTCTGCCACACAAGGACACCAGGAGAACACGAGTTCTGCACGGCCACAGCCCTGAGCACCAGAGTTCTCTCAGATGGAACAGGCTGCAGCTTGCTGCAAGGTAGCCAGTGAAGTTTCCACTTCTGCACAGGCACTAATTTTCCAAAGGAGTCACCCTGATTTTCCTCCATGGTTAAGTATAAACAACTCCCTTGAGAACTACTGGTAGTGCACATCTGGCAAAACTTAAACAACTAATTCCTAAGAAAAATCATGACAGTTAGAACATCAAAATACAGGCATTTACTCATTTTGGCCAGTGGGGAAAATGCACTGTTACTAATCAATTTAGTCCCAGCTTGTCCAACAGGTGAGCTTAATACTGTGTAGTTCACATTCTTTGTACTTGCTCACAGAGAAGACAGCAACGTCTTTTCAAGAGAAACTGCTATTTGAAAAGAATGCTGAAGGTTAGATAATAAAACAGGCAAAAAGTAAAAAAAAAATGAAATAAAGGATTCCAGTACAGATTTTGAGTGCACAGCTGATGTAATGGAAGTCCTTACCCAAGGCTGATCTCTCTCAGCAGTGACCAGGAACACTCCTGTACACTTGCACACTGGAATAAACCTGGCCATGCCTACAAACAACCAGACCTACTGCAGACTGCAGAGACAAACTCTTGATTGAGTCAGCAATGCTACAGAAGAGGCTGTGGCAGGGCCCTTGGCCTGTCAGGCCATTCAATACTTTTAATAGTAGGGCGATCAAAATATTTGGCAATTGAGGAAAAGTTACTTTCAAGGAAACTGGGAAGTCAGTATTACCTGTGAGCATCAACTCGAGCCTGGGAAGCATTGTCCTCTGTGTAACTTCCCAATAGCTCCACCATTACTTTTGCTGCAGTGTCACTATAGAAAAAAAATGAAGTTACCTCAGGACTGCTGAAAAAATAGTTCAAACAAGGCACTCAAATATTTAAATAATTCCATTATGATGTTATAGGTCAAATTAAATTACACTTGAAAAAGATGTAGATGATCCATTTTAATTCTAGTGGAGAGAACAAATTAACTGGATGTATTCTTTCAATTCTTGTTCTAAAAAATGTTTATCTTCACCCTTCATTTCATTCTCTTAAACTGATAAATTACCTGCTGGTTATGGAAAAAGCTTTCTGAGCTAGGAACAGCTTTATATGGTTCACTAGAATGCTCCTCTTATGCACATCTGGATTTAATCATTGTGCAATAAGTAGCGCTGCAAAGTTTATTTCAAATGTAAAATGGCATCTCTTAAAGAATATTTATGGTCAGGAAAATGACTGTATAAAAGCTGCTCTCTTCTTTCAGAGATTCTTTCTTCAAGTATTCAGAGTGAGAGCTGCTCATTTTATTGATGAAATTACACAGCCAGCAATGAGACTTGTTGAGGCTGCTGTGAAGCAAACAGCTTCCAGCACTGCTCCAACAGACAGCTTTTAGAAAAACAACAACTTCTCTTCTCAGAAACTGAGCAAACCTACAGCCTTGTCTACCCAGATAATCTTGTGAACAACACCAATACTACTGCAAACCAGCTCTGAGATCGTTACTGAGTCATTTTAACTGATTTTATTTATTTTCAATAAACAGGTTTACCACCAACAAGGCCAGCAACCGCTGATGATGCTTTTTGCAAAATTTACAACAAATTAACCCACGTGGTCTAAAAGCACACACAATTTTCCTTAAAACAAAACACTGCAAGAATAAAGTTTCAATTTGCATTAATGACTTAGGCCAATGGCATAAACTGCACAGGGAAAAACAAACCAACACAACATGCCCAGTATGTTTGTTCTGTGCTGTGACAGAGGTTTAACCCCTACAGCAGCACAGGTCTGAAAGGGTTTTGTAGTACAATAACACTGTCTTTATATGGGTATTTATTTGAAATTTCACCATACCACTGTTTGACAGCCACTCTACAGGGTGAAGTTTGTTCTCAGAGAATTCACCAGATCTGAGAGATGTGCAGCACAAAAGTTAGGACATCATGGGCAACACCCAGTATCATACATCATCTGGATGTACATTGAACAAATACAGTTTGTCCCCAGGCAGGGACATCTTCTATAGATCCCAAAACATTCCAGAAGCATGTTCAGGGATATAAGCTTTAATGAAACATTTGTTTTAAAACTCCAGCATTAAAGGGGTCAGCTTATGTTTTGTCCTGGTAACCAATATTGACGTAAATGAACTGGCAGTTCTGTATCAGTGAAAAAAAAATTAATTTAGGCAGCTTTATACATGAAGCATTTGCATGTAAATCAGTCTAAGACTGACTATGATTGTAGCACTGGTGAAATCTTACCAACACTAGATGTTCTAGGAGACAAAGCACCAGTTTAATACAGGACTGTCACTATATATATATTCAGTCAAATAGGCTCAGCTCATGTGCTATTCAACCTAAGAATACACAACTCCTTACATAATAAAAGCTTTCCATCTTTTCAGCAGTTGTTCTTGTACACTTCAGAGGTGTGTTACAGTTTTCTGGCACTTTTCCTGTCCTAACCTTTCCCTTAGGAGAAAAAATTGAAAACCATCACTTAACTAATTTCAAATAGTATTTTCAATTCCCCACTTTTTTTAAGTGCGGAAGGAGTGGAATTTTTCACTTGCATTTCTAGGAAACAACAGAATGCTACAAGACAATTACTCCCAAACTTTCTGTGCTAAATTCTTGTGAACCTCAGCAAATATGGCAGACCTTTAGCCTTATATTCTATTTAGTGTCAGATTACTACTGTAAATTAGGATGTTTAAAGCACTCATACAGATCACTATTTTACCAAAGCTCTCTGTTAAATGTGTCTCACCCAGGCTGCAAATGTGAACATTTTTTCTAGCAAAACAGCCTGAACAAGTGCTCTTGGCTCCACTTGCCAGTCTAGATGCATAACTTGACAAAAAGCCAGTGAGAGCTTAAGAGTGATGGTAGATAAAAGGAAGGAAAAAACCACAATAGAGCATTCAGAGACTTAAGTGACACGTTGGAATCGAGTCCCTCTACATTACATGGTATTAAATGGAACTAAAATTAAATTAAACAATTACTCCGCAGGTGCCTGACATTCTGAGCTTTTTGCTACAAGTATTAATAACCAGACCTGCCAGACCTGTTTGAATTTAACTTGGGCAGGGCTAAAGCTGCTGAATCCTGCCAGCAGAGACCAGCTTTAAACTGCATCAAGGTGGCTAGAAAAGGTTTGATAAAACAAACTTTCACTTGTCACTGTAGGAAAAGGGACACCACACAACCTCTGCATCATCTACTTTTTAGGAGCTACCAATCTATTAACTACCAACTTATCCACTGCAAGAAAGTCTATTAGCTATGGAAAACCATCTCTTATGCTGCACTGAGCAAAGCCAAAACATAAATCAAGCAAACAAAATAATTCAATTGTCTTCAACAAGGCAGTTCTTTTCCCGTGAATATAAATCAACAATGGTAACTGAGGTATGATTTTTATCACTTATTTTTCAGTTCCCACTTCTCTTCCCATACTGCAAGATAGAGCAACATTCCTGAGTGCTACAGCTGGAATGCTGCTGTGAGTTTCCCATACTATTGCAAACACTGCCCACTGATCCAGGAGAGTGAGCCAGGTCAAAGGTGCCAGGGTCACTTCTTGTTTTCTTTTCTGGAGGGAAGTGCAAGTGCTCTGAAACCCTGCTCCGCTCAGCACACAACTTGCTGCAACCCATGGTAAAGGACACTGAGTGCAGGAGTAATTTCTTACAGGGTTTGTGGAAGGTTTTATTTGCTATCCTAAAAATATCATCTATGGTTAGTAAGCAAAAAACATTTAGTAGCAAGGTTACTGGCAGCAGTGGAAACAAAAACTAGAAGTTTAATCCACTAATTTGATAGCAAGGCTACCTAAAAATAGCTGGCTATTAAGTCTGGGAATGAAACTAGTTAAAACCTTGCAACAAATCAACAGGATGGGAAGTTTTTTAAAGAGCAGGAATGTTACCAGCGTAATATTTCTGAAACACGGTAAGCACTAAGCCATGGAAAAGATCTGTGATTAACATTTCTGAATTTCTGAATTTATTTTGACCATTGGAAATCTGCCATACAGAACTATCGATGCAAAACCATTTGAGTATTACAAACAGGAATTCCCAGTACTGTAGCTCACAGAGCAACTATTCCATGAGGATTAATCATCCCTAAATTGAGGTTGGTTAAAAACAATCCTGCTATGCTGATGCAGCATTTCCAGGCTACAATTCCAGCAGGGCAGAATAAGCCAACTGTCCTGACAGAAGGAACTCTTCTCCACTTGTGACAGCTGCACACTTGCCTTTTTAAACCCCCAGCAAGGCCATGTCCCCAGTCCAACCCCCTGTGCAGTCACACAGATGCCCACACCAGCACAAACACACTCAGGTACTGGCAGCTGGAGGGCACAGGCAGGAACAGAGGGTGCAGGACAGAACTTCCTTCTGCAGCAGTACAAGGTTATGCAAACACGGAAAATGCAAGTGCCGTTCTGGTACCACTGTGAGTCAGCAGTGGAGGGGTCCTGATGCTGCCTCACCACAAAAATCAAAAAAATCTTGGAAAAGTAACTCAGAAAACAGTGTGGAAGGGCAGGAGCAAGCAACACACACCCCCCACATCCCCATTCCAAACTACAGGGCCAGTTTAGATAGGTTTGAGGTGTTGTGGAACTACACCCTGAACCACTGGATAGCAGCCCACCTCTGTAGCCCTGGCCAGGGCACTCAATCCACTGTATCACATCTGCAAGATAAACTGATGACAGCTCTCAGTTAAGACCTGCATTAATTTACAGGCACCATACACACAGGATTACTCTACATGCCAGAAGACAGTGGTCTGCCAAGTTTGTTAGATCAAAGATGCTTCTTATGATCCAGGATAATAATTCAAAATGGCCAAGCAGGTATTCTGTGGACATTAATTTCCATGACTAGTAGAAAGCTCTGTCCTGAAGGTAATGTTTACATAAAGAGACTGATTCTGTTAACTGTGATTGATAAGCCTTCCCACATCATTAAGTAAGAGATAGCACTACCATGCACTAAAATGTCAAAAGTGCAATTAAATAATAAACTTGGCATAATGCTACAATGCTCTAAAATGAGTATTTATAGAAAGAAATAGTGTTATTTTGGGAGTCTGTGGTTTGCAGCTAATTCACCACTAACTTCAATATTCTTGGGAACAATGGTTTAACACAGGAATGCTTAAAAATGTAACACCCCCCCAACAAGTGTATTTGGATTGAATTATCGGTACAGATTAATTTTACAAATCTTGTGAGAAATACCTTCCCTACAGATCACCTATAGTACATCAAAATACAGAGTTATCTAGTATGTATGACTTGTCTTTTATACCTTTTCTTGCAGTCTACTAGGACATCATAGAGCAATCTCAGGAGAGTGTGCTTTTTCTCTGTGGCCAGATTCCAGTCGGAAATCCATTTTCGGACCTAGGTAGAATACAAGTGAAAAAGAAGCATTCAGGAAAAGACTAAAATAACACTACAAATACTCCTCATTTTCTCCCAAGCAGAAAAGGATTAAAAATATCTGGCACAGAGATTTCTCTTTTAGGTCCTTTGACTTGCAGGCTCTCCATGCAGTACCTGAAGTTTTTCCATGAGAAGCCAAAAGTCTGTGCTCTCTACGTTACTTCCTAACTAAGGATGAGTGAGTCTCATATATTCTGATCCCAGAGCAAGAGACGAGAACTTGACTCCTCACTCTTGATCAAAGCTTCTCACTTTGGTTTCCACCACAGGAATCAAACACACATCTATATACGATCACCATCAGAAATGAAAAATAGACAGCAACTTCACTTAGATTCTGCAGACAGGCGTATTCTGCATTTCTTATTTAGAATCATAGAATGGTTTGGGTTGGAAAGAACCTTAAAGGTCATCTAGTTTCAATCCCCCTGCCATGGGCAGGGATGCCACCCACTAGATTAAATTGCTCAGAGCCCCATCTTACTGGGCCTTGAACAGGCAGGGATGGGGCATCCACAGCTTTTCTGGGCAGCCTGCTCAGTGCTTCACCACCCTCACAGTCAAGAACTTCTTAACATCTAAAATCTAAATCTCTCCTCTTCTAGTTTAAAACCATTACTCCTCGTCCTATCACTATTTACCCATGTCAAAAGTTGCTCTCCCTCTTCAATGAGCCCCCTTTAAAGTACTGCAATAAGGACACCCTGCGGCCTTCTCTTCTTCAGGTGGAACAATCCCAATGCCCTCAACCTTCCCTCATAGGAGAGGTGTTGGATCTCTCTAATCACCTTCACAGCAACTTCTTCAGGCTCTGGCAATTTGTAAGAGATGGTCTGTATCAGCTCTGAGTAACATTTAGCTACAACATGTTTCATACGAAGGCCACAACTTGATGGGCCACTTAATTACCTGATCTAGTTCAGTTGGAATGTACTGGATGGCACCACACGACGAGGCCACTTTCAGAAGGCTGCAGTACACTGTGTACCTCACAGGAGTGTTCTTGTCCATGCCATGGAAGAGATTGCTCAGGCTAAACCGCAACAACCAACAACGGAGTTAAAGAGGTTTCAAAAAACATTACTGGAGTGCATGTAAATGTTTTATTAAGACACTTGCTAGTACAGACAATGCACCTGGCAGCGCCTTACATCCATGATGAGCTGTAACAGCTTCCAGTTTTGTGCTCATTTTCAGCAAACAAGCTGAAAACTGTGCATTTTAATTTTAAATTTTTAATATCCAAGGAAAAAAATACAGGTACTTCTATTTTATGACAGTGAAAAGGTAGGAAAGAGTGCTTCCTGCAACACCCCACACTTTCATTTAAAGACATGTAAGATAACCCTTCCTCTTTAGAGGCATGATTACTTTGCAAAGTCCACCATTTCTCACTTTGTTCTGTACAATACTTACAGCTGCAGTCTAAGACATGGGCGCTCTCCTTCCCGAAATTTTACTAACTTCTCACACAGGTTTTCAATCAGTGCTTCTTGTTTTTCAGGTTCCAGGATAAGAAGCAGAGAGACGACGCTGTTCATCACGCTCTCAACATCTGCATAAACAAAACCATACAGCTGTTTGCAAGCAGCAATCAGTAGCTACCTCATGCTGGAAAGTTACTTTTGGTATGAATTACCACTTTGCATGAGCAAGAACTTTTAAAGAAAGAAAATGCCAAGATATTAACCTGGATATTCATCAGAATGTACCAGAGACTTGGCTCAGGTGGGCTTACACCAACATATCTCCATGTAAGGCAAGAATTACCACTCTAAGGTCAACACAGAATGTGGTATTTGATGCACACTTGCTCTGAATTCTCTGTTTACACATAAGAGAAATCAGAGGAACTCTAGGTTCCACACAGTGGCGTCTTCCTACACATCCAGGAAACTGCTCACAGTTCTACAGTGAGAACAGTAACACCTAGTGCTCAAGTACAGTAAAACATTTTACCAGGAGCACAACGGATACCCAGACCACAGGCAAAACGCCCTCAAGAACAATGAGGTGTATTACAAAGCCTCCCCAGTTCCTGTTTTAAGTGTGGTGTTCCATCCTTTCCAAACTGAACCACACCGGTTTTGTGTCTTCTTTTCAGTCTGCCAAATACCAGTCAAGCAAAGGCCAAGGACAAAATTCATTACATATGGAATTTATTACTTATTCCCCAAAATGACACCAGAGCATCAAAACCCCTATTTTACATACAAGTCTCTACACCCTCATTACAAGCACAGTCTAGCTCAGCTTCTGACTTCTTCAAAGGGTGCTGGATCTTTGGAGAAAGGAGGGGCAGAGTACATGCAAATATTCCATGGAAATGATGAAAATAAGCACTTCCATTTTTATGACGATGCACGGCTTGTGTTTTAACACATGCTACAAATTTCTAAGTTCTGCCAACTGTTACTGTTTGAAAGCAGTGATGGTGATAAGTTTAGCAAAACCAACAAGACTTAGAGATGCAAACCTTTGTCATCCTCTTTCAGGCACACATCACACACTTCAATAATCTGTGCCAAGTCCACATGAAGTCCGCCTTCTGCATTCTCTTCAGAGATTTCTGCTCCTTTGGATTTCAGGTAAGCTCGCAGCTCTGCAGCCTTAAAAAAGAGAAAGACAACACATAGAAAATAAAACAGTTGTTCTCTGAACAAGAAGGTCAAAGTAATTAAATTTCTTACAGATTTTTGTTCTGCCAGATGCTGCACCTGCTTCTGTTCTGCCAGCGACTGAATAGGTCACAGAGCTGTTGGGCTTTCTCACAGTGTGAATGTGTCACTTACACCTGGGTACTGCACTGCAGGCCTAGTAAGTTTTTGTGACTTTCTTACGCATTTTTGCTATCTTTTACTCCCTCTGCAAACTTCAGACAAACATTAAAACCATTTAGTTGCCTCTTCACCAGAAAAGAAAAAAGCCACTTTAGGGAGGGCAAAACAAAGTATAAACAAAGCCACTTTAGGGAGGGCAAAACTTTGTCTTCACACAACCTAAAAACAGTTTCTAATCTAATTACAGAATGGCTTGGGTTGGAAGGAACCTTAAAGATCATCTTGTTCCACATCTCTGCCATGGGCACGGAATGTTCCATTAAACCAGGTTGCCCAAAGCCCCATTCAACCCAGTCTTATAATGGCATGAGCTGCCTTACATTGGTAGGACTTAAACCTACACCAAGGAAACACCTTTCCCTCAGCAACAGGCCAATCCATTACCTTTACAATTCAGGGCTTTAGCAGCAGACCCATAACCCCTCAGAAACAATCTGAGGCCATGTGACTTTTGGCAGAGAGCATCTCTGACCGGGAGGCTGCTGTGACACGAACTGTCATTTACTTTACATTCAGTGCCAAATCACTTTGGAACCAGGGTAGAGAGCTAATTGCCCTGGGACAAACGGCTATACTGAGGATGTTTCAGACCAGCTACTTGATGGGGCTGTAGTAGGCATTATGGCAAGTGAAAACTGGGCTGAAGGCTGGTAGCAGTGTGGGCATTTCTTGCAGATATCCAATGTGTATACATACACATCGTATATACATTGTGTATACGTATATAAGTATGTAGATACACATACTTTAATGATACTGGGAAGAAGCAGCCCTCAAATCCCAAGGCACAACGAAGCAACCGCTCAAAGACAGAAATCCCAGTTCCCATGCCTGCAGTACCGAGAAAACTGCAAACCTAAGGTGCGTAAGTAGCGCCCATATGTGAACCCCTTTTCTTCTAAATAAAAAGTAGGGCTGAGGAGAGATGAAAACGAATGCCGGGGAGGTGGAACACTGAAGAGGGAACTGCAAACACAAAGTTATCTTTCAGCTATTATGTTCAGTTTTCTCTCTATCGCCTGCTCGGTCTCTGTAGGGAACAGCCCAGACGAGTTCACGGAGCGCTCGCGGCGCGCAGGGCGGGGCAGGTCCGGCCCCGGCTGCCGCCCCCCGACACGGCCCGGCCCAGACCCCCCGGCCCGGGGCCGACCGCTCCCCGCGGGCGCTGACCTGATCCTCCTCGGTGATATCGATAAAGGCCGGGACGCTCATGGCTCCGAGCACGCCGCGCTCCGGAAAGGCAGAGCGGCTTCCGCCGCCGCGCCAGGGCTCCCGCCGCCGCGCCAGGCCGCGCCGCTTCCGCTTCCCGCCGCCGGGCGGGCGGGACCCGCGCTCCGACCGCCCTGCCCGACTCGGCCCTGTCCGGACCGCCCTGCCCGACTCGGCCCTGCCCGGACCGCCTTGTCCGACTCGGCCCTGCCCGGGCCGCCGGCCCTTCCCGCCGCCGGGCGGGACCCTGGGGGGCTGCCCGGGCGCGGTCGCGGCACCTACACCCGCCCCCCCCCTCCCCTCACACACACCTTCCTTCCTCCCGACTTAAAAGCTGAAGTGCTTCTTGCCTGGTACTTTTTCTAGGAACAGGTTACATAACAGACTGCATGTAGGTGTGTCGGGAGTGAAACATGGTGGGAGTGAGGGCAGCAGATCCCAAACGGAGGCTGGTCACCTTTGGTTTGTCTCAACACCTGCGCTCACGCTCCAGTGAGAACTGAGGAACCCTCGCTCGGTGTTACCGGCGTGTTGTGCGTGTTTTCTGCTCAAGAAGTTTCCTGTTCCCCTCTGGCAGACCACCAGGAACATTGCGTGCCTTTCCCCGTGTTCAGAAGCTAAAATAAAAGCCAAGAAAATCGTAGAATTGCTAAGGTTGAAAAGACCTCCAAAATCACTAAGTCTCTCCAGTAACCCAGTTAGTAAAGTCTGCTGTACACAAAACACCTTATTTTATAAACCTGGCCAAATCATGACTAAACTTAGTTATTGAGTCTAATAACCAGAGCAGGGTTATTAACACCAGGTTCTGAGTTTCCACAGCACTGAGTGCAATGAACCTGATAAAGGCCCACACTATCTTTATTAAATGTCATGACTCTGCTTAGTTTTGATTATCTACACGCTTGTGTAACTTTTAAATAATGCTTCAACTTTTAATTTTTCCATCATATAAATCCTGCCTAAGTAGTTTATCCTACTTTAGGTAGTATTTTTAAAATATTACCCCTACTGTAGCTGATTAATTATCTTTTGACCAGAATAATTTAATACTGTCCAATTCATAGTCTTACCATTATTTTGTATTTCAGAGATCAGCATCCTGGCAGTTACAGATAGATATAGACATAGGTCTCTCCTTTGTGTGTCTGATCTAGAAGGGGATCTGCTTTTCAGAGAATGAGTGTTTGAGCATTTTTAAAGTATAAGTGATTTTCCTCTAGTACTACTTAACACAGTCCTGTGACAGTAAAGGTAATTGGAATCCAACATCCTGGGGGATAGGCATACATCATACATTTGATTTTCACACATCTTTAGGAGACATTTCAGGTGCTGAAGCACATGCCTGTTGCCAATTTACATTCTGGAATACTGTGCATGCCTGCAAGCTGCTATGAGTGTCCTATAGATCTCATGCTGTGTCTGAAATTCCTCTGCAGATGCCCAAGCTACCCCAGGGCATATAAATTGCCCAAGTCACACAGCAAGCTCCCAGCCCCAGTGTCTATTTTTATTTGGATGGTACACCCAAATGGAGGTTTGTCGTGTATTATTCTGAATATATGAAAATAAAATAACCATGGATCACACTGGGTAGACAGGACATGACTCTAAAGAGCTCTACTGAAATATCCACATATGGTCTGTTGCATGATACTTTATTTGTCCCAGAAGAATTAAGATGATAGATGATAGCTGGGGTTTGAACTTGTGCATCAGGAAGGCCACTTTGAATATAAGAGGGGCAGTATGTGTTTTGTGAAACTACTGATGCAAAGAGGATGTAGTGGAGGAATGGCTTTCAGTGTTATTGGAATTATGACATTTCTGTGGAAACGAGGCAGTTGTTTATAGTCCTGTCTGCAGTTCGTGAAGCCAGTTCAGAAACGTGGTGTGAATGGGGTTAAAGCAAGGGAGCCAGAGGTCCCTGCAGAGGCTGCCAGGACTGGTGCTCCCAGCGCTCCCAGTCTGGGGAGCCTCAGCCCCTCAGCCGCTCAGTGCCCTGGGGTCTGCAGGGAGGGCTTCGAGCAGCACCTCAGGGACACCCCGGGGCAGGAACCAAAGAAGGTCACTACAACTGGCTGACGTGTGTGAGTCTGTGTATGTCCGTATAACATGGGCAAAGTCTTACTACCTGAGTAAGACTTAACTGCTGAAAGAAAAAGAGGAATTTTGGCTGGTACCCACTGCAAATTGTTTTGTTTTGTCTTGCTTCTATAGGCAAACCAGAGAGAGAAGTGGAGTCGAAAGAAGTGACATTCTGTCCTGTGTGCTTTGAACGTGGTGACTGAAGAAAACAAAGTCCTTTAGGTGCCATGTCTTAAAAAGCATTTTTTTATGGAGGCTCTTTGAAATCAGCAGGCAGCTTTTGAGATCTTCTCCAATACAGAAGGGAAGTACAGCCTCTATGACGGTATAATTATTCCTCTATAGAAACCCTCTTATTTATTTATTTATTTATTTATTTACTTACTTACTTACTTATTTCATTTTACGGTTCTCTCTGTAGGAAAGATGAGAGCTGAGCTGAGTCTCCGGAAAGCTGTGTAAAGGCCGCTGGGAATTGCACCCCTTTTCCCTGTCGCCTGCGATCCGTTTTGTGCTGAGTGCCCTCTGGAGGTTTTGGACACGCAGTGACCCGGGCGAGTCCCGGGTACCGCGATTGTGCCTGACCGCTTCAGGATTCCTCTCTTTACAGGTTCTCCCTCTTTTTCTTTTCTCCTTTGGGAGAGATATTCTAGCCAACCTAGACGAGCAGGACACAGTTAAATCAGCTTTTAGTTTAAGTCAGAATTACGGCATATGACTTACTCAAAAAAGGTAAAAATTCAGATCCAAATAATTCATCTAAATTCTCAGCCAGCAAAACTAAATCTGTTTCATATTTAGGAGCTTTGATTAGCTTTATCAATGTATCGAAGTGTGCTTCCTACTTATGTTTCTGGTTTTTCCCTGGTTATCGTTGGGGCTAAAGGGAAACTGCTAAAATACCCTTTGAGCCTCTCCTTGCAAGATATATCAGAGATCTCAGGGGAAGCCTGTTATCCTTATTTTTCCAGCCAAGTTCTGTAGCCAGAAGAACTCTGGATAACTTCAGTAAGTGTAATAACTTTTGGGTGCTCATCTGGTTTTCTTGTAATCTGTAAATTCTCCACTTTTGTACACTTATTCCCCTAACTGTATCAGTTAAAATAAATACCTGCAGTTGCCCTGACCAGCATGCTGTCTTCATTCAAAATATGTATTAAAAATTCTGAGTTGAAGAAGCAAAATTCAATGTTGCATTATTATTAATAGTATTGGGTTTTGACCTGGAGTTTTTTCTCTGAAAAGCATTTAGAAATGTATTTTTTTTTACTCTCAGTACACTTATTTTGCTGCTAATGTAGCAGGTGTTTTTCTTAACCATTTTTAAGGAGAAATCCTAAGTTTAGAGGAAATGAGCACTCAATTATTTAAATTTCCTGAGATTAGAGGAAGAACACTTTACCAAACAATGCCTCTTCTCTTCAAAACCTCTCCCCATAAATTATGTTAGGAGATCTTATTAAAAGTCTTTAAAAATTTCCTATTAAAAATGGTTGATTGCAGTCCAGACCATCACAGCTTTTGTGCTTTCAGTGAAATACCACAGCTGTCGCAAAGAAATATATTGTGAGACAAAAGGTTTTGTTTCCCTAGTCATAAATTATTTTTGTGATATCTGAAGTAAGATAAAACTTTCACTTATGTTTGAGTGAAGGAAGATTCCAGTGATAACTTGCTCAAAAATCTATTAAAAGAATATAAGAATGTAGATCTAGATAGCAAATTAGAATCAGACTTCCTTTTTGTTTAAGGAAAGCAATTATTTCTGAAGTCAGTGAAGATTATAACCAGGGATAATAGCATAACTTTGCAAAGCACTGTGCCTTTATCTCAGTAGAACCTGAAGTTTAAGCTTTCAAGTCTGACCTTTGGGAACTCTACAATAGAAACCTTGAGTGTTGGGCAGTTTTTAAACCAAAGTTAAACAATAGGAAGTAGTCTGTTTACTAATTGTACTATATTATATTATGCTATAACTAAAATACATTATATTAGATTACACTAAAACAAAAAATAGATTTTTTTATATTTAAAGAAGTATCAAACAAGTTGGTTTTGACTATATTTGTTTTTCTATTGGCGAATGAGTTTTTTTGCTGCGGGATTCTGCAGCCCTTCAGAGGAGGGAGGGCTGTACATGCACTGAACAGGCTGTGAAGTATTTGCTGTCAGGACAGAATTCTGTGTTTACCCAGTCAAGGAGTAGAAGCATATTCCAGGTATGACTTGTGTATGTAATGAAAATATGAAATTACGACGTATATACTAAAAATTATTTGTCAAAGTCTTCTGCTAAATAATTTTGAATGAAAGATAAATTAGGACATTCACAATTTGCTCATCCATCATTGTTTTATGGATAAAGGTCAAATTGCTGAGCCTCCCCTGCTCGTTATAGAGATTACAGAATAAAGAAATACAGTACAGGTGCTAGAACTCAGAATTTGAGACATTTTAGGTTACATATGGAAAAAATCAATATGCTTTTTCTAATTATCAATAACATTAATAACTAAGCCAGCTCTCTTTACCCGGTGCCATCTCAAGAGTTTACTGGAATTTGTTTATTTGTATATTAAATATATCAAGAGTATACAAAAAAAAATGGCCTTTTCTTCTGCTGTGCAATTTAGAGAAGTGGAATATGCAGCCTTGATCCTTTAGTAAGATTCATTACCGTAGCCCCCTACTTTTTCTTCTGAATGATTTTTCTTAAAAATCAAAATTCATCTTCATAGTGCTTTTTTGTGGCAACATGTGCTATGCATTCTTTGGGTCAAACTTACTCAGACTGAAAGAACTATGAAAATAAATATAAATCAAAATAATCAGCACTTGGGAATTATTTCCTTTGTGAGGATGAACATATATATTCCGTACCCCGTATATCTCCGGCAGGGACGAGGTGGGTCAGGTATTTGTGAGATCAGGAGTTGATGCACACCAGTGTGGATGAGATGCCTGGAGCACACAGTTCCATACTGCTCCAGCCATTGCCAAAGGATGTGTGGGGCACATGGGGGTCAGGGGGGAGTACCTAAAACCTCTATACCCTTGTAGGGTCTAGCTCTGTGTTCTCACTCATGCTGAATGGCCTTTTACAAGTAATCCCACTGATGTCAGTGAGACTTTTCTGTAATAAAATGCTGTCTGACAAGAATATGGATATCAGAATCTGGCCCTGCTTGCACTAATTCCATTTTAATGAATACTTAAATGGAATTGTTATTAAAAAAGTCTATTTCCTAATATTCAATAAATCGAAACTATAAAGTCAGTTTGCCAGTTGTTTCCAGTCTAGTCAAAACCATTTTCTCTCATATTGAAAATAATAGTACATACTGTCTCCATTCAGGAGGGATTAATTGGAATACTTTTATCTGCTTCATAAGATTTATTTCTAATAATGAAGAGCAGAGAAAAGTAGGGGAGCTTTAAACATTCATTGTTTTTATTAAAGCACCATATATTCATGAGATGTTTCACGGACACGGAATTTGCTTAGCAGAAGCTTTTTTCATGAATGAGCAACTTCATACCAGAGTTTTAAAAAAGCGTTGTTAATTTCTCTGATCATATCCATTTAATTTTATAAGAAGGAGCCTTGGGCACTATGTGATAATGCAGAGATACACATTAAACCTTGCTAAGATTTTGTAGGCTTGTCAGCTGGTGAGGATTATTGGAGCAGTGTTGTGGTGTGCTGCTTGGGGAGCTACCTGACGTCAGTCCCCACTGTGGTGAAACAAAGTTGGGTCTTTATAGGGTAAATGTTTAGGATTTGAGATGGTTTCTCCCTACACATGGAAGAGGACTGATCTGCTTAACTTCCCTGGTGACATCCACACCGAAGACTGGGAAGTATGCTTATGGTGCTGTTTGACTTCATTGCACATTAACCAAATAAAAACAAAAAGCAGTAAAGGAGGGCAAAAAAGAAACTGAATTCACATAAATCAATGATTAAGGTGCTGTTGTATTGAAAAAGCCTGGCAGAAAAATTCTAGCAGAATATTGTTTCCTTGGAATTTGCTAAATCTTTGATATCCAAATGTTTCACAAGAGTGGGGAGTGTTCAGTTCCCTGAGGATGTTCTTCTAGACAACAGGCCAGTTTTCTGATTTTATCCCTTTCCATGTGCCAGGTTTCCAGATTCTCTAGCATTGATGCAGTCCTGTAGACACCCTGATGTGGGGCTAAGGATGCCAGCTCCTCCATTGCTCTGCAGCAGCCTACCAAGTTGTTTTTATAAATTACGCATTTTTCTCCAACCATAAATATTGTTCCTAAAAGGGATACTGAAATGAGGATAATATGACTTTTCAGTAATAGGTCTTCTAATGTCAGCCATTCTGTTTAAACTGTTCAATTTTCAACAGAATTAAAGATCTACGCAGTATATTCTACCTCCTGCAGACTGCAGTTGTTAAAAGAAAATAAATCACTTAAACAGGGTCATGAGCAACAAAGGCCAATGTGGGTTCAAAGTTTACAGGTCTCTGCATTTATCAGGTAGAAATATGCTACATTTCACTATTTCATAAAATATCCTTTTATGAAAAAGCCATCAATCTTTGCATGGCCTACTAAAACTGATTTTTCAAATGAAAGAAATGAATGATGACACCAAATCAAAAAATCGTTTATGAGTTTATATTTTTGCAAGACCACCATGACTTTCACATACGTTTTCAATTTTGGTAAGGATGTGATTATCATGTGGATATGTTTTACTCCCACCATTTGTACTAAGGGATCTGTCAGAACTGTGTACCCGTCCTTGAGCAGTCAGGATTTGTTCAGATTTTTTCATTAATCTGTAGTGGTTTTTATCCAGTGATCGTTATCATTTCTGTACATTATCTACAGGTTTTCTGGGTTATATATAGATATGTATAAAATCACATCTACCATATGCAAGGTCACATTAAAACTGCATTTAAATGACTTCGTTATTTCTCAAAGGTTTTTAACATTTCTGTGGAATGATTTTTGCATGATTTCTGTTGCGCACTCTACAAAAAATCATCTTAATTACAGATTTTTAGTTATCCTTCTGGTCTTTCCTAATCTTTGCCACGCTTCCTCCAGGAGTCTCCAAGCTCTTTAACCAAATGGACAATTTAGATACTTGAAAACAGTATTGTATATTTGGTTTCAGATGTTGTAGGACTACAATATAGTGGTTTGGGGCAGGAACAATGTATGAAATTACTTTATTTCTCATCCGATAATGACAATCAATACAGCAACCAACATGCTGCACTGGAATAAGGAAAAATGATTTCTGTTCTGGTAAATGGTGTGGTCTCCCTTCGGGTCTACACAGAGCAAATGAGGTTTGGCCTTTCCAGATCTCCAGTGAAAACAAATGAATAAAATTTATTAAGTATCAGTCTCATAAGAAGAAGAAGAACGCATAGGGAAGTTAGTCCGAACTTCTGAGAAAGAACTTCATGCTTGGGTTTCTAAGAGGAGCATTTTGCTCCCTTTGCTGTGGAGTTAATTTTGAAAAAGAAATGTCATTCTTGCACTGTTTTTTAGGCATTTCACTTTTTCCAGTTTATTTAGGAATTATCTTTTTTTAACTATCTGTGATTCAGTGATGAAAATGCAAAGTTAAAGAATGTTCTGTGTTTGTAACTGGGAAATTAGACTTTTCACTAAATAGTACATGCTATCTAAACATGTGTTTATTCCTATCAACTTTCTCTGGTCCCTCCTAGGAAAAAAAAAGGAAAAAAAAGACAAACCCATTAAAAGAATGGAGTTTAGTTGGAATTCTTGGGAAAACCCTTTTGCCAAGTCACACACAGAGTGTTTGGCGTGGAGTTGCACTGTGGCTGGCATTGCTTTCCTGCAGCCTGTGTTGTGGTGACAGGGCTCACACAGTCCTTTAGCAGCCTGCTCCTGGGTGAGCAGTCTGTGAAACACAGCTGATGCCACCACCAAAGGCTCTGGAAAACCCTGCATACAGAGAAAACTTAAACATCTTTCAATGTGCACTTTACATTACAAACCAAATGTCTTCCCAAAACAAGTTCTATCTTGTCTGATTAGGCTGAAAGGAAAACAAAACATTCTATTCATCTGGTGATGACCTTAGAGAAAATGTTGCTGGCGAGATAGGAAGTTCTGGCTTTTAATTTATTTTTAAATGAATTTCAGAAGAATGGTACTTACAAGAAATTTGAGGGCTTCTGTCAATGTGCTTCTCAAAGTATCCTGAAAAAATTCACAAAATTCTGTAACAGCTCCCTCAGGTGCCAGAATAATGCCCCAAAATCCACAAACTGGCTCAGGAGAGCTCAGTGTGCTTTGCCTTCACATCTCAGTACAGAACTCTGTGGTTCTTGCAGTCAAGGGCCTGTGACTGATTCATGCATTAAAAATGCTCAAAGTAGCTGGAAGGATCTGAGACCGTGTGCATAAAGTGTAAAGAGCTCATAACCCTGCTTGAGAAGCTGTTCATCACTTAATGGATTCTCTACCTGAGGAAAAGCAGATCAAGAACTCAGCAGCTTTAGGTGTCAAAAAAGCAGTTTCCATTCTAAGTGGAATGGAAGCGTTATCTTAAAAGTATCTTAGAAGCCCTTTCCCTCCCTTTGACCCATATAAAATCTGTGGAAACCTTATTAAAAGTCCAAGATATAGCAATATTTTTTCAAATGGCTAAGATAGTCAAATTCCATTCTGGTGACCATCTACACTGTAAACACTGTGTGTAATCTTAAATTTGTAGAGGAAGTCTCCAAAGAAAACTTTATTAATGTGTTCTGTAAGTGCCTGCAGTTTTGCAAGTGCATTAGGATGGTCACACAGGAGTGTGTCGTAATGTGTCATGTAGTTTGGTATGCTGCATCTGATCCTGGCTGTTGGGGGATCACTTGGAGGATGATGGATGGAGCTCCAAAACAGCCTGTCAGAACAACTTGTCCAGGGAAGGCAGGGTAAGAGGAGAGGAAAGGTTCTTCATTGTCTCTTCTCAACCACTGTTTGACATGCCATGAAATGTAAGCATTATTTCCTTCTCTTATAGAACACTGAATGTTTTTATAATCTGTCATTGATTACCAAAGTGTAATTGTAAGAGGTCTGTAGCTGACCCATTGAATCACACTGTTTTTATAGTGTTTTCAATTACAATTTTATTAAAGAGTGAAAGATGTTCTGTGAGGAGTATTGAGAAACATCCATTCCAAAATGAGTGGGAAGCTTGTCTTTGCAAAGTTTTAAATTCCTCTTCCAACCCTAGTAAAGCCAGGGATTTCACTAGTTAATTATGTGCTGTTACACTTCAGTTTCATTAGAATTCAGGTATAATACAGACTAAATACTGAGTGCCTGTTTTCTCTATATCTTTCATTGTTTAATATGCCTTTGCTGAATACCCCCTTGGTCAACAATGGTCCTCTCCATGACTGTCTCTGCTCACAAAGAGATCTTTTCAGACTTCTAATCATTTTTCCCAGACTCTGCCCGTTTTTGTGCTACAGGTCACATAAGTTGTCTCGAAGCAAAGGTTTTGAAGGATATACCGCTCTCTAAAGTACCAGAAGTGCAGCGTGCTACCATTGTGTGAAACTCTCACAAGAGAGCAGAGGTATCCCTAAACCCGGGCAGCTTTCTGTTCCTGAAGAATCCATCTCTCACTAGGAGCTACACTACCATTGTTGTTCTCCCTTGCTCTTTAATTCTAAAAGCACAGTGATACGTGATATGTATTTCTCCTGCTCTGTCCTCAAGGACATACTAATGTGCTGCTGGGTTAGAAATACTTTCTTTAAAAGTACTCAAACGCTGGAAAGCTATTTTTTCAGGATAGCTGCAACCTGAGAACATCTTTTCTTAGGGAAAAGAACAGTTCAGAAACTTCTTAACCATTTAAATGCACTGCCAGGTTTTGTATTTAAACCTTTTTTTGAAGTCACAAGAAATATACTTATATGAACTATGTATTTCAAATAAATAATGTATAATTATATTTTTTCTTTATTTTCTGTATATTTTTATGATAAATCTCATTTTTTAGAAGAGCTGTGTCTTGCTTCCATGACTTGGGCATAGACACTACTCTTCATATTATTATTTTTTTTTAAGTTTACTGTATCCTGTTGTCCTTCTTGCCTGAGAAATATCTTCAGGAAACCATGAGGATCGTGGAATCAGACAATAACAAAATCATCTTCAAAGAAGCTTTGCTTACTTGTTGCTGCTGCTGAAATCAATATTGTTCGTAGCAAGGCTAGATGTTGAGGAGTGCTGCTGGACATTTCAGAAGTTTATTTCCATTTGACATTTTCCCTTCAAATCTCGTATTCCTGATATTAACTTAGCATTCTGGAAAGTGAGTGTTTTTCACTGAATAACCATGGTCAGAGGTCATTTGCACTGGTGAGTAGCTTTAAATGTAAACAACATAAAAAGGGATGTTCTTGCAAACTCAGAGTTCTGCACTCAAAGAGAACTTTATTAGAAAGAGCTTTTTTAAATTTTTTTTTTACTCCTGTTAGCATTTGGCTGGATTTTCTGTTGGTTGTCTAGTGTATTGGTGGAGTTTTACATTTGGTCTCCCACTTTCCAAATCATCAAGAAAACTCTCTGCTTAAAGAGCAATTAGAGGGCTGTGCATGTTCAGTCACCCGGTGGGTTTGAACAAAAGTCATCAGTTATGTCGCAGCGTGTGTTAGTTTTGTAAGTGTCGTGTGAAGGCTGACAGAGATCACATTTCTGTGTTTTGCTCCTCGGTCCAGCCCATAACCTCCAGAGGTAATGGATCTCTGCAGAACCTCTCTGGAGCAGGTCACCAAACAGTGCAGGATTTCAAGAGCTGATGCACTTTTATTGCTACAATATCCTTGTCATGGAGGTGAGGGTTTGGATTGTGGTTTCAGGTATCAGTGTGGTTTTACATCTAAGGCTGAGCCCTTTTGGTAAGCTGGATACATTTTCTTTTTTAAGAGCTTTTTCTTTTGTTCTTAGAGATGAATTGCTTCTAAGTAATAGGCTTCTGAGTGTACAGATTCATAAATGCTGTAGTGGAAGACTAAATGCCTGTATATGCAGAACAGCTGGATTCCAGCACTGGCAATGCTGTTATGCAGGACTCCAGATCTGAGAAACCCCTGTGAGAAGCATGAGGAATTTATCAGAGCATGGCTCAATCACAAATTACATGAGTTTGTCGAAGAGAGTGACACCTACAACCAACCACAACCCTGGGCCAACCACAGATTGATCATGCTGTTGGCAAAGTTACATTTTTTCTGAAGGTATGTTGTGAGAACTGTGGTTGCTGTGTTTTACTCTTGGAACTTACAAGTGCTTGCTAAATGGACTGGGTCTCTGACCATTGAAGCCCCACTATAGCATTATAAAAAACAGAATAATTCAGCCAACTGGATGAAATCCCCTAAAACATCTGTTTATTAGTAAAAAAAAATCATATCGTTATTTTGCCCCCTTTTTAGAAAAGGAACATGATAGAAGCCTGGGATTTACAGGAAAGTTTTGAGTCCTGGAATGCGTGTTTTATTACATGTATGTGCTACAGTTTTTTATGCATGCATTTCTCTATTCATTTCTAGTGCAGCAGAAGGCAAGTCTTGCCCCACTCTTACAGTTAAAGCAGTTCAATTCCAATCTCACCAGTGATATTCAGGTTTCCTCAGAGCTGCCCTCTGACAGCTGTGGGATTTACATTTGCATGGATGTTCTGGCATGGTTTGGGAGTGATAGCAGTGTTCGCAGCAAGGCACTGTGCTAAGTAATCACAGTCTTCCATGGTTCCTTGGTCCCACTGAGGTCCAAGCTTAGCTGCCCTTTCCAGAAGCCCTGGCCTTCCCACCAGATTAACCCCTGAATTAAATCCAGCATTTCACCAATGACTTCTGATTTTGTAGGCTTCCTCTTTGCTGTCTTTTGCATGGATTTCCAGATGCAGTAGCCACGTTATCCTGACAGAATTTTCTTGTCATATCTGTGCTTTGTTTGTTGCAAAGTGAAGGAGCTGAGCCTCAAGGGCTGTGTGCTGGGTGTGCAAGTCTCCAGGCTATTCAGCAGGAAGAAAATCAGGAAGGATGCATAGTTCTTTCACTGAGAATAAACATTAATGGTAGCCCTGAAACACCTATGTTAACAGTTTTAACTGAAATATGACAAAATTTGAAGGGTCGGGATCTGGACCCAAATACTTGGAGGTTATTTCTTTTCTAAGTTTTTAAAAAGTATTTTTGTTGAATTTTTTATTTTCTGTGCAATATAGTAGGGTGAGGCCTATAAAACTGGCGTCCCTATTTTTGTGTTAAATGTGCATGTTAAGGGTTTTTAGTGGCACTGAGTCTACTTTATGTGTTCTTTAGAAAATAAGACATGAGGACTTTTAAAAGCTGTTGTTTTTCTTGACTTCACCTTCATTAATCTTATTTAGTTTCTGTAAGAGGCTATTTTGTGAGCTCCACCGATGGGTAATGTTTTCTTTTCCAAAGTTCATGATTCTTCTATTCAAATCACTAATTTTCACTGTTACACTCCAGTGGTTTAGTGCTTCCCAGGCCTCCAGGAATGAGTTTAATTAGCAATGCTGAATAAATTCTGAGACATGATTCATCTTTCTTGTCACTCAGATCTCAGTAACAAAATTGCAATTTAAAGATGTACTTAAAAGCCCTGTGAGAATGGCTTCTTCTGTACAACTGGGAAAAGACTCAGATGGAAATTTGGAAAAGAGGATTTTACCTGTCTGCCTGTTTTCAATTTAGCTAAAAGATATAGGATTCAGTCATATGTCCTTGAATTCACTGGTATATTGTTTTAAAAATACTGACCTATGAGCAGTACTTGGCACATACATTCCAAATTAAAGCTCTGCATTAGGGCTTTTTTTTAGATGAAGTAATTGACTTGACAAATTTCAAAACTGTCCTAGATGAAATGTGATTTAATTTGTCTCTGTATTTTTATATTTTGGACCGAAAATACAGAAGGGGAAATGTCATTCTCCAGTGATCCTAACTGTTGCAGTGCAGAGGTCCAAATTTTGCCATGTCCTTTCCTCTGGAGTAAGGGAAGGTGTATTTCTGAGACATAGTGTCACGAGGGGAAAATAGGGAGTGCAGGAAGGGAAGGGAGTGAACTCAGGAAAGTGATGTTTATATTTAAACCCTTGTTCTGGCATGTCCCAGTAGGCACTGCCTGCAGCACAGGGAGCAATAGGATTTTGCCATGCTCTATCTCCTTCTGTGCACAAGGATCAGAGCATTTTACACCATCAGTGGATGACAGCTCTTCCTCAAAACACCTCTGGGAAGATTTAAATGCATTTTCCAGAATTTACAAAAGTGGATCAAAAGAGTAACTTGCCGTAGGAGAGCTGTAAGCCAAATGAGCTGAACTGCCTAATAGCCAGGTTTAATTCTGAGACTCCTTTCTCTACTCCAGCACATGGAGCACTGTGAATAAAAAATATGGACTGTTTAGCACCTTTCCTATGTAGGCACAAAGAACTTAAGGACAAATTGTGGCTGTAGCCAGGTCCCTGGATTTTGTCAGATTCAGACAGATCCTGAATGTTATTTTAATGTAACCTTAAAAGAACCCCCATGCTATTAATTTTGTATTTATTGCAGTTACACTGACCCTAATGAATTTTTAAAAATTAGTTTGACAGATGTCACAAATATTTTCAATGCAGTTTAACATCATTAAATATAAACCTTTCCTAGAAAAGAAGTTCTATGAAGTGAGTGTACAGTGAGTGCCAGTGCTGGATTCTGGAAAGTCATGGGTGTCACATATGACTTAGAACACAAAATGTTAGGGAATGATGTTTATGGGGCAACATCACAAGGTTCTCCCTCCCATGTCTCATCAGTACATCTCACCTAGAAGGACAAACTCCTCCAAAAGGGAATCTGTATGTTAGTTTAGCATTTAGATATTGTGTATAGTTGATTATGCCTTCAGAACCAAATTGAGTGACCCTAGAAACTTTTTTCCAGATTTTTAATTTTTTCTTTTTGTTTGCTCTCATGTAAGAGCCAAGAGAGCTAAACAAAGCCTCTGAAAAAGAAGGGTTATTCCACTTCCTTGGAGACATAATCTTGTTTTATGTGAAGCTTGCACATTTTTTTGCACCTGGTGGACCTAGTTCTGCTTGGAAGAAGGACAAAGAATAAATCATAGTTCTTTACCTTGTATGTGAACTTGTGGAGCAGTACAAATACATAGTTGTAGGCCAGGCCATCAGAAATATAAAATGAATGATTTGAGGACTGGATTCTACTGGATTTCAATACTTTATCAACTTTAGAGCATTGGTAGGGTCCCCAATTGGAATATAAATAAAACAAACCCTTCCAAAGGTTTATAGGCTTGTACTTGGTCCTCTCTTACTGCCCTAATTTATGATTGTTGGAAATTCACAAGCTGTGAAATGTGTTGATCACAGAGCTGATGGCAATAACTTCAGAATATGAATGAGAGCATCTGGGTTGCTATTTACCTTTGTTTCACAAAGTCAGTTTTTATCTTTGCATCATTTAACCCCAGAAATATGGCTGGGTTAGACAGGCATATGGAGCCTTCTATGGAACAGAAGATTTGCTTTCTGTAACTTCACTAGTTTCTTCTGTGAAAAAATTTACCTTTCGCTTTGCCACCACTGTGCTGTTCCTCTACAAGAATACCAAACAAATAAATGTAAATAAAAAGAAGCAGTAGCTTTCCTCTGTAAAAGAAAAGAGGTGCTTAGACTCAGAAATCCTTTATTTTATGTTCACTTTATAGTGGTTTGGGTAAGGTGAACGCCCAGGCAGCAAGCTTTCATGGCACTCAAATCTCATTTAAACCCCACTTTTCAGACTTTCATTAGTGCATATAAATTTTGCTTGGCTTTAGTTACAGATTAATTTCCCTATGCCTAACTTTGATGCCTTGGAGTTTCAGTTTCCATATTTGACAAAGGGTGGAGAGATTGTAAAGCTTTCTCAAGTATTTGTCAATTGTCATGAGGTTTTCTTGGGCAGAAAATTATTGTATTGAGTCTTACTATTGTTCACCAAAAATGAGAATCTACTGGAGATGGTTACTGTGTGCTAACACTTCTTTTGTGTTTGATGTCCAGAATTTTGAGACTAAATCAGGAATACCTCGGTGTAATTGAATGGTCTGTGCTATGTGGGAGTTCAAACCAGGTAAGGACACTGGCTACTTCAAATCTATGCCCCAGTAAGTTGGTTTTTTACCAGAAAAAGAGGAAACCTTAATTTCTATGGCAATTGGTGAATCTGAATCAAGGCACTGATACTTTGCAATATCCAAATCAGGATAATTCTTTTATTGTGTTATGACTGGATATTATTTGTGCTGAATCCCCTTGCTTGAGTTGACATGTATTTACGGATACAATTTTGACTGCTCGAGTACTACTTTTACTGCTCACTGCCTCCAGGCCTCTTGGTACAACACATACATATAAAGCACCATGTTAAGGACTGGCCAGCTCTAAAGAAATGGACTGAGGACAAAAAAAGTAGAAATAAGATTGTCTTGAAAGAGTGAAGGAGTTTTGCATCCAGTGAGACATGAAACTCTTTCCTTTCACTTCCAGATGGGTCCTATCTCAAGGCCAGCGAAGGAAACATCTTTGTTCTTCCTTTCTGAGCAGCAAGAGTTTTACAGCCAGGAAATTGTGGTGATCCAGGGCCTGAAAGCCTTAGATCAAAGGAGGTAAGTAGTGAGCTTGATTCACCTCTAGTCCCTTAAACTAGGTTTGGTCAAGCTGGAGAGAGGTCTTGGACTAGATCATGCAAAGGAGTTGGTGAGTCCAAATGGTGTCAGCAGATTGGCAGGTCCTGGAGAGGTAATCAAGAGAGAGAACAACACAATTTGTCCTTTAGTGTTTGAGAGGTTAAAGATAAGGCTAGACATTGTCTCCTGCCTTGAAGAACTGCCTCTAAGCATGAATGCAGAGGTAACCCACCAGCTGTATTGTGCTGCAAGCTGCCCTTCTGCTGGGAATGTCCAGCACTGTCCATGGGGGTGGCTTTTCACAGGTGACCACTCCAGGTCTCTGCTTTGTGGATAAAATTTTCAGAAATGAAGAGGAAGGAGGGAGCTGGTGCAGCCTGGAACTCCTCATTCTTTCACTTCAAGCATGCCAGTTAGTTGTTCTGTGTTGAGTTCAGACCAAACATAAAAGAGTTCCAAAAAGAGCACTCATTACTTGTTTAGTGTCTCTAATGCATTTTGAAGATCTTATTTACAGAGATGTCAGTTTGATAATGAAAATTCATCGTGCTAAAATGGCAGTGAGTTCCCTTGGAAAGCTAGTCTTCCTCTCATGCATACCTTCTCTCTCTCTCTGGTCAAGGTTTCTTTATTTTGCACTCTTCTTTTGAGGTTTTGGGTCAAGCCATGGGCTGGGGCTACCTTTCTTGAGTTTAGATGTTGAAAAGTTCTTAGATAAACGGTGCAAGAGGAACTCTACAAATATATTCAAGTGTCCTGAGTGGCAGATGGTTTTGAAGAAGGTATAACATTAGAGATCATAGGTAGTGCTGAGTCCACTGTTTGTTCTCTCCAAGCAGAGTGTAGATATTATATGGTATGTCATTGTTTTATCATGCTTGATGTGATGTGGAGATAGTTGAAATACCTTTGAAATGTGCTGATAAGGATGTTTGAAGTATACATATGTATATGTATACTTATGTCTTAACCTTTTTGAAAATATAAATTAACAGTATTCTGTAGTTGTTTTCCCCACCCTGTAAGTGGTTACAGCTCTACCTTTTTTTCTTGGCTGACAAACTTTTTGTCTGTTTTTCTGAGCTGTCACAGGACATCATGCTCTAGTGGCATATAATAAATATCTTATTAATAATATATTTCATTAAAATGGCTGAATTCCTCTTCTTTTACATGTTGAGACTTTAATTCTAGATAGGCTTCACAGCTTATGTTCATGATCACAGCATACGTTTTCCAACCAGGGTACACTTCTTTTTTAGGGTTTCTGTTTTCAAGAACTTTAAAAATGAGTATTTTAGTCAGCTGGTGGTTGGGTGATTCTAACTTAGTGTTTCATTACTTCGTTATGTTTTTATTTCCTCTGCTGAATGCTAGAACTAGAGTTGCAGAGAAATTCATCCAATATTCTCTGTCATTTACTGTACGATTGATCTTCTAATAAACTTAGGTAATGTATTTCCAATTTGGATCCCTGTTCATTTATTTTATCACTGAAAGGAAGAATCCACAAGAGAGGCTCAGATTCATGTCAGTGTTTTCTTCTTCTAAGGTTTCCACACCCACTCGGTGGTCCCTGAGCATCACTTATGGTTCAAGAGTCTTTCCAAACCCAGTGACCTTAGGTAGTTCCAAAAAAATCCGTTCTAGAGCCTGGAGTCCCATTGTGCCTCCACTGGTGGAGGAGTGGTGGATACCATGCTGAGTCCCAGCCTTTTTCCTTAGTGCAGTATCTGTAAAAACAAATGCAATCTAAGCAAAGATTAGATTAATTTGGATCCCATTGCCAACTTAATTTCGCCTAATTTGGCTGTGTCTGTTTGCAACAGTGAAGAAGCTTGGCTAATGCTCTTGCAAATATTGTATTCTGGAAACTTTCTCTTTCTCTTTCTTTCTGGAAACCTTTTTCTGGTTATTTGATACCAAATGGGCAAGAAAAAGTGATTAATTGTACACAACTACAATGCCAGCTTTTCCCCCAAGCCTATTTAAAAAAATCCTGATGTTGCCAGTCATGGAGTCAGTTTCAATTCTAAGAAGATACAATTTTTATTCATTAAATTCATGGTGACATTTACTTGGCAACGGGAAGTTTGTGATCAGAACTTTCAAGTTTTAAATTCCTTCCCAGTCAGATTCAAAATGCAGCTGTGGGTTTCTCACAGTGAGGACCGAGCAAACAGTGAGGTCCCAGTGAAAACAATAACCATGGTGTGATGCAGTGTATCTTGATATTTTGCATAGTAGCTTTTGTAAATATCGAAGGATTTTGTCTGCAGTTTATAAATAACTTTTGTTCAACAACAGCTGCAGCAGAGAGGCTCAGATTATGCAACTGCTTTAGAAGAGCCTGGACTAAACTAACCCAGTTGTAATCAGGTTAAAAATTTGTTACCTGGGAGTTGAGAAATGAGCCTGAAAGAGGCAGGAAATTGCTTCAGAGCGGTAACTGAGATCCAAATACTCGGGCAGAGAGTTGCAGTGGGTGGGAGCTGAGCCTGAGAGCGGACTGGGGTATTGAACATTGCATTGGCAGGGATGGGAGCCCAGGGCCTGTGGTTCATCAGGGCTGACAGCCCGGAGGTGCCACTGCAGCCAGCTGGGATTGTCAGCCACAGCAGGCAAGGGTGATTTGTCAGGGTGCAGGGTGGGAGACAGGGAGACCCAAGTCCAACTGCATGATTTCAAAGCTGTAAATCTGTGAGCACTTTCGGAAAAGAATGTCTCTACTTATAATTAGATTTCTCCAAATAAGAAAATTGTGATATCTCATCACCAACCTCATGCTTTTGGAGACATCTGTGTTTAGTTTACTGCAGATTAAAAAAAAAAAAAAAGTAAAAAAGAAGTAAAATTTTCAATTCCTCCCTGTGAGTTTGTTTAGATTAAAAATGAGCAGGCTTTTTATGTAAAGGAAAGGTACAGTCTACCTAAGTGAGAGCTGTGATGAATTATTATCAGAAAGGTTATTTTTATCTCTAGTGGTTGATCTACAAATGGCAAGTCCTGTCTTGGAGAAAGTAGTTTATCATGGGCCATAAAGCTGGAATAGCAGTGCTACATTCAGAGTCATGGTTTTATCTTAAAGGGACTTTCTCTTCTCATTTGGCTTTATACAGAAGCCAATAGGAATGCTCACAGATGTAAGAATAGTTCACAGAAATTAGAACACCAAGTGTAAGCCGTATTTTCATATGTGGTGCTGGTGACATAGACATAAAACAATATTTAAAGATAAATATTTGAGACTTCAGGTTGAGGAGTTATACGTTACACAAACTTTTTTTGGATGCTGTGTTTTTTTCTCTTGTCACAGCTCCTGAATTCACACTATGGTGAACTGAATGTGTTTCTGAATTAACCACAGTAGCATTTATTAGACTGTGTGTAAGGATTTGGCCTGTTCCTTTAGAACAGTTCCTTTAGAACAGTTCCTCAAATACCTTGAGAAGGTGCGTTTTACTTAAAAACCAGGAAGGAACTCATACATATGACTTCAACATCTTTTAAAATCCAAGCTGTTCAGAGATAGATGATCTTTATCCACTCAGGACTTACCTGGGTTAGTTTCAAAGGATCAGCTTCTGTCTGTGTTATTCAGAGGACTGTATGACTTGAGGTTCAAATTAGACGTTTGGGAATGCAGTGTGTTGTGCACATCCCCAACCCACTCCCAGTGTATTTGGGCTAAGAATAAAGGGTGTAGTTTCTCTTAAAACACATTTTGGAGTGTTTTCCTCAAACCTTGCACAGCTCCAGACTGTAAACTGTTTAGACGGCCTTTCAGACTTTATTTGCAAATCATAGAGAGTACAGCAGAAGCAGCCATACACGATCACTTATTCATGTGCATATTTACTAAACAGTACTACCTAAAGCAGAGAGATTAGGAGTTTAACTTGGAAAGATATTTGTCCTGCAGCACACTACGTCCAGTACGCCCAGCAGAGGCACAGAAACAGAGCATGGCAGATAACAGCTGCCTTTAGTGTCTCCAGAAAACACTGGGACTACAAAAGAAGTTAGTGCTATTTCTGTGGAAACAAAAGATGTACCCTGGAAGAAAATGCCTGTGAAATAAAAATAACAAAAATAGCTTAAAATATACTTAGGAAATGTTGGGCTGGTTCCACAAAGACATAAGTAAACAGAACTTTAAAAACACGCAGAGCTGTTTATCAGTGGAGAGATTTTCAAAATGGCATAACTGCAGTCAGCCCTTGCTGTGATGGTACAAAATCCTCTCTCTGCAATATCATACTCTTCAAGTGAGTTTGGAACATGGTCAGACTGATTTGAAAATACGTCTTAAATACCTGCTACAATATGTTATAATTGGCATGTCACCTGGTTGCTTTCAGTCTATTAATTGCAAACTTTCCATCAGAACAACTTTTATTTTAGAGGAAACTAACAGAGCAAGAACCCATATCCTTTCCACAGAAAGTGTAGCTATGATCCTGTCTGAGTCCCAGGAGACAAGAGTATTCCTCCTACCAAAGTGAGAGTTCTGCACACAGCATGAAAAGGAAAAGCAGCCACCCAGGTCACTGATACCTATTAACCATAGAGCAAATTTTTTTTAACTGCTCCGTTTTCTTCAGAGCAGGAGGCACTAAAGCAGTTTTGCTGAAAGGTTGCATGTGAACAGTTACGCTAAGCTTGAAGGGTGAAACCATTTAACAGGCAAAATAAACAGGTAAGTACAGAATAAGTAAAACTGTAAAAAATTGTCATACCAGGAGAACATGCATATAAAAGAATTACACACATATACAAAGGATTTATCACTTACAGCTTGCTTTGACTTGGATCCAGGTGAATATACCATTCCCATCTGAATCTTTCTGTTTAGTTTTGTTTCAAATTCCCTTTTCCAAGCCCTGAATAGTGTATTTGAGATGGCTAGTTTGTTAATGTTTTATCATGGGAGCTAAAATAAATTCTGATCCCTTCCTGTGACGTGAAGAGAAGATTGTATATATTTTTAAAAAATCAACTTTTTGCACATAGCTTTTCTACATTTTCTATTCAATGGGTGGCATGATTAAATGTTCAAAAGAATGTCTTCACTGAACCAACACTTTGGTTTCTTATTGGTTGGGCTGGAAATCTTTCATGTGGTGCTTACTCAGATCAGCTTTATCTCTGTGTTGATAAATAGGCCATCTCTTGAATCTGAAATACTGGGTTGATAACTGCAATCCTGCTTTCCAACTTTGATAACTCTTTTAAACTCCAGAGCTGAAGAAGCTGGAGAATCTCTCGCACACTGCAAAGATTATTTGCAAGATTAAGCTGACCCTGTACACCTTGACTTAAAAAGTTTTATATTCTCCTGCAGAAGTATTGAGGAGGTAGTAAGGACTTGTTCTAACATATGTTTGTTAAATAATTGTCAGGAGACAAAATTACAGTTATGAGAAACATACTGATCTTCTAATATTTTTTAAAAATTTAAGCCTTTAACCAATGAGGATGTATGCTCTGGATTTCAGAGATTTTTGAAGGAACAGGTTGTTGAAATACACAACTTTGAAAACAAAATCAATTTCAAAATCTCTTCAGCTCTGTCTACATCTATTTTTTCTCACTTCTCTTTCTATGCTACCAATATGAAAGAGTGTTTGGTGGCAAACGAGGAATCCAAATTCTGATATAATCCAGAAGGAAATTCTAGCAGAGATCACTGGTAGAAATTAAAGCTCTGATGATATGGCTGGCTGCCCAGTACTTCCAAAGTGCTGTACAAAGCAGACACAAAGAAATCAGCATAAAGACCATCTTTCTATAATTCTCATGTTTCTAAGAGTACTGAGATTAATAATTAAAAAAAACCCAACAGTAAAAAATTCCACAAAAAATTTTCATTGTTGTTTCCTCCTGAATTTAGGAAAATGGTCAGCACCAGCTAACCAGTTCTAGATGAACCTGCTTGAGCAGGACCAGATGACCTCCATGATGTCCCTTCCAAGATCAACCATCCTGACATTCTGTGAAAACCAGAATATTACTGGGATGTGAGTTGAAATGTCCTGTATATAAAAACAGTCACTCAATAAAATTTGTTCATTTTTTACTATTGTTGTAATTCCCTTGCCCAATAAACCTGTGCTATCACTTTATATTTGAACACGTAGTGGAAAATTACCCCAAACAAAGCTGTTAGTTCAGCCTTCCAAAATAAAGAGGTGGGTTTGTTTGTTTTTAAAAATCCATTTATAAATGGCTATAAAGTATAAAAAAGTCATTGGCCCGGGGTGTTCTGATGCTGTGTCTGTGCTTCTCCAGTGCTGAGCTGTAGACCAAACACTTGAGTCCTGAGCACTTTGAGTTTGCAGTAAATACTGATCAAAAAACCAAGGGGGAAAACAGCAGAAAAAGACTAATACATTTATTTTCAGGAAATTGTCTGACCTTGGTTGTGCTAATTCCTAGTTCCAGAAGAAAAACATTTCATTCTTTGATTCTAGTCCTTCACTTTGAAGATTATTGTTATTTGCACACATCAGTCTTTGTTCACTTGTTGATACACACCTAAGGTAAAGTTCTTCTTCCTTTAGTATTTCTAAATCTGAATTGTCTAACCTTTCACATTCTCATTAAAAGGCTTTGCATTATTTTTTTCCATGGAAATTCCAACTTAGGTTGGATGGCTCGTCTAAGGCAGGGGTTTATTTTGATTTTGGTGTGTAAAATTTAACAAACACATCATAATTTAGTTAAGTGTTTTTAAAGAGATTCAAGATTTTGAATGGATGTGCTTAAATTCCTGAGCTGCTGATATCATTGCTGATACCAGGTGAAATTACTTGAGCTCTGAGGAAGGCCTTTGAATTCAGAGGCTGAGTAAGAGACCAGAATTTAGCCTTTTGACAGGGGAAAGGAGCATTTAAAACATGCCTACTCTGGGATGGCAGCACAAGCAATGTAATAACCGCAGCTTCTTACAGCAGCATGTGCAGAAGCTGTAAATCTGGTGGTGGAAGGCTCAGCAAGGGCTGTGAATTCGAACACTTCTCTGAATTAACGGGAGCAGGGGAGGGATGCAGGAGGTCATGAACCTGTCTCTGTTTCTCCTTGCCGCCTCAGAGTCTCCCAGAGCAAGTACTCAGGGACAAGCTCTCCCTTTGTCTCAGTTTTCATTTGTTGGGGGAATAAAGGTGAAACTCTATTTAACTCTCAGTCTCAGGTGGGTAATACATTCTTTTCCTTTTCCTTGTTTGAGAGGGATTTTTTTTTTTTGTTTAAGGAAGGCATTTGTTCCTCTCCTAAAATTCCAAATGGTTTTCAGGGATGAAGGTGGGAAAAAAGAAGTTGTCCCTGCTGCACTGAAGGGTTTTTTCCCCTGAGCATCCCAAAGACAGGAGACAAAATACAGCAATTCTTTCCTCAAAAAAACAAATGCTGACTCTCAGCAGAGCACGATCTTGGCTTCATCAGTCAGGAGACTACGAGGAACAGCATGAGGCTTACACAAACAATCACACACACTTCCACACATGCTCTGTGCTTACCTCCCCACACCTAACGTTTGCTGCAAAACTTTCTGTTCAGTTCCCTACTTGTCTTTTTAACATTTCTGAGAACATTTCTGTTCAGCTTGTAGGACTTCTGTAAAGGTGATTCAGTTTTGTGAACAGTGAGTGCTTAAATTAATGCGAAATTAAACAAAAAAAAAGGGTTTTTACAGTGATGTATTTCCACTCGCTATTGCTCAACAAAGTGAAATGAGGACAGCCTCTGTAGTGATATATAGTTTTTACTTAGTGTCAGATGTAGGTGTGGCTATTAGGGAAAATTGTTGCAACGTATTTTTTCTTTTACAAAGTGCAATTAAGAGTGATATTATTTGTAATTAATTTAGAGTGAGATTTCTTCAAAGCTGCTCATCATTAGCTTATATTTACCCTGCAGTGGCTTTTTTTCCGTTGAGAAGTACAGCTGAGTCTCAGTGCATTGCTATGGCAGTATAAAGTGATTGGAAAATCCCTGCAGCTCGTAGAGAGGGAAGCAGACACTCCCTAAAATCTCCATTCTGAGGTTTTGTTAATGGTCATGCTCAATAAATGACCTCATCACATAGTGCATATTATGAGGGTGTTTATTGGGAAGAAGAGGTGCTCTTAGTGGCCTATAGCTGATTTTGGAGAGACAGAAGTGAGTTAAGCCTTTAGGATTCCTAGAACTGTGTCATGCACCAGTCTGTGACAAAACAGCCCACAGCCTTGGAGTGAAAAAGTAAATTAGATCTGTTACTTGTGAGGGCAAGGGAGTACTGTGTTTTCAAGACGTATTGCAGTGGCAGAATTACAGCAGTACTAAATCCTGAGCATTCTTGCCCTAGGGTAGGAGCCAGGCCTTTTCCACATCACTGTTGTCTTCTCCCAGATCAGCTCGTGGTGTCTGGGATACCTGAGTGGGAACTGCAAGGAAAGATCCAGTTGTAGATAAAACAATATTATTATTTGTGTTGTTAATGAGCTGCCTTATGACATGTCATGGTAAATATGATTGAGAAACCACGACACAAAGTGGCTATAGCCTGTTCCCTGTCATTTTGGGTTTCAAAACACTTGTTTTGTTTCTTTGGCAAAAAATCGGGCAGTGGTAGTGGCATTGAATGAGAGGGTGAACTTAGTCTGAAGTATAGTTTCCTTTTGCCAAGAGCTAAGAAATTATAAAAACAAATTCTTGGCTGAAAACTTAAAAGGATGGGTTTGGAATGTTATCTTAAAGGATGTTACAATCCTGGAGCTTCCAGTCATACCCCAGATAAAGCACTTTGTTTATACATTACCCCATTTCACATACAATGCTTCTATGGGAGATGAGGATTCATCTTGGGTTTGGATGACAAAGAGTTTAATTACAGGGTTTTTTCTTTCTATAATCAGCTGGTTTTATACATCACACATATAATCTACATTTTTGCAGCAAGTGCTGGTTAAACTGTTCAGACAGATTTCATACTGTTGTTCTAGGATTTACTCCCTTTCAGGTGTAAATGCTGAGGAAACCAAGAGAAACTTTAGAAATATACAGTATTTACATCAGTGTGACCTGGAAAAGAATCCAGGTGAGAGTTTTTAGTAACACCTTCACCATCCACTTTAGACTTTAATTTTAGATTTTATCTTTGTGTTTTGTTTTAAAGAAAATGAGACTTTTGGAATTGTCAGCATTAAATTAGTATTGCCATTTCTATATTGATCAATTACCTGCAGTTTGACATTTCCAGCAATATGTATACCTTCATGACTGAGAGAGATCACAGAATAATGTTTAGCATAACCGGTAGCTAGTTAAAAAACCCACTGCCTTACAGCAAGTGTTGACACCCCTCTGTCGTTGAAAACAAACCACAAAAGGCTGAATTTTGGGTTTGTGGGCTCTGATAATAGAAGAGGGTACAGTTCTGGCTTCCACTGAAGTTGATAGCAGAGCTTCTGTTGTCTACACTCTGTACAGCAAAGCGTGGGAGAGTTACAGAAGATCTGTAAATGTTTTTGAAACTCAGTACTAACTTTGGTTCTCGTCAGTGCTAAGGAAGAAATTAGTTTCTCCCTTGAATGCGTGGCATTTTCACTCCTTTTAATTCTGCTTGGTAATTTGCTCTTACTTGTGCCTGACTTAAGTGCATACAGAACACAGAAGGTGTGGTCTTCTAAAATAAACTTGTATTGTTTTTGTGGGATCCACTTGATGCTTCACACTTTTGCTTTAGCAGTAAAAGTGACTTGTGCTGACAGCTGGAGTAATTGTTGTGCATGGAATAAAACTTTGTTTTCTCGCTCCACTTCTAAAATTTAAGTGTATTCTTGCAGATCTAAGCTGAAATACGTAGATAAATTTTTCTCTATACCATAAAAATGGTTTATATGTTTTTCTGATGCTTGAATGTTCAGAAGACACATGTAATCATTACTGAAAGGTAAAAAAAGAGAATGGGGCAGATTTGGAGGCAATGAATTTTGGTTTTATATCCCATTCTTTCTCATTGTTTTTTATTTTTATAAGCTCTACTAGTGCTTTTTCCAACTCCCCTAAAAATTAATGAGAGCCAGAATAAGTACAAAGAGACTTTTGTAGATGTTTAAGAGATTAAACACTCTTTCTTTTCAGAGGTGACAAAGATCTAACTTTAAAATGTGTCCTGCTAAGGGGCTGTCTACTGGTGCAGCAGGTAGGCACTTGCTCTGAGGGGAGGTAGAGCTTTAAGCAAATATCAGTAAATGATGGTCCTCTCAGGACATTCATCGCAATTTTTGCCTGTCTCCACATTAGAACATTGTTAGAAAATATGAAGAATTGAATCAAACTCCATTGGAGATTGGGCATTTTCATAGTGATGAATTCACACTTTTGAATTCAACAAACCACACACTGAAGATCACATTGTCTTGTGACTCTTCTCCCCTCACTAGTCATTTTTGTCATGTCATTACAAGCTGGCTACTACAAAAGTTCTTTTTGTTTTGGTTTTTGGCTGCTTCTTCTACAGTGCTGTGTCAGAAGGTAAGGGGAGGATCTGTTTTTAACGCAGCACATCTGAGGCAGATAGCGATGCTATTTAAGCTTTGTGCTGTTTGGCAGTAGGAATGAGTTCCGAGGATCTTTCACCGTAGTTCAGTTGTTAGCTGTAGGATTAATTGTATCTCTAACAATCACCACTGGTAGCAGCTCAGGGGGAGTCTTCATCAGAAGTTCCCGTGTTCCTTTGTTGTTGGCATCCCTTTGTTCACAGCACAAGCAGGTTTCAGCCAAAAGTGGGGGCACAAGAAAAGTCAATACTTTGTGACCCTTTGGAGAGACAGAAGAATACACAAGGACTTGAGGAGGCTTTTTAGCTGATCATTACTGATCATACTAAATTCGTATAAAGAACTACAAGTAACAGAACTGCATGTGATAAATTTGGCAAAACTTCTGGATTCTGCTGCACTTGGCTGTGGGAGGAGAAATCCTGAGACAACATCAAGTTGCATGTCAGATATGCCCAGTATATTCAGGCTTGCACAGCCAGAAAAAGAAATGTGTGTTCCTAATAGTGACTTAATTTTTCTGCTCTATGATGCTGGCTGACATTAGAAGCCTTTTAAAGAATCTTTGTTTAATTTCCCTGCTTTGATGCAGAGTAGTGTTATTCTGTGAAGCTATCTAGTTGAACCACATACATGGGGGATGAATGCTTTTGCCTAGAATGTAGCAAAGCTTGTGATCAGTGTAAGTGGAAAAACCCACATTCTTGCTGTCTGCTGGAATGCACAGCTGTGTTCCTGGAAGAACCAGCCAGTCCAAAAACCTTCTCCTGTCTTTTCATCTTTTGTTTGGCCTTGACTTTGGTGACTACTTTTTGTTTGTGGATTTCATTTGCAAGACTACATATCTATTGTCATGCATGTAGGTGCTGGGGTTTGATCAGTGGAAATGGTTCCTCCCTGGCACTTACTGAGAAACAAGAAAACAGCATTTCCCCTGTATGTCAGATCCCTGACAGGAACAGGTAGCTCACTGCTAAAAGCACCACTTTAAGTGTCCCTGCCTCTGCACAGGACGTGCGAGTTGTATTCTGCAGTCTGAGATAAACACTGTTTCCTCGGATCAACCCAACAGCTTTGTTTTGAGATAAAATCCTCAGGCTGTTTGTAAAGTTCACAAGTACCAGAAGGATCTGGCTCTGGAAGGAGGGAGGAGCTGCTGTGGGCAGCTGCTGTCCCCTGATGGATTTTAGTGTGGAGGCTTGCCTGTAACAGGGACAGGGGGACAGCAACGTATAGGAGACAAAAAGGACAAAGAAAATATTTGTAAAAGAGGATTTAGAGCATGACTGAGTGCCACACAGAGACTAAAGGCATAGCACAAGGATCTGAAGTACTGGGCTGTTTCTGCTGGAGGATTGCACCCAGTGACTCTGGTAGCTCGTTCAGGCAGTTGCTGCTGTTTGCACAAGTCAGTGCTGTCAGTGGAGCTGTAGAATTTTGCTCTGTATCCCCTATTGGCAATTTTTTTCCAAAGTTATTCATAAAACTACAGTTAGGTTATGTTAAAAATAGTTTATTGTACTGTCATATTTTCCCCTTTAAGCAGATAAAGTTGTCATTCTTTTCAAATTAAAAGAAGAACTGCAAAAAATAAAAAAGGACTCTCTATTCCAGTGCACTGTGCTGTCCCCCACAGAACTATAGTTTTCAGTTACATTGTTTGAGTTGCAGAGAAACACTTATTTGTCTAAACAGAGGTAATTTTATAGATCTATAAAATTTGCATTTTCTCTCATGTCCCTTTCCCCCCAATTTTAGGCATCCAGAGAAAACCTTAAACTGTAAAATAAATCTTCAAATGCTGCAGAAGGCTGAGCACAGCTTTTACTACATACCTTTGCAATTAGAACTAATTTACTGCCCTGTGAGACAGGGGAAATGTGCAAGGTACTCCTTGGGTAAGTACACCACAGTAAGAAAAGCAGAGCTGTTCTGTAAAAGTTATCTGCTCATATTCAACAATTATCAGGGTCATTCTTACAGCTACATGCCTCAGAGCATTAATTAATGGGGCTGCAGCTGGTGGTACCACTTTGGCTGCTTCAGCCCAGCCTCTTATTCCATATTTCTCAGGTTCGTATGACCAGTCTTGGACCACATCCCATCACCTTTTTTTTTTCCCCCCAAAGTACAAAAAGTACTTAAGTCTCTACTGGAAAACTGCCAGGCTTTCATAAAAAGAACAGAGCTGTTGTTTCTTTGCTATTTTTATCTTCTCTGCCAAAAAAGACACCATGTTGCATTGGCAGTTATATATTTTAAATTGCTTTCTCTGTTGAGCTTCTTGGGTCAAACCCCAGGCTTTCTGCAGCCAGTGGATGTCCAGCATGTTGCTGACTGCAGCTCCACTGTGAATCTTGGGGCACTGGATTACTTTAGGCAATGATTCCCACACACAGCAGGACTGCACTTCTCAGTTTCCTAAATGTCAGGAAACACACAAGTTTGAAAAAGAGCTGGTGGGGCAGGTGTATGGAGATAAGCCTGTGATAAAAGGTTGTCTCCAGCCACAGTGCCTTTTGCAACAGGAGGGTGCAGTCATGACTAGGTTTGGCACACTGGCAAGATTCCCCTGGAATTCCCTTTCCTGGAGCCAGGATCTTAAGGTCTGAAGGACTGCAGTGGGTAGAGTGGTTCTGTCCTCCTGTGGTTTGTGTAATCCTGCCGTGAAAGCCAAGTCACTTCATCGCCTCTGTGTCAGGTTTTATTCCTCAGGAGTTCTTGAAACGGAAACAGAAAGGAGGTAAATCTATTCTCATTGCTTTATGTCCTTTCAGCATAGAAGGCAATTCCACATAATTGTAATGGAATTTTAAAGATGGAGTTAGCTGCCAAAAGCATTTAAAAATAAGATTGTATGAAAGCCCAAAACACTTACTTTGCCAATGCTTTTAATTCTGTTGAATTTTCATTTAAAATACTACTTTGGACTGTGAGAGGTGAGATTTCATTGCCAAAATACAGTCTGTTCCTTGTGTTTAAATCTGAATTAATAATATGAGTAGCCTCTCCTGTAATTGCTACAGCCTAATTTGGGATGTGCAGAAAGCTTGTGAGATTAAAACCTTTTGGAGGGTATTATTAATGCAGACACAGTCTTCAGCTCCAAACAGCCTTGGAAATATTTGCATTTAATGGTAGAGCACCTCAATGTGTATTTTTACTGTAACCTATAATGTTGTTACTTATTGTCTTTTAAATATATATATGTCATAGATATACGTATGGAAACACAAGCAGATCAATATTTGAAAAAAGACTAGAAATCACGGGAATAGAGAGAGATGGTGAAAGGCTTCATGAAAGCTGTCCTACCACAGGAAACACAGTTTGCTGTAAAGTGCTCAGTGGTGAAAAATGTAACCACACTTATTCTGTACTGTTTGAAATATTCCTTTCGCCCTCCTCCCCCTACATTCTCCTGGATCCTCAAAATCCTTATAACAACAGGCTTTATAAGGTCACTTTGATCATACAGTTCCTACTGTAGAAAGCTTTGTAGTTGAACACCTGTTTTATGTACATAAAGATGAACTAACTTTCATACTTAACAAAAGGCTTCATCATCTTTGGTGTTGATGCCAAATAGAACACAGCTAGAGATTCCTCTGCTTCAGACTGGAGAGTGAACTTTCTGAGAATTTGCAATGATATTGATGAACAGCACATGTCTTTGGCACTCTTTACAAAGTGTAGTAACTGCAAGGTGGCTGGTGATGCCCTGAAGAGGATTAGCAATTAGAGGATTAGAGGGGTAGTAGATACAAATTCTGATACAACTTCTTAATGCTGCTTTAAACTTTTTACTGGGACAACACTGTAAGGAAGCAGATCTTTCAGCTGTTAACCCATGTGCAAAGCAAACACCCTGGCTTTTATTGTTCTCTTTTTATTCAGTGTGCACCATGCCATCTTCTGTTAATGCAAAATTTGGTACTTGGAGTTGAGAGCTCTTTTGTCTTCCTCCACATAAATCAGCTAATCCCAAACCCTGGGCAGCCCGCCTTCCCCACGCACAAGTGCTGAGAGAAGTGATACTTGAGGGAGCTTGCAGGCTTGGTTCTTTAACTGAGCAGTGATTTATGGCTTTTGACTGAGGTCATTGCTTGGCACATAGCGATGACCAATTTGATGGATTAAGGACTCAAGCAACTCAAGGGCCCTTAACATTTGTAACCAATCATAATCTGGCTGGCAATGACCACAACAAAAAAAACCCATGTATTCTTCTTTGGATCTATTTTAAACTAGCTTAGCTTTCTTTTCTTCTTGGAGACCTACTGCTGCCATTAGATACTCTTTGATTTGGTTCCAAGGATGGGTCAGAGTCACATTTTTCTTTGATAAACCTATTTTGGTTTCCTCATTGATGTACTCTGCCGAGAGCTGCACGTTTCTTTTTGGTCTGCTCTTGCATTACCACATTAAGGAGATCTGGAGGGGCCAGTGCTGCAGAACAGGCAGGAGGGGTTCACACAGTGTCAGAGGGTGCGCATGGGCTACTTTTCTTTCGTGTCCTCTGAAGAAGCTGATTAACAGCACCTTAGATATCACCAGTTCATCAGCGCCCGTGAGGTGTGTGTAAGGCAGAGTGCTTCAGAAATGGCATTGGCAAGGCTTTACTGCAGTGAGGTGGTGGGAAAGAAGCTCTGAATAAGGGAAAGTCTATGAAAAACACTCTTCACATATTTAAAATTAAGCCTAGTTCAGGAATAAAATACTCATATTAACTGCAATTCTCTGCCAGGCTGATACTAATGTCAGTGAAGGTGTAATACTCTGTGACTTTGGTATTGAACCCCTTAGAAGTTAGGCTTTGAAAGCTGTTTTTGCTATGTTAAAAATGTCTTGCTGCACTGCATGGCTGGGAAGGAGATATTTCTACCATATTTAGTGTAGGCAGCTGAAACAACAGCAGTAAAAATCAATACCAATCAATACTTATATAGCACTTTTTACCCACAGTGCTGAAATAGCATGTCTTGCACAGGAAGATCTTTTTTTTATTCAGGTAGACTTTTTCTGAAGGTGGTGATTTATTTTTCCGCTATGATATTTCACAATCCCGAATGTTTGTTAGAATATTGGTATGTCTTTGGGGTTTTACTCTACTCTGTTACATTTTAAGTTACTAAAATATAGGTTGAAAATAAATTGCCTAAATAATGACTATTTGTGTTTTATTCTGTGCCAGTGCCTTGGAGCCACACTGCTGACTCCCTCTCCAGTGATAGGGCTGCATAAATGTAGGGGAAGGTGCTTTAGACAGAGAGAAAATATATTTTTGTGGTGTACAAAGGAAGACAAATACCAGGAAGGCTGTTCTTTTGCTCTTTCAGAGTGACTTGCATGGATGAACATGTTCTTTGCTGAGAAGATCCACTAGCTCAGAATTGTGTGTGCAATGCTCCTGAGCTGAAATCCATGCTGGAAACATCAGCATGTACCTTAAGCACTTTTGAGTTCAAATGCATCTGTTTCATAGAGCTAAGAATTCTCCTCCCAGACTGCCTCAGATCTGGATGTTCATGATGGAAAATGCACGTCGTCCTTCCTGCAGATGATGGAGGGACCCAAGCATGCTTTGACTGTGGTCATACAATATGTCGCTGCAAGAGCTGAGACCAAGACCTGCTGCCTGGTAACCTACTCACCTCTGCCTTATTCACAAATGGGTGGGGATGAAATGAGTTTTCTTCAGATCGCCAAAAATGTCATCAGACTCCAGAGATCTCCAAGCCTAAACCGTCTCCAACGCCTTCTCATGAGTCCAGGGCCTCACCTCTTCCCCTCTGTGCAGCTGCCAAAACCTCTTGCTTCCTTTCACTGACAGCTTCACCAGTGCAGCTGTGTATTTTCAATGAGTAGCACTAGGAAAATTTGGGGATGGAATATAATTAAATTTTTAAAACCCACAGGAAAGTTTCTGGTTTGAACATATTAGTCACTCAAGTTCAATTAAAGCTTTATTCTAAGGAAGTTACCTGATGCTACCACAGAAGATCCAGAGAGCTGCAGGATGATCTCTGCTTTGCTGTGTGCTGGTCCCAGCACTGTCTCTCACATCCTGCTTTGCATCTGTAGGAAAACCAAGGTGCTGAAGGCCAGTGACAGATTCATGGAAGGATTTGTGTCAGAACCAGTTTGGATCTTGGGAACTTTTGGTTACAGTTGCTGTGCAGAGAGCCATGGCAGCATTCCCTTTGTGAAGCTCAGCAAAATTCCACCTCTCCTTGAAGAGAAGGTAAATATTAAATATACTTCAGTTGTGAGCTGTTCTGAGTTGGGATTCATGCAAGCCATGTTCAGTGGAAAAAAAGTAATGTTTCAAATGCCATGTAATCCCCTTTTTTCTTTCATGCAGCCCTAGGTGCTGCTGCATAGAGGTAGGTCTGCTGCTGAAGCACACTGCTGTGTAATCCTGCTTGTTTCCTAAACAAGGGATTCTTTAGCTCATATGGGGATTTTCATAGCTGGTATCTCTTCTTGTATCTTGTATCTGTTTCAAACATATGGGAAGTCAGTGGTGCATTATATGAGACACTGACGTACAAGACACTGATATACTCTGAATTTATTTGCTGGCTGTGGAGTTGTTTAGCGCTGTCAGAGTCCTTGTCTGGACTATAGGAAATCTAAGAACACAGGTGCCAGATGAATGGAGACAACAGAAAATTATCTGGGCCTTTTTGGGCCTACAGCTCACCCATGGTCAATTGTAGGTCTGTGAATGTGGCCGTTCAGATGGAAGGCCAGCAATGGGAAAGAATTGCATCTAGCTTTCACTACCTGTGGTCACACTACAAAGCAGCTGTGGATTCTCTGGTGTGAAAGGTCATTCCTCACCACCATGACCACCTTATGCTTTTATCTTTTTTCCTTGCACCACCCATTGGGGCACCTGGAGAACAGAGATATGTCTGGCATAATCTGGACAGGAGATGAAGGCAGGAGAGTGAGTGCAGCCATCTGCCACAACCATCTTTAACTTCCCCCCAGACCTCTTTGCACACCTCCACACTCCTGGAACAACTCTGCTTCTCTTCAGCAAAGACTTTTTGGCTGCACTGTGAGACCTCCAGATCAGCTCCATGAGTGAGTTTGCATGGTCCTTTCTGGTTCCTGCATCTTATCTTTGCTCTTACCTCTGCAGAACATTGAAACCCAGGTGATGAAACTGCTCGCAGGCAAATTCTGCTGCTTTTCTCTCTTTGAAGACGCTGCATGTTACATCTGAACTCAATGATCAAGACCCTTTTCCTCTCTGCAATGCCATATGCTTTGGCCACTTATTCTGAGAGACCTGGGCACATACCAGTATTTTTTGTTCTCTTCTATTCCCACATCTCAATTGCAATTAAGAAGGAACTCCCAGAGGTCCACTGGAAGCCACATGGTAACTCAGGGCCTAAACCTTCAGATGGTTTAGACAGACACAGTCACTGAGAGGTGAAATTTTATCAGGACGATTTAGCCCCTGGTGTTTCTAGTCCCACCCTGTAGCTGGCAAGGCATTAGAGAATGGTCCAAACTTCTCCCTCCCTGGGGTATTGAACTTGCTCTTTGGGAACCTCAGCCACTACTGGTATTGGGAGCAAACCACAGGGGAGTTAAACTTCTGCACTTAAACTTAAAATTGTAAGCAGAAAAGGCTTTCCAATAGTTTGTACCAGTCTTTTAGGAGCTGGCGTTTTAATTTTCCTGATCTGATAGACACTAGAACTCACTGGTGATAATTCTGCTTCTGCTCTTGTCAAGCCCCTGTTAATGGCTTGGTCTCTGCCCTACCTGGAGCAAAACTGAAGCTAATTTTGGATATCACTCATGCTTAATGACATTTGGGAATGAAGAGTACCATGATAATGGAGCAGGTGTCACGGATCTTGTCATGTGGGAAAAACTGGGAAATTGTCCTTGTAGGACTGCATATTCTAGAGTGACCTGGGTACTTTTATATCATCTAGTCAGTTTTTGACAGAGCAAGGAATTGATATACAGCTCAGAAATACATCCGTCTGGGGTGGTTTCTGTCAACTGGGCTTTTTCTTTTGTGGTGTCCTTTTGTGTGTGTCACAGGACAATTTTTTATGGGGTCCTTTATAGGAAAAGGAGGAGAATCAGTTTACATCCCACTTAGAAAAAATGGCATCAAACAACTTCTTCAAAGTTCAGCACATTTCCCTAAGCACAAGTAAAAGCCTAAATGGTTAAATCAATCCAAACTAATTCAACATTTAGTAAACTCTGTTCTTACTCACACGTTCTACTATTCCCAAGCAGAATAAAATGTAGGAGACAATGGTGCAGATGAAAAGAAACAGAAAATATCCCCCTTTGGAAGGATACAAGTTCTCCACTGGCATATTTAAAGCAACCTGATGTTTGCACCTCTAGAGTGATGTTATTATGCATCTTTTCCTTCCCCCATCCATGTAAATGTTTGGTTCAATTTGCTGAGGATTGATCAAATCTTCTCCCTGCACAAGCCTCCATGGGTGGAGACAGGATGTGAAATGCCAGCAAATAAAGGTTTTGAAAATGCAGTATCAACTGAGCTGTGCAAATAACTCCTTTTAGTGGTTTCTTGGCTGAACTGTAATACTGAGAAACAAGTTGTTCTGTGACAGTGGAACTAATGAATCCTGGCTGCCTGGATTTGAATCCTTGCCTCTCAGCTCTTTGCCCACCCCTCAACCCCTGCTCCCTCCATCTCTCCTGTGACTCCCTCCCCTCCAGCTACCTTCACTTCCCTTACTTCTCCCCAGATAACAGCTGGGCAATGGTAGCACAGATTGGAGTTTGCTCTGATGAGTAACTGGCCAGGGGGAGCAAACTGCAAAGAACTGCTGAGCTCACTCGGCAGTGGGGGCACTGGTGTAGGTCCCTTTGTTTCTATTGACCTGCCAGTTCCTTGAACTTTGTGCTCACTCAGCTTTGCTGGGAATGTCATGTCTGTACAGAATTTGGCTGAAACAGGTCTGAGGTTGAGAAGTTATTTGAGAGACAGATGGACTGGCAGTGCAATCACACAAGCCTCATTTCCTAGGGGAACCTGCCTTCAAATGCTTTGCTTGAACCAAGATAAAGTATTTCTGCTTTGTTTTCCAAGACTTGCTAACTGCTTGGATTAAACTAAATATATGTATTAAATGATACTGTAAGCATGTTAGTACTCTTCTGTCAGTATATGAATTTTTTTTTTTTAATAGCAGTGGATTTATTTCTTTACATACTTCACAAGCAAAGCATGGCACAGCTAGTCCTGCCTAGTTTATGTTGGCTTCACATAACTTTTGATGTCATGATGCTATTTATTTTACATCCCTCTTCTCTTCCTCTGCATTTGATGCATCACCCAAATGTTGCTGTCTTTATGGGAGAAATACACCCTGTCTTTAAGCACTTGCTGTCTTCTTAAAAGGTTATGGTATTAGTCCAAAGGTATTTTTCTCCTCACCTTAGCATGATTTCAGGTTTCAGCTTTACTTAATCCAGAAGATCAAATATTATAGGGAAATGGCTAAGAACACCTTAAGTGTTAATAAACTTTAGAAATGACAAGCCCTAGTTTGCCATTTCCTTGAACAGACATCATGTCCAGTCACTCTGTTTGGACAGACATGAATACTGGGATAGAGTCTTTTGGCACATATTACCACATCACATTTAATGATAAAGGCATTTAGTTTTCCTCTTTGTAAGCACAGCAGCCATCAACGTTAATGGATTGCACACCCTCATTAGAAAAAAACCCGATGGCTCTTAAATTCATATTTCATCCACTAGACCCATTTAATCTCAAATGTTTATCTTCATTTTCCTAACTCATTCTATAGTTTTGACCAGCATTTTGTACTGCACTGCAGGGCATTAAGTACAGAGGCACAACACAATCAGGGTTTCTTTTCTGACCAAGGAGCTCTGTGCTGCTGTATAGAAAGAACAATAACAAAAAGATAACTTCAGAGGGCCATCAATGCTATCATAATCTATCTTACTTTGGAGTAAGAAGAGTTGTGCAAATGATAAAAAGGATGAAACTGGCAAAATTGATCAGTAACTCAAAATTGTGTTGAAATCCAGACCCTAATTTCGTAGTACCAGAAGTTAAGCTAAGCTGTTAAAAATTAATATTTTCTAGTAATCACTTTTCATCTGCTGCTGTTTTTTATTTGTACCAGTGAAACACCTGGGAACCCTGGTGGCAGACCTGTTCTATGCTGTTCTAAACACTATATAAACACAGATCAGAGTGAAGACTCTTGCATCTAAGAATTGTGAATTCTCATAAGTCAGTGCTTTGAAAACCATCAGTGATGACACTATCAACTATTAATCTATTCAGTAAACTTTATTTTGTGTTTTCATCTGTAATCATTTCCAGATCTCATTCAGAAACATTTTACTCCTGCATATATATTTAATTTTTGTCCTGTATTTAACTTAATTTAATGCAAATGTACTAAAAAAGCTGTACTTTGAGGTAACTATGTGATCACTCCATTCTGCAGGTGAGTTTTAGTGCACTAATCTTTGCAATGGAAGAGCAAAGAGATGATTATTGAGGCAGCTAAGAAGGAAATACAAATGTAGATTAGTAGGTTATAGTGTCTTTTATTATAACTGTATTCAAATCCAGTCTTGACTGTATTAAATGCATCACTGTCACACTGCTGGCTGCGTGGTGTCTGGTAAATGAAGTTCACAGGGTAAATCCTGCTCAGGGGAATAGCCAAACTTGATGCTAATTGCCAACTTTGTTGCCATGGTTATGCAGAACAAACATCTCCCTACCCCCCTGGGCAGGAATCAGGCATAGCACAAAGGTAGCTAATTTACTGCTCTGAATAGAAATAGGCTGAATAGAAAGCTTTGGTCAGCAAGGGTTTCTAATCCAGTTCCAGTCATTAAGCATCCTCGTGCAGGGAAGTGATCTTACAGCTTACAAGCTGTTAAAGCAGACACACAGTTTTGTTTGCATTTTCTCTATTACAAATATCAAGCCCATTTGCATTTTCTGTTCCGAAATTTGACAAAGAAGAGACGAAGTCAGACCATGGAATAATTCTACACATCCATTACGTGCCCTTGTTAATGTATAGAGGGTGTTGGTTTAGGGAAAATGTGTTGCAATTTTATCCACCTGCTCAGCTCTACAGTTTCTCCCAGTGATGGTGAACTTCCACCATGAAAACATCAGAGAGTTTTAGTAGGTCTTGGTCTCCCCAGCTAAGTCATGGCTAAACACGTGTCTGCTGTGTGCCACTGTGCTGATAATAGCAAATGGAGCTCCCAGTAAAAATGTGATGGGTGAGCCACAGAGATGGGAGAGAGCTCGGCTGCTGCTTCTGAAGGAAAGGGAGAGAGAGCAGAATGAAGATCTATATTGAGACAATGAAGACCAGGGCACGCATGGAAAGCCAGAGCAGTTGGCGAGGGGCTGGTAAGCTCCACTGTCCTTTAGGGAGATTGTCCCCTTCTCCCAGAGGTAGCTATAATCCCTACTTCTCCAGTTCTTCTGCTGGCTGCGAGAGCAAGTTTGATAGATGCAAAGGAGATGAAACTGAGATGATTTTGACATTTTGTCCCACTTGCTTTGACAATATCCTTTTTGGCCTGTGCATAGAGGGAGTGCTGTGCACAGCCATTGGTGCTCACAGCAATGAAGGGGATACATAAACGTTGTGCCTCCAGTTGACAAGGGCAAATCTGACTCTATCAATTGGCAGCCGTGTTTGTTCTGCCAGAAAACTACACCAAAATACAGTTTTAATTAACTTCTTCAGTTATAAAGGCCATTTAAATGACATATGACTTTCAAAACAAGATATTCTATGGGGTCTGTATATCTCTCCCCACTCCTATGTTTGCTTTTCCTGCTTTAGCATTTGACATTAATGTCTGTCACTGAACATCTCAACCTTTGTATCTTTCTCATGGGAGACACAGATCAGAGTGTTTAAGCTTTGCAATTTGGCATTGCTGGCATTTTTGTTCACCACAAATATTTCTGATGATCCTAATGACATTTCGGCAAGTTTAAGAGGAAAAAAATCATTAAGAATAGAATAAAAAAAACCCCTTGTTGATCTGAAGTGCTCTCTGAATGAGTTCTGGGAAGTTTAAATTCAGAAATGGAATCCAACCTTTCCATTTGTACTAGAAGTGAGACTATTTTCAGTTACTGTTTAAGAGAAACCCAGTGTTGAAATCTTTAGACAAAAGGTTTCAGGTTTGTTCAGTGGAGGGATGACTATCAATCAAAAAAACATTCTGTGTGTTTCCAGTTTAGTGAGGCACACTCATTTCCAAGACCAAAACTGCTGTCTTTTTATTTTTACAGTCTTTGTTTGAACTGAGATCCACATTCATTGTTACTGAGCTTTAATAATCTGAGGGTCACTTGAAGGGCTTTTGTTTGAGAGACCTTTCAAGCCAAGCCAAGGCAGCAGTTTAGAGAACATTTCTTGTTTGTAGACAAAAATATATTAAAACAACCAAGGGAGCTATTACTCTTCTACATAATTATTTTTAATGTCTCATTGGACATGTATGAAATGCCTTTCAGTTCCTGTGGGAGAATTACTTTTTTGTGTTTTGCAGCACAGCTTTTGTTAAATTTCTGCACTGCTTTTCCATTGAGCAATGTTCACCCCAGAAGACTTTATAAACACGAACAGTATCTCCAGGAATATGCTCCCAACATAATCCACAGAAGTACTTAGAGATTTGTCAGTGGTCATGGGCCTGATACCTTGCATACCTTGTGCCATCTATTTTTCTTCTGGCCACAGTCAGGAGAGAACGTGACCCCAGTTCACAGTGGGAGAAGTCAGAGAACAGCCGAGAGTCCTGCAGGAGGTGAGGCAGAGCCGTGTCCTGCAGCAGCCCATGGTGAGGACAGGAGGGCTAAGACTGTCTTCACCCCCTTTTTTCCTGGTAAACACATGCCAGGGAATCAGAGCACCTTGTGTCTTTGGAATAAAAATGATCGGCAAATGTTCTGTACTGTGCAGCTCCTTTCAGCTACCTAGGAAAGACTGGAATGGTGTGCATCCTTTTTTTTTTTTTTTTATGACAAGAATGCATTCAGGGTGAGGGAGAACAAGCACAGAACTTGAGGAAAGAGGGAAAGCTTTATGGAAAGACAGAAACCATCCTGCAAAAATGTAATTCTAGTACAAATATTTGGGTTTGTCTTGGGAAATGCACATTGTGTACCATTTGTGCTCCACAGAGGTCCAGGCTTAGCAGGTAGATGCAGGTGCTTCACTGGGATGTCTCCTCCTGTTGGGTGTTCATGATCCTTTAAATCTGCCAGTTGCCCTTTTCATTTTGAAAGCTGCCCAGATGTTTCTTGCCCAGGTGTTGAGAGCTCCCACAGGTCACATAGTAGCTGTCTTATTTCTGCAGCCATCGCCCTTCTCCCAGGCGTGATGAAACTTTCAGTGATCCCAAATGGACCTTACACAAACACACCCCATTATCCATGTCTCATCATAAAGCTCATAAAGTTTAGCAAAAATGGGTGTCTAGATAATTGTACTTGCTAACTGGATGTAAACCCAATTCCAAATATATAGTGCTCCCAGGTTTCAAAGACATAAATTACTATACTCATTGTCTTCAGATGACTAAACTTGAAGTCTTTCAAAGTAAGTTTATAAAATTGTAAGTCATGTAGATGAAGTATGATTTGCAAAATGCTCTGGTTTGAGGAATGACCTTGCCTTGTTTGTGGATAAAACCCACATTCTAGCAACTTCTAGCAGGGAAAGCTGTGGAAGCTGTATCTTTGAGCAGGATATGATGATAGGAGCAAATTACTGTAACTGTGTAACACAGTGATGTTCTAATGTCTTAAGCACGAGTTGCTCTACAATAAGTGATTTAATTGGGTAAAAAGTTGCGTTTACATGACCTTCAGTATACATCTTGGAACAATAATTAAGTTGTAGCTCAGGAATATATTATAAGACTGCAAGGGTAGTATGCACTTACCAGTGTCTGCCTGATGTCACAGTGGCAGAACACTTCTAAAATATTTTGTGCATAAAAATCACTGCAGATATGTACCTAACAACACATTCCTTGAGACAAGGACCGTAAAGCAAACTTGGGCTTTTATTTAATACATCATTACTTGAGGGCTTCCTGTGAAGTTGATCTTCCAGTGTCATCCAAAGTTCCCTGTCCCAATTTGACAATTTTATGGCTTTGAACTCTCACTCAGCTGTTCAAGGTGATTTAATCATTGGATTGCATGTCTCTACATTTAGAGACTGCCAAAAATAATTGTTTGTAGAATATCTGTTCAATTTGGAGTGCTTCTATTTAGCAGAGGTGCTGTTAGGAGGACAGCAGGAAAAAGGGAAAGGACTAAATAAGTGCACCCTGAATAAGAGATAGGAAAAGCTTGTATGAAAGAATATAATGGCCTATATGTAGCTGAAACATGGAAGCATGAGAGAGAGACAGAAGAACTATGTCAAGTTTGGCAGGAGGATGTAATGAGTAATAGATGGGATGATGAAGGGGAAACAAAATCGGCTGGATGAAGAAAAGCTTCCTGACCACAAGATCTTGTTTGATTACTGAGGTTTCCCAGGGGACTTCTGTGATTTGGGAAAAGTTGTACAAGACTGTTCAGAGCCTCACAATGCACAGCTCTTAGTCACCTAATAACGTGGCATCCAGGAGTGGATAGTGCTTCCCTCTTTTAACTGTGTTTGACGTTCCTTTGATCCCTTGGATTTGCTGGGCAGCCCAGAGCATCTCTTGTGTGTTGGCTGGCCTCTGGCTTCTCTTTTAGTTAGGCTTGCTAAATATTATTACAGATCTTGAAGAAAATCTACTTCCTCTGAACTTGTGCATGCAAATCTACCTCCTCTGAGCTTGTGGGGTTGACTCTGGTTGTTTGATGCTAAGGGCAGGAGACTGCAAGGTTGGATTGAACTGTCCAAAGTGACATAAGCTCTGAAGATGCATTAGGTGGAAATTGCAGATGGCTTTGTGTATGTCCTTGTAACTCTGATCCCAACCCTTTACAATATCTGGATTGATATTACTGATACACAGTGTTGGAGTGGAGCATGTTGCAAGTGTTAAATCATCTGAAATCCTTATTTGGCCAGAGAACTTATCCAACTTATTCAAGAACTTTCATTCTGTGGTAAAGCAGATGTAGCTATTACGGGGTGTTCATGTTACCCAACCATAGAATTATTTCATTATAGATCTGGTGTCTGTCTAAAGCTGACTCCAGTGGTTCCTCTGAGAGAAGTTTATCGGATGAAAAATTAAGTGTGTTTTTAGCTGATATCCAACCAATTTGCTGAACTTATTTTGACTTCTGCCCAGAGGTTCTGAGAGTAAGTTTATAACTGAGAGTCCATTTGGGTTTGAGCGTTTAGGAAAGAAGCATTCAAAAACCCAGAGGCAGTGAAGACCACACGGCTTCTATAAACTGGGGAGCTCAGATCAAGAAGTCAGAAAAATGGGTTGACAGGCTGCTTTCCTGGTGGGTCTCTTCTGCTTGGCCTTTCAGTACATTCCTTGTTTTCAGGCAGCTTCTCAGAGCAATAGGACCCATTTCCTCAAAAGCACATAGAAACTGTAAAGGCTGCTGCTGCTCAGGGTGAAATTGAGATAAGTTGGTATCAGTGCTGTTCAACTTCTCTGTCAGTGACATGGACAGTGGGATGGAGGGCACTCTCAGCGAGTTGGCTAAAAACACCAAGCTGTGTGCTGCAGTTGGCACGCTGGAGGGAAGGGATGCCATCCAGAGGGACGCTGACAGGCTGGAGAGGCTCGGGAGAACCTCGTGGAGTTCAGCAGGGCCAAGAGCAAGGTCCTGCACCTGGGCTGGGGCAATCCCCAGCACAGACACTGGCTGGGCAGAGAATGGATTGAGAACAGCCCTGAGGAGAAGGACTTGGGATGGTGGTTGACCCAAAGCTCAACAGGACCTGGAATGTGCACTCACAGCCCAGAAAGCCAAACGTACCCTGGGCTGCATCCAGAGCACCGTGGGCAGCAGGTCAAGGGAGGGGATCCTGCCCCTCTGCTCTGCTCTGGTGAGATCCCACCTGGAGCACTGCATCCAGCTCTGGGGCACCCAACAAAAAAAGGGCACAGCCCTGGTGGATTGAGTCCAGAGGAGGCCACAAAGATGCTCAGAGGGCTGGAGCACCTCTCCTCTGAAGACAGGCTGAGAATTGGGGTTGTTCAGCCTGGAGAAGGCTCTGAGGGGACGTTCGAGCAGCTTTCCAGTGCCTAAAGGGGCTACAAGAGAGCTGGAGAGGGACTTTTTATTAGGGCATGGAGAAGCAGGACACAGGGGAATGGCTGTACATGGACAGAGGGCAGGGTTAGATCGGATATTCTGAAGAAATTCTTTACTGTGGGGGTGGTGAGGCCCTGGCACAGGTTGCCCAGAGAAGCTGTGGATGCCCCATTCCAGGAAGTGTTCAAGGTCAGATTGGATGGGGCTTGGAGCAATCAGGTGTAGTGGAAGGTGTCCCTGCCCACACCATGGGGGTTGGAACGAGATGACCTTTGTAGCCATTTCCAACCCAAAACACTCTTTGATTCTAAATATTGCTAAGAACTCAGTTTTGAAGCTGCACACAATCCAATGTCTGCTTTGCTCCCAAGAACTTTCACAGTTTGGAACTGTGGAAGCCCTGAATTTTGAAACAAATCCCACAGAAATGTGAGATTTTTCATGCAAGTTAATCCACAAATAAATTTTAAAAAAAAATTTCTTGTGCAGATCGTCCTTCTTTGAAATATCTTCTTATTTGAATTTAAAATTTATTATCTCATGGGTGCCTAACTAACTCCGTATCAGTAGGTACATAACTTCTACATTCTGAGATATATCTAATGTCTACCAAAGGAAAAAAAAAATAAATCATTTAGATCTGGAACAGTGATCACAATGGACGTTTCATTTGCAAAGGATTTATGGGGACTTGAAGTGAGTATTATGTTTTGAATAAATGCACCATTGACCAGTATCAGATTTCCATAGGCTTTATCTTGTTTTTCTGAAGCAACTGCTCATAAACTTTTTTAATATCTTGACTAGCATGATGGTGCTACTTGCAAATCTGTTCATAGAGCTATTAATCTATGATACTGCAATCTAGAGAAAGTAATCACACTTACTTGCTCGTTCCTTTCACTATTTCATTTAAGAAACATAAATAACAAGTTGACAGGGTCCTTTGTGCTTCTTTCTTTCTGTCTAATATGTGATAAATATATCAGGAAAGGTTTGTCAAGACATCACAAAGTAGGTCTTAGTTCCGATCTGAACTTTATTGAACTCTGCTTTCATGTAATAGGAAGAAAAACAAGCAGTAGATTTGATCAGTCTGTGCCCATGACTCAACAGCTACAGCAAACTCTCGGTGCTTTTAATTCCTGTGTCATAGCAGTACTCAGATGAATTTAGTGCAATCAAACATACATAAAATCTGAAGGGAAAGGAATGTCTTGCATCTCATGAAGAAGAAATTTGACTTCTAAGGCAAGTTCAACACATGGGCTCCCTCCCTCCTCTCCTTTCTTCCCCCACCTCTCCCTGCAAGCTTCATCTCTAACTGTCCCTGCATAGTTCACCTCAGCATGAGCTTTGTGGGACAGTGGCAGTGGGGTCAGCAGAGGCTGCAGCTGGACAGTGACAGTCACAAATGTGAAAACAGTGACAGCTGCAGCCCATCTGCATTGCACTTGATTCTGTGGCTTCTGTCCCTGCTTGCAGCAGATCTCTCTTGGCCTGATGCCCTAAAGCCATGGACTTTTCAGATGGTCTTTTACACTCATGTCCAGATCAGATGTCCCATACCCACACGAGGGAGGGACTGTCTGTAAAGCTTCGGGTTTGACCGAAAGCCACATTGAGTGGGAAGCCTCAGAATAAAGGACTGGGAAACCTCTTGTTTCAGCTGGGGTTGCATTTTTGCTGCCTGTTGCTTCCAACCATCTAGATGAGTAAAATGAGCTTCTCTGCCTCGCGTGTATTGCTGCAATCCACACGTATCAGTACGTGCAGTCCAGAGAGAGAAGAGACACACGCACCTTCATGTAGCTGTGGTTATGAAGGATTGGGTTTGCTCGGTTTCTAAGGAAGCCAAAGGGCTGTGCTGGGCGGCTGGGGGCAGTGGAATGTCTGCCCAGGCTGTGAAGGAGCTGTGGGTGTTGGCTGTGCTGTGCTGCTGGGGCTGGGAGGAGGGACTCACTGTGCTGCAACAGCTCTCCAGCTCCAGCCCTGCCACCCCCTCACAGGTCACAGTACTGACACATCACACAGAGCTGTGCTGCAAAATGCAACCATCTGCCTTCGCTTACCCAAGGTCTCCAAGCACTCCACAAATACTGCTGGAGTCCCCCATCGTTCTGGCAAAACTGCTGTCACCTCTTCCATTCCTCTGGGGTGTGAAGAAGGTATTGAACAGGACCCAGGACCTTTTGTTTTTCTTCTGCTTTAGGCACTAGACATATTGCCCCCACTGCTTGTCTTCTACACTCACCAAACATCCTCAGGCAGAGGATGTGCTTGGCCTTCCCCACTGCGTGGTACAAGTCCTGGTGGACTGACATCCTCAGGCACTGATTTCAGTGGGAACCCTTGCTCAACAGCTTTTTTAGTCAAGGGTTTACATGGATGAATTACTCTAAGGTGTGTGGGATTAGAACAAAACCCAGTGAAAAGGGGTTTAGATCCCCAGCTAAGACAGACCAACTGCTGGAGGCCTCTTGTTTCCTACTGAGGACAACTGGTGAAGAGTGGATCTATGCACAGGGCTGCAAAAGGGCATTGCAAGAACAAAGGGCAATTTGGACTTTGCTTGTGTTGTTAAAAATGTGTTTGTTGAAGAATTAAGTTGACAGATAAAAGGCTTGGATGGTCAGTGTTTTGGAAAACATGCTGTGGCCAATCTGCTGAAGAAACTGGTAAAGGACAATTCATCTTCTGTCCCTGTCCTGTAATACCCAAGAGTTAGTGAGACCTGAGGCTGTGGGTGCCTTTCCTTACCCATGAGGTACCAGAGATATTGCAGTGTGTGTCCTTTCAGCTGGAACCTTTCTAATGCTTTTGAATGTAGAAATGTTTGGTTTACATTTCCAGTGTGTACCCGTATTCAAAGATGGTGTCCCAGGTGGCTCTAAGAATTCTTTGAATTGGTGTCGATGCCAGGTATTGTTACTGATGTGTTTCTGCATTATTACATTTAGAGTTCAGTGTGCCTTTACAGTGGGATCTGCATTCTATGACCTGGGAGAAATTAATTCCTTAGATCTCAGTTACCATACACCCATTTACAATGTACGACATTTTAGAATNTGGGCCCGGCCGGGCCCATCAATTTCCCGTGCTCGGTGCCTGCGTCCCGGCGCGGCACTAATGCGGAACAAATTGAGACATATCCTCTCCGTAATTAGTTCCAGCGTTTCCAAGATTTACGGTACAATAATGGCCCGAGCCCCGCCGGCCGGGCCCGGCCCGCCGTCCGTCGCCGCTGCACGGCGATCTCGGCGCTGGGGAGGCTGCCCCGGGCCGCGCTGCCCCGGCGGAGCGGGGGAAGAGCCGGAGCGAAGGGAGATGTATAGGACCCCGCGGGGGCTGGGGCTCCCCGCCGGGCAGCCCCGGTGCGGCTGTTCGCCATCGATGGCTGTTCGCCATCCCCGCGGGGTCCCCGCCTCGGAGGGACCGCAGCGCCCGACCCAGCAGTGCCTCGCTCCCGTCAGCGGAGAGACGGGGAGTGGTCAAGCGTCTTTGCTTCTCTGTGCATCAAAAAACCCCTCTTTTACCCTCAAAGGATAAACAAAATATCCTCTACGCAGCTCGAAAGCGTTCCAGTGCCCCCGTCAGCCCGGACAGGGAAGGCTGGTCCCGCCTTGCCGGCGGCTCCCGGCTCCCGTGGTGCCCGCAGCGTTCGGCAGCGAGAAATGCGGGATTGGGCTCGCCGTGATGAGTTCCTGCCCTCTGCTCCCTGCGCTCCTGGAGATGCTTCGCAGCTTTGTTTTTGCTGCTCTTGGCACTTAAATAATCAAACTCTGATCAGCTCCCTGAGTGAAAGGAGACAGATCCCACTGCCTGCTGTGAGCGGCGTGAGCAGGAGGGGAAGGGCTGGGGATTTATCTCTCTTTCAGTCAGTCTCTCCCACCTCCGAACCGCGGGGGGATCATTTAGGAGTTTAGTAAGAATTACTGGTCCCTTAATTGGTTAGCAAGGAAGAGGGGAGCGGAACGGGAAAACATCGGCTGGGGAGGTGCCGCAGTGGTACTCAGGTTGAAGCAGGTTCCCGAGCCCGTTTTTCTCGGGACCGAGTGTGACTTTCAGTAGAACCATCCTCCTCCAGCTATTGTTTAATCTTGCAGAGTATGCCTTCGAGCACAATCGAAGATTGAGCATTATCAGGAATTACCACAGCTATGTAAAAGCGGACAATGAAGCCTGTCAGAGATTTGGATCGGGCCGTGTTTGGAGGGGACAGGGCAAAATGTTCCGAACCGCCTGGCTCTAGACACTGACAAAGATGGTGTCCCTGAACCGCCATCTCCCCGGCTATTGCTTTCAACTGGGCATCCAAGCCCGGATGCGGGCGCCCGGTGTGCGAGACCTGGAGCGATTTACGCTGGAGTATGGCTAGAATCGGGGTCGGGATGTCTGGGGAAGAGGCAGGCAAATGCCCCCTGCACGGAGGGAGCAGCTCCTCTCGGCATGCCGGGCGCCCCCGGGGGGAGCTGCTGCCAGCGTTCCCGGCTTGTGCTAGAGGAGCGCAGCGGGGCGAGAGATTCTTCTCTCTCCCTGGCGCTGGCTAGACGGGAATGTCTGCGGAGAGTGGCCCTGGCCGTTTCCCAAAAGTTCTTAGCCCATCCCGAGATAGAAGGGTCCGGGCTTTCCTCCCCCTCCTCAGGCTCTACCGCTGAGGATTTCTCCCGGGACGCGCCCGGAACGCGTTGGCGGCGGGCGCGCTGCTTGTCCCGCACGGCTGAGGTGGCCCGGGAGGGCGCAGGTGCCGGCACTTGGCTCAGCGCGGGGCTGAGCTGAGCTGAGCCGNTCCCTGCAAGCTTCATCTCTAACTGTCCCTGCATAGTTCACCTCAGCATGAGCTTTGTGGGACAGTGGCAGTGGGGTCAGCAGAGGCTGCAGCTGGACAGTGACAGTCACAAATGTGAAAACAGTGACAGCTGCAGCCCATCTGCATTGCACTTGATTCTGTGGCTTCTGTCCCTGCTTGCAGCAGATCTCTCTTGGCCTGATGCCCTAAAGCCATGGACTTTTCAGATGGTCTTTTACACTCATGTCCAGATCAGATGTCCCATACCCACACGAGGGAGGGACTGTCTGTAAAGCTTCGGGTTTGACCGAAAGCCACATTGAGTGGGAAGCCTCAGAATAAAGGACTGGGAAACCTCTTGTTTCAGCTGGGGTTGCATTTTTGCTGCCTGTTGCTTCCAACCATCTAGATGAGTAAAATGAGCTTCTCTGCCTCGCGTGTATTGCTGCAATCCACACGTATCAGTACGTGCAGTCCAGAGAGAGAAGAGACACACGCACCTTCATGTAGCTGTGGTTATGAAGGATTGGGTTTGCTCGGTTTCTAAGGAAGCCAAAGGGCTGTGCTGGGCGGCTGGGGGCAGTGGAATGTCTGCCCAGGCTGTGAAGGAGCTGTGGGTGTTGGCTGTGCTGTGCTGCTGGGGCTGGGAGGAGGGACTCACTGTGCTGCAACAGCTCTCCAGCTCCAGCCCTGCCACCCCCTCACAGGTCACAGTACTGACACATCACACAGAGCTGTGCTGCAAAATGCAACCATCTGCCTTCGCTTACCCAAGGTCTCCAAGCACTCCACAAATACTGCTGGAGTCCCCCATCGTTCTGGCAAAACTGCTGTCACCTCTTCCATTCCTCTGGGGTGTGAAGAAGGTATTGAACAGGACCCAGGACCTTTTGTTTTTCTTCTGCTTTAGGCACTAGACATATTGCCCCCACTGCTTGTCTTCTACACTCACCAAACATCCTCAGGCAGAGGATGTGCTTGGCCTTCCCCACTGCGTGGTACAAGTCCTGGTGGACTGACATCCTCAGGCACTGATTTCAGTGGGAACCCTTGCTCAACAGCTTTTTTAGTCAAGGGTTTACATGGATGAATTACTCTAAGGTGTGTGGGATTAGAACAAAACCCAGTGAAAAGGGGTTTAGATCCCCAGCTAAGACAGACCAACTGCTGGAGGCCTCTTGTTTCCTACTGAGGACAACTGGTGAAGAGTGGATCTATGCACAGGGCTGCAAAAGGGCATTGCAAGAACAAAGGGCAATTTGGACTTTGCTTGTGTTGTTAAAAATGTGTTTGTTGAAGAATTAAGTTGACAGATAAAAGGCTTGGATGGTCAGTGTTTTGGAAAACATGCTGTGGCCAATCTGCTGAAGAAACTGGTAAAGGACAATTCATCTTCTGTCCCTGTCCTGTAATACCCAAGAGTTAGTGAGACCTGAGGCTGTGGGTGCCTTTCCTTACCCATGAGGTACCAGAGATATTGCAGTGTGTGTCCTTTCAGCTGGAACCTTTCTAATGCTTTTGAATGTAGAAATGTTTGGTTTACATTTCCAGTGTGTACCCGTATTCAAAGATGGTGTCCCAGGTGGCTCTAAGAATTCTTTGAATTGGTGTCGATGCCAGGTATTGTTACTGATGTGTTTCTGCATTATTACATTTAGAGTTCAGTGTGCCTTTACAGTGGGATCTGCATTCTATGACCTGGGAGAAATTAATTCCTTAGATCTCAGTTACCATACACCCATTTACAATGTACGACATTTTAGAATATTTTTATTTTCTCCTGCCAAAATAATAGTTTTATTACTTTCAAAGCCATTAGTGGAAATGCCAAGAACTGAGCATATTACCGAAGAGCTTTTTTCCCCAAAATTTCTTTTGTATGTAAGTACCAAATACCTATAAAAAAACGATGTAATAGTTTTAGCTGCTCCATAAGTATATCCCATTGTATATCTAAGACTTTAAAAACGTCACATACTCCAGATCTGAAAGATGTTACTGATACCCAGCTTTCCATGAACTCCTATTCCCCAGAACCCCGGCGAGGGCGGGATACACAGGGATGCTTTATGGCCCTATACAGCTCGGTAATTTATACCGAGCCTCGTCCTAGCAGCACGCTAATAAATTTCCCGGAGCCCGCGTGGTACCTCGTTCCTGGCCGCAGCCCCGCTCGCAGCCCCGGGGCTGCAGCGGGCATCGCCCGGGGGCGGGCTGGGCACGGCGGCGGCCTCGGGGCCCCGCAGGTGCGGGAGGCGGAGCGGGGCCGCCCCCCGGGTTGAACGCGGGGTCAGGG
>VXAD01007239.1:866628-880591 GCA_013399195.1 Dicrurus megarhynchus
TCCCGGCTCCCGTGGTGCCCGCAGCGTTCGGCAGCGAGAAATGCGGGATTGGGCTCGCCGTGATGAGTTCCTGCCCTCTGCTCCCTGCGCTCCTGGAGATGCTTCGCAGCTTTGTTTTTGCTGCTCTTGGCACTTAAATAATCAAACTCTGATCAGCTCCCTGAGTGAAAGGAGACAGATCCCACTGCCTGCTGTGAGCGGCGTGAGCAGGAGGGGAAGGGCTCGGGATTTATCTCTCTTTCAGTCAGTCTCTCCCACCTCCGAACCGCGGGGGGATCATTTAGGAGTTTAGTAAGAATTACTGGTCCCTTAATTGGTTAGCAAGGAAGAGGGGAGCGGAACGGGAAAACATCGGCTGGGGAGGTGCCGCAGTGGTACTCAGGTTGAAGCAGGTTCCCGAGCCCGTTTTTCTCGGGACCGAGTGTGACTTTCAGTAGAACCATCCTCCTCCAGCTATTGTTTAATCTTGCAGAGTATGCCTTCGAGCACAATCGAAGATTGAGCATTATCAGGAATTACCACAGCTATGTAAAAGCGGACAATGAAGCCTGTCAGAGATTTGGATCGGGCCGTGTTTGGAGGGGACAGGGCAAAATGTTCCGAACCGCCTGGCTCTAGACACTGACAAAGATGGTGTCCCTGAACCGCCATCTCCCCGGCTATTGCTTTCAACTGGGCATCCAAGCCCGGATGCGGGCGCCCGGTGTGCGAGACCTGGAGCGATTTACGCTGGAGTATGGCTAGAATCGGGGTCGGGATGTCTGGGGAAGAGGCAGGCAAATGCCCCCTGCACGGAGGGAGCAGCTCCTCTCGGCATGCCGGGCGCCCCCGGGGGGAGCTGCTGCCAGCGTTCCCGGCTTGTGCTAGAGGAGCGCAGCGGGGCGAGAGATTCTTCTCTCTCCCTGGCGCTGGCTAGACGGGAATGTCTGCGGAGAGTGGCCCTGGCCGTTTCCCAAAAGTTCTTAGCCCATCCCGAGATAGAAGGGTCCGGGCTTTCCTCCCCCTCCTCAGGCTCTACCGCTGAGGATTTCTCCCGGGACGCGCCCGGAACGCGTTGGCGGCGGGCGCGCTGCTTGTCCCGCACGGCTGAGGTGGCCCGGGAGGGCGCAGGTGCCGGCACTTGGCTCAGCGCGGGGCTGAGCTGAGCTGAGCCGGCAACTCCGGAGTCCCCCCCCCCAGCCTCGCCGGGGTTGCTGGCAGCCGCGGGGAGGAAGGATGCGCTAATGGCCAAGGGGTCGTCTTGTTTCACTGCTGGAAAGTGCGAGAGGCGAAGATTTGGAAGGACTTCGGCAGTTCTTCCTCCCAGGTGGAATAATGCAGAGCTAAGTGATCAAGAATATATTTTTCCCTTTCGAGATGGTTTATCAAGCTAGGTTATTTCAAGAAAATTGAAAACCCCCATGCTAGCTCGAAAAACAGCCCACTACGGGAAACGCATTTTCTGTTTGCTCCTAGAGAGCTGTAGTTTTCATAGGAAATTAAATACCCTGCCTACACTGGCCAAAGACTTCCATTCCTGCATGTACGGTGTCCATCGTAGAGCCGGAGATCATAGAATCAATCATAAAATCGTTTAGGCTGCGAAAGACCTTTAAGGTACCAAGTTCAACCAACCTCATGTGTCGGTCCGTCACAGAAACGAGCAAAGCCAGCAGCAGCCCCTCTCCCGATCCCGCACCTCCCCGCGGCCTCGCGGGGCCCCTGCGGGTCCCGGGCAGGGGGAGACCGCGGTGTGCGGGAGCCCCGGTGCGGCCAGAGCGGGAGGCAGAGCGGGAGCAAGCGCCGGAGCTCGCGGTGTCAGCAAGGTCAGCGCGATCCCCCCGCACGGGCACGGGCTGCCTTCACAAGAGCGGTCTGAGGGTGCTTTAGTTTGCCGTGGACTCCGAAGTGGCACATCCTGTAAACTTAGAGGATATTTAATATCGGCGAAGATAACAAATAAATCATTCGCACTTACGTTAGACGTAGATTTTTGTGATAAATAGATGTATGCATCAAAAGGGAGATTTTAAAAGGGAATTATCTGAAAATAGTTTGTAAAAAACTAAATAATTTCACCAGTAACAAAATCCGACTGTTATGACTAAGTAGTTTTAAGTGAGAACTGAATTATACTTGGCTACACCAACGACGACCTATTTTAATTTCTTTTGTTGGAGCATTTACCCTTTGAATCTTAAAACATCTCCTCACGGTTGGCGATGCTTGCGGTAACCTTTAATGCCGCGGGGGAAAGGAAAACCCGAAGTGTACATTGTCACCGGGAAGACAAGGGGCTCGGCGTGTCCTGCGGCAGGTGAACCTTCACGGCGCCTCTGTCGCTGCAGAGGGGGTGAGGATGCGGGCTGAGCGCCGCGGGGGTGTCGCCGGGTGGTGGCCCAGGCGGCGCTTACGGTGCCGCGGTTCTGGTAGCGGCCGGTGACAACGCGCAAGGGACAAGGCGGCGGGGCCGGCGCGACCCCCGTACTCCGTGAGTACCCTGAGCCGCCGGCTGCCCCACGCCTGCTCGTAGAAGCAACACCCCCCACCCCCGGGTGATTATTCATTAGTAGTTCTGCAGGAAGGCGGCAGGATCCCCCTCCTTGTTTTTGGTGAGAGAGTGTCCTGCCCGCCGCAGGTACCGCCACGTCCCGCGGGGCTCTGCCGCCCGCCCCGGCGCTTCCTGCCTGGGCAGTCGGTCTAGGCGGGCTCCTGCACTGCCAGAATCACGGCACCTCTCGCTGCCACGGCCGACCCGAACCCTGCCGTGTCTCCTGGGCGGAAGGACCGCCCGGGGATAACGGGTTAAGTGCCCTCGGGGACTCTCCCGGCCGCCGTCCTCGGGATGGACGCTGAGGAACCGCTGTCCAGGAGGCTGGAAAGGAAAGAAAGACTCCGGGGCTTCCCGGGAGCAGTGCCAGGTGAATCTCTCAAAAGCAGGTTACTCACAGCGCTGCTATCCTCCCCCGCCCGCCCAGCCGCTTCCTTCCCCCTCACACGCAGGCGGGTCGGAGGGACAGGTCTAGGGCCCCTCTCAAAGGACTCACACCCCTCCCCTCGCCGGCGGAGCCCTCGGTACCCCGGCCCGGCCAGCCCTGCGGGACGTGCTGCGGCCCTGCGCCTCCAGGGACCGGGAGCGCCCGGGGTGCGGGGCGGGGCCCCGGGCAGGCAGCCCGCACCCCGCGGGAGCTCATGGAGACGGAGGTTCCTCCCGTAGCGGGAGAGGCACCTGGAAAGACAGTTTCCCTTCTCAGGAACGGGGTCCGCCCGCCCCGGGTCGTGTCACTTCCCCTGATTCCTGCAAGGGCGGAGGTTTCTCCGCGCGGTCCCCAGAGCCTGCGACCCCGCCGCCCTCGGGAATCCCCACGGACATGCACGGAGCTGGCGGGGGAAGTAGGCCAGCACGTACTTACTGGCCACCTGGATCCCTCTCCCAGTCCTGCAAGTCTCTCCTAAAGCGGAGGAACGTTAGGGTGAGATTTAGTGGCGCTTGCACCAGAAGAAAGGTGGGAGTGATGCGTAGGGGAGATATATTCTCCCACAGTCACCTCTCCCCCTCCATCCCCGGCTCTCCTGTCTCTCCCCTCCCCCCGCGCGTCTGGTCCGGCTGGGTTCAGCAGAGCGGGCTGTGGGCAGCCCCTCGGCGGAGGTTGTGTGAATGGAGGATCGGCGTGGCTGACTCCTCCTCCCCTGCAAGCGCCTCTATTTGAGCTTTGCAAAGTTGACGGTGAGCAGGCATCCGAGGTGAGGCGTGCGCGACGGCTGTGCCCCCCTAGCTCGGACATTCGTGCAGACAGACACACGCACACGCGCGGACACACGGACACACGCACGCCGCACCCTGCCCTGCGCTGCGAGCGGGTGCAAGCCCGGAGGCGATCCTGGAGAACAACCTTTCTCTGTCGCTGCTGCCGGCTCCCGCAGGGCTGGACCCGGGGAGCTGCGTCGCGGAGCAAACTTCCCCCAAAGGGCTGAGCTCGCCAGCCTGGTGCCTGCAGCCGGAGCCGGCCTCCGGCTTGGCGGGCAGGGGCCAGGTGTCTTGGAACAAGTGCGGCCCGGGGGGAGACTGGCTGCCCGGCGGCAGGCAGAAGGTCTGCGAGCAGATGGGCTCCGACGTCCGAGACCTCAATGCGCTGCTGCCCTCCGTGCCCTCCCTGCCGGGCAACAGCAACTGCACCATGCCGGTGAGCACCGCGGCGCAGTGGGCGCCCGTCCTGGACTTTCCCCCGGGGGCCTCCTACGGCTCGCTGGGGCCTCACTCTTTCATCAAGCAGGAGCCGAGCTGGAACGGATCGGACCCGCACGAGGAGCAATACCTGAGCGCCTTCACCGTCCACTTCTCCGGCCAGTTCACGGGCACGGCCGGGGCTTGCCGCTACGGGCCCTTCGGCGCCCCGCCGCCCAGCCAGCCGCCCTCGGGCCAGGCTCGGATGTTCCCCAACGGGCCCTACCTGCCCAACTGCTTGGAGAGCCAGCAAGCGATCCGCAACCAGGGTAAGGGCCGCGCTGCCGGGCGCCCCGGGCTCGGGGGGCGGCCCCCGGAGGCGCCCGCTCAGTCCGGCAGGGCCGCGCCTGATGTAAACACCAAGCTCAGTCTCTCTCCGCGGCAGCCCAGCCGGGTTAGGCGAGCCAGTCCTCCCGTGCCGCCCTTCCCTCCCTGTGCGGCAGCCACGTCGCTCCCGGGAGCTTTAGGAGCCACGAGTTGCTCGCCCCCCACCCCTCCTGTGGGGCAGCGGATGCAGCGGGCGGCTCTGCCAGTCGGGCTGGAGCCCCCGGCCCCTTCCCCGGGTTGGAGCAGCCTCTCGCCTTCGCAAAGGTTTGTTCGGGCCGGAGACGGCACAAGTCCTGGAATGGAGGTGGGGCCCGTGGCCCGCCACAATTCCCTCTGCATAGCTCGGGGATGATGGGGTGGTGGCGGGGGTGAACCTCCAAACTTCCTCCTGAATCCGAAAATCGCTGTCCGCACGTTAGTGTTTTCAAGCCCCTTGTCAAATTAACCTCGGGAGGGCTGAATACCCCCGGGCTGGAGTGCACAAAGAGAGGCGCCTTGTCGTTTCTTGACCGCATCTCCGTGGCCAGGACCGGCTGCGCTGTAACTCCCCGCGGTCCCCGGTGTTCTCACAGCGCTGAGAAGCTCCCGAGGGTTGAACGGCCGGGCAATGGGTCATCCGCGTGTGGCACGGGGATTAGCATCTAATCCTTTTTCTTCCAGTGCCTGCAGTATAAACATTTGCGGGTGCAAACGCGAGGAAGAAGGGAAAAGGGGCCAGCGTGCGGAGAAGTTGTATGAGACCTCTCGGGTCTTGTTCCCCCTCCTTCAGCTGGCCCCGGAGTGGCAGCATGTCGTGGTTTGCCCCGCACTGCCCGGCCCCGGGCAAGGCGCTGGGGGAGTTTGACCGAGGGGAGTCGGACAGCCAAGACCCCGCTACTCGGGGCACGGGGGATCGGCAGAGGGTGCGTGGCCCGGCCGGAGCGGGTTGAGTGGCCGGGGTCTCTCTGCTTTTAGCATTGGTTTCCCCGCGCCCAGCCCGCAGCTCGGCATTGCTGTGCCCCGCGGGGGCAACCGCGTACCCACAGAGGGGCTGGGACCGACCGTTCCGGGAGGGCCCCGGGCGATTCGGGCTGCAGGGCGAGGGGCAGAGCAGAGGCCGAGGCCGGCGGACGCACTCGGTGCTGGCCGCCGAGGGGTGGCCCGAGGCCCGGGCGATGTTTGCAGAGAGGGGCAGGGGTTGTTCAGCAGCGCGGCCGCGCACGGACCTTCCCCGGGCAGTGCCGGGTCGCGGTCCCGCTGCCACCGCGCTGCTGCTTTTGACCCCCGGCCCCTGCCCCCGGGCTCCGCCCGGCTCCGGGCTTCGACGTGTGAAAGCGCAGAGCGGGGCGCCAGGGCCCTGCTGCCGATCCCGGCTGGGAAAATGGGCAGCATCCCTGGAGCTGGGGAGAGGCTCGGCCGCTCCGAGGCCCCGGAGCCGCTGCGTGCCCCGCGGGACGGGAGGGGAGCGGCCCAGAGCCCGCAGGGACAGGGACTCTGACGGGGACTTTTGAAAGACATCTGAAAGGATTTTAGACATCGGACAGGATTTATAATCGCTGGGCGGAAATAGCGACGAGAAAGTGGAGAGAAGGGTGAAGGAAATAAACTCTGCCCTGAGTTATCGAGGGCCAAAGTAGCTGCGACCCCGCGCCATCCTGATGTCCCTGTTCAACCACCCCGAAGAGAAAAGGAGCCTTTAATGCCCCAACACACGGAGCCCAGGCTGGGCTTTCCTCGGGCCCGGAGCCCCGGGGCCATGCTCGGCCCGCGGCACTCGCAGCGCCGCACACACCTCGCACACAGCCGCACCTGTGCGGGCCCGAGAGCCGGGGCCAGCGCACGGAGCCCTCCGCACATCCCCGAGGATGAAGCCCTGCAGGAGCCTGGGGACGGCGCCGGGGAGGGAAACAGGGACGGCGTCCTGGCTCCCTCCCGTGCTCCGCCAGGCCGGGCTGCCTCGCCGCAGGGCGGGGGGGTCCCTTCGGCTCGGGGCTGCCTGCCAGCACGTGCAGGACTGGGGCTTAGCCACAGCTATTTTCGGTGACAGGCAGAGAGGGCTCCTTCGGCAAGGAGGAATTCGGCAAAGGGTGTTTGCTGCTTTTTTTTTTTTTTNCTCCGACCGTGGGAAAGACGCTACCTTGGCTCTGCGATGACATTTCTGCCAAGTCTGGGGTGGGGTGGGGGGTAGGAAACTAAGGCTTTGAAACCTCTGCCCAATTTTCCTCTTCTCGTCTGCCTGCCTCTTTCATCCAGCTGGGCTCCTCCAACAACTGGATGCCTCCAGCGGGCCCCGTTTTCCAGCAGATGTACAACTTTCAATTATTTTCAGCACATTTTAATCAGGCCTAGTTCTGATAACGCCCTAATTAAAGAGACCTCACTATCGGCAGCTCGGTTCAGAACTCAACTTTCTTATCACATTCCTGAAGCCTTGGGTCAGGCAACACCGGAAAATGCGGCCAAAACCTCGTCCTGCTCCGAGCTGAGTTTTGAAGGTCACCGAAACTCTGTGGCGGGCCAAAAGTAACGTAGAAAGTGTCAGTGTTTTCTGAAAGTTAAAAAAGAGACAGAGGGAAACGGGGAAAAGGGAGTTGTAGGTTGAGCCTCTACCCTGAGGGTTGAGGGAGGAGATAAGGAGCGAGAAACAGCTGTGGGATGGGAGCCCGTAAGGTACCGGCCTGTCAACGCTGCTCGCGTCGCCGCGAAAGGAGCTCTGCTCGTCGGGTCAGGGGGATGTGAGGGAGATTTGGCCAGGAACAAGCCAGTCCCACTCCTGTCCAAGCCCCTCCGTCTCAGGGCCGACTTAAAATCACCGCCAAGGTGAAGGTTTTAAAGTCTTCTGGAACATTTTCACTCCTCCCGTCGCTCCCTCCGTTTCTCGAGCTCAGCCGCGCAGGTTAATGAAGTCCTGCCACGCCGCTTAACCCAGCCTGTTTGCAGAGACAATAAAACGGAGAAGCAACACTCGAATCCCTTTGCTGCCTCTCCATTTTATTCTCTCTGAAATCCGCTGTGATTACGGATCGTTGGTGAAGCAGAGACCTGCCCAGCGCCGAGCACCCGGCACCGAACGGGAACTGAGACAGGCTCCCGAAAACAGTCCCGAGTGCTCCCTCTCGACTGACAAAATCACTCTCCAGCCACACGCCCCATCCAGACGGGTCTGTGAGGGATGCCCGTGCTGGAATAAGCGGGTTAAGGGAGAGGAGTGTGAGGGAGGAAGCGCTCGTACTCTCTTTGGTTTCTTTCCCCAGCCCGCGTCGGACTTTTTGTTTTGTTTTGCTGGGTTCTTGTTTTGGTTGGGGTTTTTTGTTTTGTTTGGTTTTGTTTTTGTTTTAAGGGTGACTCTCAGAGAAGCTTGGTTCTCGGGGTAAATGCTGATGAGCCGAGAAGCCTCTGAGATAATATTACTTTGTAATTACTTTTTTAGCTGAAGTTGTTTAGCCAGCTCCAAGTCATTAATGAAAGTTGGTGTCCAAGCACCTGATTTACGATTCCGTGCCGGCCCGGGGTCAGCAGAGGTGGTCTCTTTCCATCTGAATCTGCTCGGTGTAGGAAACAAAATAGGTTGTTTATTATTTTGGAGAGCAATTTTCGCTGAAAGGAGGAGTTTTGTTTTTGCATGTAACATTCCGCCTCTTTATTGCAGACTCTTCAGAAAGCTGCTCCTAACAAAATAAAAAAGGCGCAAGATTAAAGGGTAACTTCTAAATTGGAAGCGCCAGATGAGTACACTGAGCAGATGGGAATCTTCCTCTTTTAATATGAGCAACAATTAATGAAAACATCCTCTTTATTACCGAAGCCGATCTGTTCTCTTTAAACACGAACGAGACTTCCGACTTTCCTCCCCTCGGCGCGGGCTGGGCTCGGCTCTCCCCGCAGACCGCTGCGCCCGCAGCCTTGCGATGTGCGAGTGCGGAGTGGGGTGGTGGCAGAGGGGACGGAGGGGCTCAGTGGGTCTGGCCCTGTCCTTTCCCTCAGCGTGGGCATCCGCCCCGCGGGGGGATCAGCGATGTGTGACAAACGCGAAGCGTTTCGAGCCCGCGGCGGTGCGTGGCCGTGGGCCCCCCTCGCTCGCCGCCCGCTCGGAGGGGCTTGGCGGAGGCTCCTGCTAACCCCGCTGTGCTCTCTCCGGCAGGTTACAGCACCGTGGCCTTTGACGGGACCCCCAGCTACGGCCACACGCCGGCCCACCCCGCCGCTCAGTTCACCAACCACTCCTTCAAACACGAGGACCCCATCAGCCAGCAGCCCTCCCTAGGTAATTTCTGCCTCCGCGGGGGGCCGCATCGAAGGGCTCTTTCGGGCGGCTGGCAATCCGCAGGGACCCGCCCCGAGCCCCCCGCAGGCCTGGCACAAAGCTGGAGCTGCCCAGTGCTGGAGGACGGGGCCCTGGAGCCGCCGTTCAGCTCAGGGCAAGCGGAGGGGTGGCCGCTCGCCCCAAGGGTTAACTCTGTGCTGCTCTGTCCGCAGGGGACCAGCAGTACTCGGTGCCTCCCCCGGTGTACGGCTGTCACACCCCGACCGACAGCTGCACGGGCAGTCAGGCGCTGCTCCTCCGGACGCCCTACAACAGGTACCTCCGCCGGCAGGGAGCTTTGCCTGCCCTCCTTGTGCGCGGGTTGCTGCTGGGACGCGGTCTCTCCCCCGCATGCCGTTCAAACAGCTTCTCCTTTATGCAAAGAAACAGATTTATTCTTTCCCTTCTCATTAAAAAAAAAAACAACAATCACACGTAAAAGCCAAACCACACCAAGGCAAAAACCCCAACTCTCCCCAAACGAACAAACAAACAAAATTCCAACAAAAACAACGAAACCAACCAAAAAAACCCCAAACAAAACAACATCCCAAAACTCCACAAAACGAAAAAAAGACGCCGCGCCTTCCGTCGCGGGTTCCGCTGTGTCTCGGAGCTTTCCCGGGCCGGCTCGCCCCCCCGAGCCGGCGTTGGCGGCGGCGGCGCCGCTGGGCTCTGGCAGAGCATCCCGGCGCGGCCGGCTCGGGGGAGCCGCTCTCCGGCAGCAGGTGCCGGCCGCCTCTGGGAAAAGGGAGCCGGGCTGCTCGCACTCCTTGGGCCTGTCCCGTAGCCCGCCGGTGCAACGAATTTGGGGTTTGCCCTTAAAGGCAGCCGGGGGAAGTGCTTGGGGCAGCCCAGCTGAGCCCCAGGCTGCAGGGCCCAGCGCCTCCTCTCCGGTCCCGGCTCTGGGAGTCCCCGCAGCCCCGGAGCTCTTCCCCGAGGCCGGGAAGGTGTGGGAGTGCTGGCTGGTGAGCAGCAGCGATGGGCAGAGTGTGGTACAGGCAATTAAAACTCAGCTCCGTCCAAGGGCTTCGTCTTGCAGGCCAAGAGCCGTTCCGATGGCTCCAGGAGTGATGGGAACTGGCCTGCAGGGAGGTCATTTATAGAAATCGGGGCAATAAACCTATCGGATTTCCTTGCTGGGAGAAAGGTGCGTCTGGAGCTCTGCTGCAAGCAACGAAATCCCTTTGCCAACAGACGGGCCCGTGGCAAGCGCGGCTTCCCGGTTTTTTTTTTTTTCGGTCTGACATGGGGGCTGGGCGTTGGAGTTTTACAACGTGTTTAGTGAGTAAAAAAAGTTCCCCAAAATTTATTCTTCAACTTTTTGTGAACTTGGAGCCAGTCCCGTATCTCGGAGTTGCTAAGTAACTCTCGCACACAAAACAATGTGCCTCTGCGAAGGAAGCCGCGAGCGGCTCCTCTTGTAGGCCGGTTATATCATCTCAGATTAATCGACACTGGACGTGAGACAACAAAATTCTGTCACTTCCAGAAGCCACTTCGCTAATGAACGTGAGTTGACGTCAAGGGAAGGAGGGAATGAGGTAATGAAGGAAGGAAAGAAGCCTATCCAGAGAGATTAGCTTGCAGAATAATTGGCGGGGCGAACTCCTGCGCTGAAGTGACAGAGATTGCTCGCCGCGCAGGGAAATCTATAAATATGGTTTGGAGGAGGCTTGGGGAGGGCAGCTCCGAGCGGCCGCGGGCAGCCGCTGCCTTCCCCAGTCGCCCCGGGACTCGCCCTAGCCCCTCTCCTGGAAGCGGCAGCACCTGGAGGTGTGATTCCGATAGGAGAACGCTGATAGTGTCGAGAGCTCTATCTTCCGTGTGCCTCCACGAGGCAGCGTCGGGCAAGGGGTGAGCACAGAGGTCACCGCCCTAACGCGGCCACCTCCCGCCCAGCGCTTCGGGACCTGCAACCCGGCGCGAGTGGGCAGCGCTGCGCGATCGGGACCGATTTCCTCCTCAGCCTCATCCTGCCCTGCTCCCTGGGAGGTTTACGGCTTACTCCAGTAAGATAAGGATTTAAGCCTTTAAACCTCACAGGAGCCAATACTGATGTATGGGGGTGTAAGTGAGGCAGAGCTTGTTCCCCGCCGAGGGCAGCCCCAGCTGCACAAAGCCTGCTCCCGCATCGAGGCCCGCACAGGTGGCCGAGCTCGGCGCGGCCTCTCCTTGTCTCCTACCGAACACTTTCGAGACCGCCTGGAAAGTGTGGTCAAGAAAGTGGATGAGTCGTTGCGGTACAGAAACGGGCGGGACTCATTTGCCACATCGCCAAAGCCCTGAAAACGACCTCACTGTCCTTATCTATATTTATCTTGATTCGCCAAAATCGTGATTTTTTTTTTTTTTCCCCCAAGACCGTATTTATCCCGCTCCTCCTTCTCGAAGATTTCTTTTGGTTTTCGCAGTTCAGGCCGGGTTCGACAGCTCCGCTCTGTCAAGTGATTGCTCGGTCGCCGCATCCGAGTGCTGGGGCTGGCGACCCTGCCCAAGCCCACTGCGCGCCTCCCTGCGCACATGGCGCCCGTTGCGCAGAGTGCGCAGCAAGCGCTCAGGGGACCGTGCTCAGCCCCGGAATGGGGGATTTGCCGTTCCTCCCACTGGCCGGGAACAGTTGCCGCTCCCGTTCGCCTTTAGCAGTGGAGAGGGACATGTGGCGGAGGAGAGGAGGTCGGGAACGGGAGGTGTTTTTGCCCCTGTCCCCGGCGGGATGCGGCGCCCGGTGTTTCCCTGCACCTCCTCCTCGCTGCGTGTCCCGGGACGCCCGAGCAGCGCTGGTTTGTGGTCCCTCGCCCGCACACCCTAGCCGGGGCTCCACCTTGTAGCGCCTTGCGGGGACGGCCATCCCTCCGTCACCCCCGTCCCGGATCCGCCGCGTCCAGCAGGACCCGAGGGGTGATGCTTCGGCGGGCGGAGGTGGAGCGAGAGAGCAGAGGGAAAGGATGCAGAGAGAGTCATCTCCACCTGATGCTCTCACTTCCCCCTCCATCTCTCCAGCTGGGTGCGAGGGAACCTCCCGGCTCCCCCGCTCTCCGCGGAGCGCGGCCGCAGCATGGCCCGCGGGGAGCCGGGCCGGGTCGCGAGTGAGCGTGGGCAGGAGGGTCCCTCCGCCAGGACAGCTCCCGGCCCGGCTGCTTCCAGCCTGTCTGCAGTGCGGAGGCACTCGGGGCTCAAGAGACTCGCCTTCTCTCCCGTACCGAGGCAAAGTCGGGAAGAAAGAAATAGTTGAAAGATCGTAATTCTTAGGCCGAAAGCAAAACAATCTCTGAAATCTCTCGCCTCGGCCACTACTTGCTCTGTGTTTATAGTGCACCCCGCTGCGCTGCCAAGGAGCCCCGCGCCTGTGGCTGGTAGCTGGACACGGATGACGAACCCTCGAAGATCGTTAGAGTGCGTTTGTGGGTCCATTAAAATGGTGATGTGAACTTTTCTACCTCGCACTGCTCAATGTAGTAAACATGCTCGATGTTGAAAATTTACTGTGAGTCACACTTGCAAAGACTTTAAAAGTGGAGGAGTCTCGGTTCAGATTATAGCTCTTTCTGTGCAGAGGTCAAGAACTCGGTAATACTGCAGTGCAGGCCAAAACAAACTCTATATGATCTACTACTGGTTTCCTTTTAAGTTCCCTTTTTGCTCAGCGTTGACTTCCTTTTATTCCACTCCAACTTACATTAATCCCCGTTGTAGAAATGTTTCCCCCCCTTCCTCTCGTTTCTCTTTAAAAGCATCTTTGTAATGAAAATAAGTTATTTTTAGTGTCTTCTTTGTGGCCGCTCGAAGGGCCAAGGATTCAGATCGGAATCAGCGCAGGCATATCCCTGGAGACTTCGCTTTCCTCCTCCTCATTCAAACCCCATCCAAAGCCGAGATTTTGAGAGGAGTTGTTGATTCCATGAGATCATCTCACGGTACCGTCAATAATAAACCACGGCGAGGCATAAATGGCGTTAGGGACGTCCTGTTCTTTGTCACATGTCAGATGCAAGATGTTCAATCCGAGCCCGTGCCCGGTGGCCCCAGGGCAAGTGGTGGACGGCGGGGCCGTTCGTATCTGCGGGCTTAAGGGGCGCGAAGCCCGGCGGTGCCCACTTGCCTCCCGCCCAGGGCCGATTTAGCCAAATCTCCGGCACTCCCGGCTTTTTCGAGATTTAAACCTCGCAGCTCCGTGGCTCAGCACAGAAAAGAAATTTCTCCCCTTGGCCTCTGCCGGCCGCAGAGATCGCACACACCCCACCTGCAGCCCGTGGGAGGGGGTGGGGGTGCCTCTCCGTGGGCATCCCGGTGCCCGGGTATGGCCCTCCCGGGGCGTGCCGAGACTCCGAAATGCGACCCCGCTCGGTTTTGGCTACGAGGGGCGGACCGGGCTGGTGCGGGGTCCGGGCCGGGCTGGTGTGGGTCCGAGGCCGGGCACCTGCTCCCCCCGCAGTCATTCCCCGGCACCAGGCCCCCANGCGGGAGCTGTGGCCGGGCGGGCCCCCGGAGAGCGGCGGCGGCGCCGGGGCGCGGGCACCGCGCTTCTCCCGGGGCGCCTTGTCTTGGACACTGTCACCCAAGGGCGGCAGGGAATACAGTGGCTGCGAGCTGTGACAAGATGAATAAGTGTATTGCTTTATGAAAAAGCAAAGGAGGGGAAAAAGTGGATGTTGTGGGGGAGGCTCTTATAAATGAACTGTCAAGCGAAGGAAAGTTAAAGGGAAATCTCCTGCTGTAAATGCATCGGGCGGGCACTTCTAATAAAAATCAGGGTCCTGGAGGAATTAATTACAGCAGCATTACAGGAAGAATTCGTGGAATTGCAAAACGTAGTTGGCACAGACCAGCACGGACTGCTATTGCAAATGGGGAAACTGCAGGAGAGTTTAACAATTCCTGAGCTGATATGCAGGACATTGTAGTAGCATAATAGCATTTCAGACACCCTAATGAATAATAGTGTCCAGTGATACTGACAAATGATATTACGCATACTTCGAGATTGAAGTCACTTAATTTGTTTTTATATGCAAAAGCTTCCCACTGGAATCTGGCTTTTTTAGGTCTCTTCTACCTGCCACGAAATAAAAAAAAAAAAAAAAAAGAAGAAGAAGAAAAAAAATACTCTCTTCTAATAACAAAATGATGTAAATTTACCGCGTAAATCC